>JARFJB010001864.1:1310000-1359595 GCA_036346205.1 Vesta saturnalis | reverse complement strand
AACTTAAAGTTTAAATTACGCATCAACTTGAGATATTAATTTATGCAGGTATAGGTATGCTAAAGAAACGATTTCCATAACAGACTTAAACATGTCAACCAGTAATATCCGAATGTCCTGTCCTGTCTGTCCGTGTCGATGTCTCGAGTACTGTATGTAAGCCTGTCATGTACCGTGCACGTTCATGTGATCCTGACCACCGTGTCCATGTCATGATCGTTCGTGCAAGTTCCTGCGAGTCTGACCGTGTCCGTCTCAAGTTCCGTGTCAGTGTGCGTTCGTGTCCGTGTCCGTTCCGTGTCCTGTACCTGTTCGGTCCGTATCGTATCCGTGTCCGTGCTCGTGTCCGTGTCCGTGTCTGTCCTGTCGTGTCCGTGCGTCTGTCGTCGTGTCCGTGTCCGTCTGTCCGTGTCGTATCGTGTCTGTCCGTGTCCGTCCAGTTCCGTGTCCGTGTCCTGTCAATCCGTGTTCGTGTCCGTGTCGATCAGTTCTGTTCGTGTCCGTGTCCGTGACTCGTACCGTGTCAGTCCGTTTTCGTGTCCGTACCGTATCCGTGTCCGCATCCTGTGTGTGTGGTGTGTAGTGCGTGTCGTGTGTGTGTGCGTGTGTGCGTGTGTGTCGTGTGCGTGTGTGTGTGTGTCGTGTGTGTCGTGTGTGTGTGTGTGTGCGTGTGTGTGTGCGTGTCGTGTCGTGTGGTGCGTGTGTCGTGTTGCGTGTGTGCGTGTGTGCGTGTGCATGTTGTGTGTCTGTAACGTGTGCGTAGATGTGTGTGTGCGTGATCGTGTGCGTGTGTGCTGTGTGTGTGCGTGTGTGCGTGTGTGGTGTGTGTGTCGTTGTGCGTGTTGCGTGTGTGCGTGTGTGCGTGTGTGTCGTGTGTGCGTGTGTGGTGTGTGCGTGTGTGCGTGTGTGCGTGTGCGTGTGTGCGTGTGCGTCGTGGTGTTGTGTGCGTGTATGTGGCGTGTGTGCGTGTGTGGTGTGGGTGTGTGGTGTGTGCGTGTGTGTGTGCGTGTGTGCGTTGTGGTTGTGTGTGTGTGTGGTGTGTGTGTGTGTGCGTGTGTGTGTGTGTGCGTGTGTGTGTGTGGTGTGTGTGTGTGTGTGTGTGTGTGTGTGGTGTTGTGTGTGTGGTGTGGTGTTGGTGGTGTGTGTGTGTGTGGTGTGTGTGTGTGTGTGTGTGTGTGTGTGTGGTGTGTGGTGTGTGGTGTGTGGTGTGTGTGTGTGTGTGTGGTGTGTGTGTGTGTGGTGTGTGTGTGGTGTGTGTGTGTGGTGTGTGTGTGTGTGTGTGTGTTGGTGGTGTGTGTGTGTGGTGTGTGGTGTGTGGTGTGGTGTGTGTGTGTGTGTGTGTGGTGTGTGTGTGTGTGTGTGTGTGTGGTGTGTGTGTGGTGTGTGGTGTGTGGTGTGTGGTGTGTTGTGTGTGTGTGTGGTGTGTGGTGTGTGGTGTGTGTGTGTGTGTGTGTGTGTGTGTGTGTGGTGTGTGTGTGTGTGTGGTGTGTGGTGTGTGTGTTTGGTTTGTGGTCGTGTATGGCTGTGGTGTTGGTGTGTGGTGTGGTTTGTGATGTGGTGTGGGTGGTGTGTGGTCTGTTGTGCGTGTCCGTGGGTGCGTGTGTCGTGATTGCCTGTGTGTATGTATGTGATGTCTGTTTGTGCGTGTGCGTGTGTGGTGTGGGGTGTGGGTGTGGTGTGTGGTGTGTGGTGTGTGGTGTGTGCTGTGGTGTGTGTGTGTGGTGTGTGGTGTGTGGTGTTTGGTGTTTGGCTGGTGGTCGTTGTGTGGTGTGGTGTTTGGTGCTTGGTGTGTGTGTGGTTTGTGGTGTGGTGTGTGTGTGTGGTGTTTGATGAGTTTCCGTGTTTGCGTGTGCGTGTGTCGTGTGCGTGTGTACGTGTGTGCGTGTGTGCGTGTGTGCGTGTGTGCGTGTGTGCGTGTGTGCGCATGTGTGCGTCTGTGCGTGTATGTACGTGAATGCATGGCGTGTGTGTATGCGTAAGTGCGTGAGTGTGGGCTGTAGCGCGTGGGGGCGGGCTGGGGCGCGTGCATGTGTGCGTGAGTTCCTACGCGTGTTTGTATGTTTGTCTGTGTGTGTGTATGTGTGTGCGTATGTATGTAAATGTGTGTGTGTGCGCGCGTGTGTGTGCGTGTGTGTGGATGCATGTATGTTTGTATCCATGATAGCTCCAAAACGAAAATATCTACGTATTTAAAATTTTGAATTAAGCTTGTTTTCATTTGGCTTAGGGGCTGATTAGAACGTGGGAGAAATCCAGCGGGGGTGAAGAGGTGTTTATTGGTGTCAGTTATTGTTTATTTATAGAACAGCCGTTTATATCAAACATAAAAATACCTAGATGTAGACCTTAAGTGTATCGATTAACTGTATTCTGTGCAACTTTTTGATACGACGCGTAATTTTTGAGTTAAAAAGCTCCTAAGGTAGAAATAGAGAGCTAGTTCAATTTTTTTCAGTATCTGAATAACAATTTTATAAAATGGGTAAATTACCTTAATAGAAAATATTTCCTTGAGAGCTGGAACTCCTGGAATATGGCGCCCTAATATAGGTTTAATTCAAATATCTTCAAAATGGTTTCCATTTAAATGATAGCGTTCTGTACATTTATTTAGTTGAATATGCCTAATCGTATGGCGTGAATATGATTTTTAGTTGTAGTCATAAGCGGCTCGTTCGGTCGGGCGTTTGACATTGTTATTCATAAGTTTTGATGAAAAGTTCAAATCGGTTTATTTCGAAAACGGTGCGTTGTAGCGACTTCAGACAAGTGTATCATCTTTTATGAAAATATCGAAATTTTTAAATCTTATGTTAAAATTGAAATGTGATATATATATATATATATATATATATATATATATATATATATATATATATATATATATATATATATATATATATAAAAATTACCTATTTGTAAATTTCGGGTTAAATTACCTTCAGGGCATGTTTTCACGATTTTTGACAATTTTTTTCTCATTTTCTCCATTACGAGTTCTTAGAATGTGGTTACGTGTTTACTGGTATTGCGATGCTCGTTTCTTCGGGACGAATATCGCCATTTTGACAGATTATTTGCAAACAGATTCCGGTTATTATGTGTTTGTTTCGAATACTTAGCTGGTCATGATAAAGAACAAATTTGCTGTATATAGTGGCGCTGAAGTATATAAAGTTATTTTTGTTTATATATTATTGTCAACCAGATGAAGAAGTGATCGTAGAGTATGGTTTTTAGATTAAAATTTTTCGTTAATGAAGTTTGCGTAAAGAAAATTTTAAGCAGTCTTTGGTTCACGTCGATTAAATATCAAAGGGTCCATTTCCGTGCCGTTGTGTAAAAGTATAGTAAAACTATATTTTCTGAATCTATATGTGTTGGGGTTTTAATAAAATATTTTGTTGTACTCATTTAGGCGAATGAATGTACTTTTTGATTTGTTTAAGTAACGTTTAGATATTAACTCAGTATATAAAGCGTATGAATTTGTACGTCATATAGTGTTTATCTGTATTTTATTTTGATTTCACTAGCTAAAATTACATATTACCGATTGTCAAATTTATGTGTTTAATGAAGTTATTATTATTGTAACGATTTAATTTTGGTTTTATTTAAGGTTATTTGAGTTTGCAAGATTCAACTTACTTCAGTTTCATTAGAAATTTAACGATACAAAATTTAGTTCAATGTGTTCCGGAGAGATACCAATTGTTTATTTTAATTCTGATTAAATTTCAACACGTGTATAGTGTTTATTAAGTGAGTGTTATTTTTTTTTGAGTATACACATTTATAAACTTCATCTTTTCGCACAACGTATGCATTACTACGTTTACTCAAAGTTTAACAGTTTAGATATTTTGGATTGCATCCAGTTATTTAGAGATTTACTGGTTTTACTGAACTTGTAGATCTACACAACTTTACGATGAGGATTTTTTTTGTTGATTTATGATATATTTAATTCAAGCCTTAACGTAATAATTTGAGAGATAATTTATCATTCTGAGCTGTTTGATATAATTTTAGTTGAATATGAAGATAAGTTTTAATAGCCGTACTGTAACGTAACTATTAAATAAATAGGTCGTTGACAGAACATCTGATTATTAGCATGCCAGTGATTGATCGTTTTGCGAGTAGTCACAAATTTTTTTTTTTTGAAGTTATTTTTATGGAAGTTAACATACCGATTGTGGTCGCCGTAGTGCTTGAGTTTTCCAAACATGTAACCCAATCCGTCGTTTATTAAATTTGAAGGCTTTATAAATTTTCGATCGCGTTTAGTTTTGTGTCGTATTTTTCGATTTGAATTAAAATACGCAATTTTTAACCATTAAACAAATCTCTATGGTACTCCTTAAGCACAACTCAGCACCATTATAAATTTTTTCATAACAACTTTACTCCCATAAATCCTTCGCTGGTGTATTTCTCATTCTGAAGTTTTGATAATTAATTTAATTTGTACATGAACGCTTTGTCTAAACTGGTAGACGTCTTAATAATAGTTACAACGAATTCGCGATACTAGCACAAGGTAAATAGTTATTATAAATAATAAGGATTTAATTCTATCAAAACGTACGATATTGTACTGACCTCGGAAATATTCGTTTCGCTTAAAATGCTTGTCTTTTGAGTTAGAATTGTATATTTTTAGTTATCCTTTCACAAACTTAAACGTTTATGTAGCACTTACAGTTACTCTCCTCAATAAAATAGTTAACAAATGTTAATGTCAACAAATCATGAAACATGATAATATGAAAATGCAAATAATGAGTGTTCTTAACCCATTCACTGCTGATGACGGCTTTGGGCGTCATCTACATTGTTATGTGCGCATGACGGCTTTGGGCGTCATCAACATATAAGTGAATTATTTGCTCGTACTGATTCAGTCGTTAGCGGATAATTGTGCGTGTGTGTCAGTCGTTACTTAAGGTGTTGGAGTTTTAAAAAAAATCGCGAGTTCGTGTTCAAAACAAATATGGCTGACGCAGGACCCTCTTGTAGCAAAAAACCAATAAAAATACGTATATTTCTCGTCGCCCTCTAAATAAAACGGAACTAGAAGAATATTTAATGGGTTCGGACGATGAATTTTCTGTTAGTGAGTCATCTGAAAGTGACAATGAATCAGAAATAGACGAAGATGCAAATGGCGGTGCAGAAGATTTAAATTCAACTGACAATGTACCTGCTAGTAACGAAGATGCTGTTACATGGCATTCCGATGGCTCTTTGAAAGATTTGACTTTCACGAAGCAAAGGCTGGGCAGGTTAGTTTTCATTATACTGATAAACTTTTTGTGCTGACAGACACATTCGATTTGTTGCAGGAAATGAACCCAAGGATTATTTTGATTTGTTAGTTGATGATAATTTTTATCAACTGTTGGTAACTGAAACAAATAGATATGCCATACAAGTTTTTTTGGAGACCACTACAGGGGAATTTGCTAGAATGACAAGAGTGGCATGATGTAACTGTTGACGAAATGCGAATATTTATCGGACTGCTATTACATATGGGTACAATTCGTATGAACAGGATACAAGATTACTGAAACACACAGATTATTCAACATTCCGTGTTTTCTACATATATGAGTCGTGATAGGTTTTGATGATACTTCGGTGCTTACAGTTTAACCGAAATCGAGGAAGGCGAATGTGTACCTGAAGATCGTCTGTATAAATTAAGGCCCTAATCGACTACTTCAATAATAAAATAAATGAGATATACTACGACAAAAATTTGTCATTAGATGAGTCGATGGTGCTGTGGCAGACTCTTGTTTCGGCAGTACATTCCGAACAAGAAGCATAAATATGTAAAATTATATCTGTTGACTGAGCCAGATGGCACAATAATAAAGTTTACAGTGTATACTGGAGTTTTGGACGATTATGGGGAAAAGGCCATGCAGCTAACGTTGTTTTGCATTTAGCAGAGGGAAAATTGGATGCTGGCCATTCCTTTATATGGACAACTATTATAATAGTTATAACCTTGCCCATAAATTACTTTCTCATGGAACATTCTGCACTGGTACACTGCGGTTGGACCGTAAAGATTGTCCAACTGATGTAAAGCAAAAAGCTGGGAAAGGTAGAGACCATTGCGAGGTATGCAAATAATGTTAGGGTTCCAAAATAGCGCGATAAACGAGACGTTTCCTATATATCCACGGAATTTAATAACGATATGATAACACACCAAAACAACAGACAACAGGATAGGCAAAACCGCGTGCCATTTACATGTATAACAAATACATGGAGGCATTGATAAAAGGATCAGCTTCTCTCATATTACCCTTGCGATCATAAAACTTTGCGGTGGTACAAAAGATAGGGATTCATCTATTTCAAATGCTGTTAGTAAATTCTTCTTTTTACAAAAATACAGAAATGCAAAGTCTTCCCTGTATGACTATAGGTTAGAAATATTACAATATCTTTTGCCCCCAAAAGAAAATCCTCGTAGAGTTCCATTACAACCAAAACACATAATTCAAAAAAATCCGAAATCGGGTGCAAGCAGAAAACACGCCCACAGGCGCTGTACTTACTGCCACAGTAAGAAAGTGAGGAAGGAAACTGTTTACCATTGCCCTGACTGCCCAGGAACACCAGCACTATGTTTAGAACCTTGTTTTGAACTTCACCATAAGGAAAATTAGGTATTAAAAATATTATTATTAACATTTACGGTTTTTTTTTGTTGTTATTTATTTTTTTTTGTAAACGAAAGTGTTTTCTTTATTTGTAATAAATATTTTCTAACGTATATGCTTATTTTTAATCTAAATTTACATATGACGCCTAAAGACGTCATCAGCATCTGATGGAGGAATTCGTTGCAAGGTGCTGATGACGCCTTTGGGCGTCATAGTGTAAACAAGAAAAAATTAAATATTTTTTTTCAAAATCTTTCAATTTTAAAGCTAATTACAGTCTTATTAGCCACTATCTAAAAAAATAAGTTTCAGGTTCTGGGGCAACCTACTAATATACAGTCAGCAGTGAATGGGTTAATTTTATACTTTGTAATCAGGTAACATTAATATTATTTTGTTAGCAATTTTAATCCTTCTTACCTTCCAACCTACATATGTAATGTGTAGAGCGTTATACAATCGAAATTCTTTTTGTCATTGCTAAACCGACCTATTACCTAATTTTATGACGTTTTACAATCGAGTTGTGCGTGTGCGCGTGTGTGCGTGTGTGCGTGTGTGCGTGTGTGCGTGTGTGCGTGTGTGCGTGTGTGCGTGTGTGCGTGTGTGTGCGTGTGTGCGTGTGTGTGTGCGTGTGCGCGTGTGCGTGTGCGTGTGCGTGTGTGCGCGTGTGCGTGTGTGTGCGTGTGTCGTGTGTGCGTGTGTGCGTGTGGTGTACGTGTGTGCGTGTGTGCGTGTGTGCGTCTATGCGTGTGTGCGTGTGTGCGTGTGTGCGTGAGTACGTGTGCGTGTGTGCGTGTATGTTCAATCCTTTGATCAGAACCGTCATTTTGTTCTAGTTCAACTGTCGTTTAGCGATGTTTATGACAGTGTTATTGCGATTAATGTTGCTTGGTTCTTTCTTCTCCTTCCTTAGCATTTCTGCTGTTCTTGGTCTTTCAATATTTACTTCTGGTAGCCGTATTTATCCCATCAAAGTCTTGTTCGTTCACTCGATTTCGAATGGTTTCTCTGATCTCGTTGGATTGGTGTTCTTCAAATATTATAATATTTGTAGCCCAAGAATAGCTCATTTCGACGCGCCCAAAGTTGTTAAAATCGGCTTAGCCGTTTCGAAGATACAGGGGGTTATTTAAGGAAATCTTCGATTACTTGAATACCACTTTATTTTTAGACGTACGTCAAAAAGTGCCAAACAAAAAAAGTTATTTTTTTATTAGGTTAATATAGCAGAATTCACAGAAACGTTACTTTTTTATATTCAAGATTGCAGTTACGCCCCATAGCGACCATTTCAGAAACATGAAAATATTTTCCAGGTTTTTGTATTGGCTGTTTTAGTCATAAATTTTTTTTTCCGCAAGCTTCTATGATGTATAGTTTCCCAGATGCAGTAACTCGCATTCTTAGTTGGCCAGCCTGTACGTAGTGGGGTTAGTAATGCGAAATTTCACAATCTTAAATAGTTCACTAGACTTTGGCGAAAAGACTTTTACTGATACGTATTATCACCCACAGAATATCGATTCCCATCGAATATTTTTATGTGAGTGTATGCCTCCAGCTTTGTACTATTACCGACATATTTGGGCTTCATTCCGGTAGTTGAACTGCTTGTAGACAAAAATCAAGATATTCTTTAATTATAGCATCAATATTTTCTTCAGGGTCTGCCAACTGCGCCAAACGGTTTCCATCCAAATTGAACCTTGCTGATGAACAGTATTCAGTCGTGATGACATCTTGAAGACCTATTGAATGACAGCCTTGCTGAGTCTCTTATTCTCGATACCAAATTGATTATCATCAATCGCTGTAAACTGAGGGGTTAATTTCTTGAATTGATGCTGGACATGCGAACGTCCAAATTTGTCAAGGGGCATTTTAGTTGTGATATGTCGACCTCAATGCATTTGCATTTAAACTGTTTAAAAATCGATTGTTTGATTTTTCAATGTATACATCTTCATATAGTTCTTCTACAATTGATATTATGTCATTTACGACACCTGTGTTTCCCGCTAATTTTTCTGCCCAAAATACCTCTAGATCACGAATTAGTTCATGTATATCATTCCAATATTCATATTCAATGAGTCTGTTCCTTAATTCCTTAAAAATCCTTGTATTGCGGGTGATGGCGATGATAGCAATGGTCTGATTATTTCCTTATACTTTTTGCTGCGGCTTCCTCGAATTTGTCCACCTACATCATAATATCGCCTTGAAACATTCTAAAATACTCTATTTTTTTCTATCTTTTGAATTTACTAGCTTTAAATCTGGTTCATTCATAATAAGCAGATCATATAAACCTGGAGTCCCTTTATATGTGACACCTTTAATAATTATATCATCCCCTTTAATTGTAACGGGAGTATTACCAGTTGTTCATTTGTTTGTTTTTATATCATAATGGACTCCATATGTATGATCAATAGCACCTTCAGGATCCCTCATAATACGTTCAACGTATATACGAGGCAATTCATTGTGCTTTCATAAGAAAAATGGGTTCATTATGGGTAGCAGAATCAACTGAAATACTAATAGGTTCTTCTCCTTCCTCACTATTGATCTCTCCCGCGATAGGTGTATCTAAGAAAGATGGTGTAAGAAGACTTGGAGGACTTCTTTGAAAAACGGAAGCTGAGGTAATGGGCTAGTAGCATCCTTATCACTAGTGATACCGGGAGTCTTTTGAACTAGCGGACTAGTGGAGGTAGTAGCGTGCTTTCTTGGAAATATGATTTTTAGGTGTTTTTTTATCTGGATCGATTTTATTTACTATTTCAGTTAGATGATCTATTAGGGGATTATAGGTATTTTCAAATATTCTTTCATTATCAACGTGAACAGTTTTAATACTGTTATATTTCTGCTGTATTATTTTACGAGCCTGCATAATTTTTTTCTTTAATATCATCTCGTTGTTATCCATTGTAGCAAAACAGGTTTACTGAACAGGTACCAGTTTACCTTAAACAGGTAGCTGCTTACACCCAACCGATAGCTGTTAAAACCTAAACAGATCAGTTACTACTAAACTACTGAAAGCAGGTTAAGGTATTATATATTCATCAAACCTTTTCCTATAGCGGCCATTATTAATTTCAGCATTCTTGTTTATGACCGTGAAACCAAACTGATCTACCCCTCACTTAGAACACATGTCCTGAAATAATTTCACGCTTAGGGTCGGACTTATATTGATCCTCATACACATGTTTTAGGTTTAATTAATCTTGCTCAAATATTATAATTAGATTCGCATTATCACGAATTAGTTGCTTTGGAATTTTACTGTAAGTTATTTTGCTTTTCACAAGCCATATCATCGAAGGTAAAAATAGAGTTTGATTTTGCACAACTAGGCTCAATCACATCCTGATTGTCACTGAAGGTAAAGTAACCTATATCCTTCATTAGAAGTAAGATTTCCTGTAAAAGTTTGTACTTGCTTTGATTCAATGACTTGAGTATACGTATACATGTAGACAGTGTAGACGTTTTCATTTGCCATATGTCAGAGGTTGCATGTTTTAAAGCAGGTGATTCATATATCTCTCATTGACGAAATGGGACAGTAATAATTGAATTTTTATTGATTCCTTGAAACAGGTTAAGTTTCGCAGCATATTCACGATTACCTGACGGTAATCCTCCATTATTCCAAACATGTGGTTTAATGGTAGATTTTTCTCCATTTTGCTCATCGAATTCTACTTGTAACGGTTCTTCATTCTTTGGTGACCATCCCAAATGGCTTAGCGCTTTGCTTAAGCCTGCCGTATAAGAATATATCCCTTAATCGAAGATCTTATACCTGGATTTGTGCAAACATCCACTCTTTGATCGCCTAACTCATAACGAATTTCTTCGAAAAGAAAGTTCGGGAAATTGCTGGCTAAGCTGCATGCTTTTCTTTCATCTTCTATTTTGAGCTCAAGTTTACCTTCTATGTATAGAAAACTATCATAAGTAGCCGTAATAAGATCTTGCCTTTAAATTAAGGTACGTATTTCTTCGGAAGGTTGTAACGGTATAAACGGGTGGTAGAACGCGATTACAGATAAAATTGGCCTTTTGCCCCGTCTAGCCAGCGTATGGGTGTAGGTCAGATGTTAAATTTTGCACATCCAGAATAGTAAATCGTACGTAAGTCAAAATAGGGGATGAAAACGTAATCAGTTC
Source organism: Vesta saturnalis (assembly GCA_036346205.1). Classification (NCBI taxonomy): domain Eukaryota; kingdom Metazoa; phylum Arthropoda; class Insecta; order Coleoptera; family Lampyridae; genus Vesta; species Vesta saturnalis. The sequence continues at coordinate 1,348,706 of JARFJB010001864.1, read as the reverse complement.
GGTTGTTTGGGCGCCAGAATGTTTGGTAGTCAAAATAAGGGTCGTCGTGCCAAAATTACGAGTACATAGCGTGTCTGAACATGCAAAAACATACGTTTACCTATCCGCAATCAATTCCAGGTGTGCTGGACAGCAACTCAGCAAACTACCTAAAATCGGGCTTCAAAATCACTACACGCTTGTCAAATAAAGCGTGATAAGACACTCAATAAAGTTACGTTAATACACCTCAGTGTAAATAATTAGGCATTAAATAATAATCAAAACAAAACAAAAAATAAGCTATATAATGCACTCTAAATGAATTAATTCTCAACTAAAATCAAATAAAATACTAAATATTATTAACGCTATTACTCAATAATAAAAAACTAACTTCGTTACGTTAAAACTAAATTACTGGTAACTTGCAATTTGCAAGAAAACTTTTATGCACACAAAAGGGTCATTTGCCCTTTAATACTACAGTAAATAACAAAGTGTGAAGGCGGAGCGTCAGAACTATAATTAATTACAACAAATAAATTTAAAAACAACAACTTAATTTAACAAAAATACGGCACCGCTTTCAAACCTTCGTTAACACAAAAATAATTGAAACTCACAAAATCTTGAAATATTCAATAAAAAAAACAATATTATTTACCTTAAAGTCTAGAATTACACCTCTCCTGTGTTACAATAGAAAATGATGACCAATGACTGCTATGACGGAAATGAAATCTTCCTGGTCTGACAAAATGATGAATAAAATGTTGACTATTGTTCTTTTATACACAAACGATTCCTTGATTTAAACTCGTTAAAATGTTACTACATAAATTAAAAACTTCTTCTAAAATACTAATTTGAGCACTCAATTTGCTTGTTGACTTTAATCTTTTAAATAGTTTTATTTCCACTAACAATGCAAAAGGTTAATAGCTTGTTTTAAATAACTATAATTTTAATATATTGCGAAAGTTTCTTTATCCATAAACACGCTTTGTACGGTAAATAAGTGGCACTGCAAGAACGTTGATTTTAAAAAGAATCCGCAAAAGCGAGACAAACCAAAGAGGTCACTGAAGCACTATTATAACACGACGATGCCCTCTAGGTAACTTTACGTAAAATCGAAATCGGCACTAGGTATAATCCTTTGGCGATGAACAGTTTTAATAAAATCCCTATACAGGTCTTCTTCAGAAGTAGCTTAACTACCCTTACTACACAAAAGTACGTTCGTTAAACACCACAAGGTCCAAAATATCAACGTTCTAAACCACCCTTAAAGCGTAACAACAAGCGGCACCGTACTAGTACACGAGAGCGCGATCAGTTTCAGAATCCTTCAAATTATTACCAAAATCCATCTTTGATTTTGAATCCACTACTCACAAAAAATCTTATCTAATTTAATTCCACCAATTAAAAAACGGAAGGGAAGATTTGATACCCCAAACACATAAATTCGTTTCCGTCCGTAAGGACTCGGTAATTTCAAAATTTCAAACGTCAGCAGACTTAACGCGTAAAATATCCCTATATTTTTGTTTAAGTACAAACAATCAGTGCCACATTCAACCTCTATGACTTAAAACCAATATACTCAATAATAAACTGAACCACTATCTTTACTCGTCTTACTGTCGCCAACATGACATCATACACATAAATCTACACTCTTTCTATAATTTTAAGGAAATCAAACGAAATAAACGTTAATTACACTTATATACAACTATTTACAAATAATACGCTACTCAACATTCAATAAACGGGAATAATAAGGAAAACAACCTAAATTACGGAATAATAATTCACAACAAAAAAACTAAAGCTCGTCATACACCTTTCCTAAAGGTCGCTACACGTTAAACAAATTTATTATCTACAGTAAGCTCTCAAAGAAACAAAAATATACATACGGAATCTAACTAAGTGAATAGAATTACAAACAAAATTACCCACTACGTATACAGGGTGTTCAAAATAACCTGACAAGGTCATATTTAGAAGATTTATACGGAAGATAAGTGTGAATATCTGATTTAACATAGTATCATCAAAATGTACGTTTTGAAAGACGTTTAACGATTCTGCCATTGTGGGTGAGAACTTTTAAACCAATTGACGTTAAAAGTTTTCTCTGCAGACGTTAACCTCAATTAATGACTTACTGTAGGGATGATGTCTTCTACATGAATTTTTGAAAGATGGAGTAGGTCCTTGATTAATTCTCAGACCGAATGTTCTTTTAGTTCTAAGCGTACTGTGAATGGTCCACCTTCACCAAAGTCTATTAAATCACCATTTGATTAATCAAATTAATTGTTATATTACTAATTATGTCAGTGTTTACTCCTAAATAGTGGGTATTGCTTGGAGTTTTATCTAGACGATAACCTGGTGCAACTGAAACATCAATCTCACATAATACTTTAGCAGGTTTCCCGTTTCGATAATATCCCTTTATAATGTTGCACTCTACGTGTAGATTAGTGTGTTTAAGTATTTGGATGTCTAACGCAGATATATGTAAAATATTTGGTTCAATATTTTAGACTCAAACCCTAGCATGCGGCCAATGTAATTTTCTTTAGTAAAATCGATCTCAAATGAACTGTATATCTTACATTTAAGTGTATTGTTGTTTGCTCTAATGATAAACTTTTCTGTGGGTGTTTTAGATTTTAGATAATCGCTAATTTCATCTAACTCATATGCACCGTGTGGAATATTAATCATTTGCAAATGAGGTGGATTTGTTCCAAAATAAAGTCTATCGTTGCCTGTATAAATGTTTCTAATGCTGTTGCAGCCGTAAAATCCAACCAATCCAATAACGTATTTATTCCCCAAATCTACGTCTATCGGTAGATAGAAGTTGTAGCTAGCTGTGTTATCAACACCTTCTAAACTGAATGTTATTGACATAACTGAGAAAATTTGATGTGTTGAATATTTATATAAAAATTGTGGGCATAGGTGTCCGCAAACAATTGTATTAAACTCTTGATCTTGGTTGTCATTATAATATATTTTACACCCCCGAAAGTAGTTAATCACTTCGATTGGTGGTCAAAGATTACCTAAACTATCGTAAAACCATACCTTTTTACGACGCTTTTTGTAGCAAACCCAATGTGTACCAGGTTCTCTTTGGCTATCTAAGTTAATAATTCCAGATTTATTTTTCCGTGGTAATTTAGGCATGATATCTCTCATAAAAATATCCTTAAACTAGGGTACATTTTTGTACCCTACTTTTTACCTGGTAACCAGGTAAATGCAATTCAACCGGGTTTACAATTTTGAGAGCACCAACAACACAAGGTAAAATTATTCTACATATTGTTACTGCAACTATGTGGAGCATCCATTATAATGGTGAACTGAGTTTGGATCGTTCCAGAAATGATTTTATTGCTGCCTGCATTATAACGACTGTACTTGCTTGCAATTGTACTAGGACTAAACGCTGTTTAAGAAATGATTTGTCAGTGGTGGGGTTGTGGTACTACTATTAAAAACAAAATGTTATGTTTGTTGTTTCCCGACTGCACCTAAACTACCCTTGAAGACATCCCTCGTGTTTAGCTGCGTTTTAAATTCTTCAATTCGAGTTTCTTCTTTCAAATACTCATATGAGGTTGAGGTAACACATTTAAAATCATCCGTTTTCATCACTATACGTTCACCATACTTAGTATTAGTTACTGCACATAAATCACTTTATACTTTTTGATATCTCGAGGTCACATGAACTTATAAAAGTTTGCAATAGGTGCAATAGGTATATATATATATATATATATATATATATATATATATATATATATATATATATATTATATATATATATATATATATATATATATATATATATATATATATATATATATATATATATATATATATATATATATATATATATATATATATATATATATATATATATATATATATATATATATATATATATATATATATATATATATGTGATTTTTAAGTTGATGCTTTTTAAACTGTGTATAGAACTGATTAAAATAAACAACTTTTCAAACAACATTTTTTAATTAACTCAAAAGTAAAGAGATATTTCGTTTTAAAGGAATAAGCAGTCAAGTTCTATTTCAAATGACATGTTCTATGTCGTCACCTTTCTGTTCTACACAACGCTGTGTGCGTTTTGTTTTAATTTTGCTGCTGCCTGTCCTATGCGTCCAATTAATTCTTCCGCGTGTTTACCGGTGTTTTAAAACAAACGCTTTAGTGAAAAACTCCCGCACTTCTCGTCTAAAATGAGGAGGTGCTCCGTCTTGTAGAAGCCACATGTTTTGCCTTATATCCAATGGCAATTCTTCCAGCAGATTAGGTAGATAATTTTCCAAAAATTCAGATAACTCCCGTTAAACGGTCCGGCAAGATGTGCGGACCAATGAGTATTCCATTCACATTCAGCCCAAAGATTTACGGAAAATCTTTCTTGAAATCTTGATCTCCGTATAGCATGGGATTTTAAAATGACCAAACATGAGTATTGCGGAAATTGTTGATTCCATTTCTGGTGAATATTGCCTCGTCCACGCACAAAATTTTTCTTGTAAAATTCAAATGATCTGCATTGTTTTGTAAAAGCCATGCACAGAACTCAACTCTACGGGGATGGTCTTGAGAAGTAGCACGTGTACACGTTGAACGTGAAATGGGTACAAATGATTTTCCGCAATGTTTTCCACACCTTTGTTTGACTTACACCGACCTCACGTGCAATTTCTCTAGTACTTATCGATGGATCTTCCATAACAATATTCAAAATTTGTTCTTCATTCTGCATATTCTCAAGTTTACTCGGTCTTCCTGCATGCCCTCCACGATGTTCCCTTAAATAACCAGTATCCCTTGCCTTCCGAACGAGATTTATAAAACTACGGGATGTCGGATGTACACTTAGTGGAAAGCGTTCTGCATACAGCCTTACGGCTGCAGCCGCACTTGACGACACTCCCATAAATCAACAGCATGCCCACGAGTTCATTATTTTCATACACATGAGCCATTCTTTATTTTCAATAATCACAAACTGACTGAAATCTAACACGCGATTAACTGACAACAAATTGACAGATTTATGCTTGACATAAAAGTGTAAACAGAAACAAAACAAAATTAACAACCGTCTTATCACAGAGATTGTTTACAGTTCCATAACAACCCGAATATGCGTGGTGAGGCTATAAACACCGGTAAACCTGGTACACATTGGGTTTGCTACAAAAGCGTCGTAAAGGTATGGTTTTACGATAGTTTCGGTAATCTTCGACCACCAATCGAAGTGATTAACTACTTTCGGGGGTGTAAAATATATTATAATGACAACCAAGATCAAGAGTTTAATACAATTATTTGCGGACACCTATGCCCACAATTTTTATATAAATATTCAACACATCAAATTTTCTCAGTTATCTCAATAACATACAGTTTAGAAGGTGTGGGTAACACAGCTAGCTACAACTTCTATCTACCGATAGACGTAGATTTGGGGAATAAACACGTTATTGGATTGGTTGGATTTTACGGCTGCAACAGCATTAGAAACATTTATACAGGCAACGATAGACTTTATTTTAGAACCAATCCATCTCATTTGCAAATGATTAATATTCCACACGGTGCATATGAGTTAGATGAAATTAGCGATTATCTAAAATCTAAAATACCCACAGAAAAGTTTATCATTAGAGCAAACAACAATACACTTAAATGTAAGATAAACAGTTCATTTGAGATCGATTTTACTAAAGAAAATTGCGTTGGGCATGCTCGGTTTGAGTCTAAAATATTGAACCAAATATTTTACATATAAGCGTTAGACATCCAAATACTTAAACACACTAATCTACACGTAGAGTGCAACATTATAAAGAGATATTATCGAAACGGGAAACCTGCTAAAGTATTATATGAGATTGATGTTTCAGTTGCACCCGGTTATCGTCTAGATAAAACTGCAAGCAATACCCACTATTTAGGAGTAAACACTGACATAATTAATAGTATAGCAATTAATTTGATTAATCAAAGGGTGATTTAATAGACTTTGGTGAAGGTGAACCATTCACAGTACGCTTAGTACTAAAAGAACACTCGGTCTGAGAATTAATCAAGGACCTACTCCATCTTTCAAAAATTCATATAGAAGACATCATCCCTACAGTAAGTCATTAATTAGGCATCAACCTTCATTGAGGTTAACGTCTGCAGAGAAAAACTTTTTAACGTCAATTGGTTTAAAAGTTCTCACCCACAATGGCAGAATCGTTAAACGTCTTTCTAAACGTACATTTTGATGATACTATAATTAAATCAGATATTCACACTTATCTTCAGTATAAATCTTCTAAATATGACCTTGTCAGTATTTTGAACACCCTGTATACGTAGTGGGTAATTTTGTTTGTAATTCTATTCGCTTAGTTAGATTCCGTATGTATATTTTTGTTTCTTTGAGAGCTTACTGTAGATAATAAATTTATTTAACGTGTGTAGCGACCTTTAGGAAAGGTGTATGGCGAGCTTTAGTTTTTTTGTTGTGAATTATTATTCCGTAATTTAGGTTGTTTTCCTTATTATTCCCGTTTATTGAATGTTGAGTAGCGTATTATTTGTAAATAGTTGTATATAATGTAATTAACGTTTATTTCGTTTGATTTCCTAAAATTATAGAAGAGTGTAGATTTAAGTGTCATGTTGGCGACAGTAAGACGAGTAAAGATAGTGGTTCAGTTTATTATTGAGTATATTGGTTTTAAGTCATAGAGGTTGAATGTGGGACTGATTGTTTGTACTTAAATAAAAATATAGGATATTTTTCGCGTTAAGTCTGCTGACGTTTGAGATTTTGAAATTACCGAGTCCTTACGGACGGAAACGAAATTTATGTGTTTTAGGTATCAAATCTTCCCTTCCGTTTTTTAATTGTACGTAAGAATGGTCTTACAGTGAAACTGCAAGATTATACTCGGCTTGGTAAAATCTCCGATTTTAGTGCAAGCTCAGTCTCATAGGATGGAAGCAATTTCGATAAAATCCCGGATTTAACTAACTAAATTTATATGGATCTACTTTCTCCTTCTTTAGAACAGAGTGAGCTGTGGAATGGGCTATCCGGTTGCCTCTTCAATTTTCCTAGTAGGAACCTCTGATTTTCCGTTACAGCTGATAAAACAGTATTGGCTTTTTCTTCATTGCAAGGTTTTTTACGAGATTTTACAGGTTTTTTGAACGCACCATATTCTTTTAGATTAACTGCTAATGTGCAAAAGTTCTATTTTGAAGTTGACGCCTTTCTAGATATTAGTTTAAATACATTATTTCGGCTTCAGAACAATTACGTTGCACAAAATGTAACTTAATCCCCACTCCTCACTTTAAAATTTCAAATTGCATTCTAGTTGTGATATATCATTTTGAAGGTATTCAAAATACAAATCCAACGGCGTTCAGAAAATTGATTTCCATCGCCTTTGAAATTACAAGCGAAAATGTCAATACTTAGGAATAAATTTTGTTCATTGATTTCATTGTTCAAGACAAAACAACATTTTATTAAATTCTCAAAATGTTCTCTATTCTTAGGTAAACAACAATACAATCTATTCGTGTACCCTCACATTATTAAGTGCTCAAAATGTTTTCCATTCTTAGCTAGACAATAAAACAATCTGTTAACGAATTCTTCCCTAACATTTTGAAATGTTTCCGCATTAATTTTCTGGCAAGCTTGAATGATCCTAGCTCTAAGGGCCTGAATATTTTCTGGTTGAGGGTTACGATCACGATTGATTTTAAATAACCCCAAAGGAAAAATCCAATGGCGTTAAGTCGGGAGATCTAGCAGGCCATTCTATTGCGCCTCTTCTGCCAATCCATTTGCCGGGAAACCGTTGATTAAGCCACTCGCGAATACCCAACGCATAGTTGGGGTGCACCGTCTTGTTGATACTGCAAATTTCTTTCATCTAACAGTGGGTTGCCTTCTTCGTCAGCTTGATTTTCTAAGGACTCAGTTATTAGCGGATCAATGTAGTTTTCAATAAATTTAAATAAAATCAGCGGTTTAATTTTTTCGATAATCAAAGGACCTATTATTTCATTTCCAAGAATTCCTGCCCAGACATTATTTTTTCTGAAACTGCGTATGACCCTCTAAGAACACGTTAGGATTTTGGAGATCCCAATATCTACTGTTCTGTTTATTAACAAAGCCATTTAGATAGAAAGTCGATTCATCACTGAAGCAAATATCCTTTACCAAATTGCTGTCATTTTGAATCATCGCAGTCATTATTTCACAGAATTGAATCCTCCTATCGTAACCATCTTCAGTGAGTTTATGGAGAATGGTAAATTTGTAAGGAAAGAAGTTGTGACGTTTTAAAGTCTTGTGTATGGAACCAACAAAAATATTCGTTAATGCAGCGACTTCTGGAATTGAAGCCGTAGGTTCAGCGGCAAAATGGCCTAAGACCTCAATTTGTGCAGCTTCGTTGAGAACTCGTGGTGTCTTTCTTACTTTATCTGAGCCAGTTTCTAAAATTTTCTCACCAGAGTTAGCACATGTTGATGTCCAACGTTTTTTCAGTATGCGTTCCGTTGAAGACTCGAGCTGTGCTACGAGCACGCTTATTGGCTCCATACAAATAAATAATTTCAACTCTTTCTTGAATAGTAAACCATGATTGATTCTTGATTTTATACAAATTCAATGTTTTAAACTGAAGTAATGAATTGTCAAAATTCAACAACTTAACCGAAATAGACTTGATTATAAATCGTTGCAGCCGGCAATAAATTACAAACTGAAATACGGCTTACCTTAACTGAACTGTGAAAGCAAAAATAATCCAAATCGATAAAAACACGATAGAAATATTCGAGAGGAGATATCGTTGCCGTATCACTTCGTATTTCAGTACTTGATAAACTAGGGTATTGTCTTGAACAATGAAATAAATGAACAAAATTGATTCTTATAGTATTGACATTTTCGCTTGTAATTTCAAAATGGGGCGATGGAAATTTATTCTCTGAACGCCGTTGGATCTGTATTTTGAATACCTTCAAAATGATGTATCACAAGCTAGGGTCAATTTAAAATTTTAAAGTGAGGAGTGATTAAGTGAAAAGTAAAATTCCATGAACACTATTTTTGAATGTCCCCTCCACATCTAAATTGACGTATTTTTTTTCTAGGAGAATTCCACTGACTAAAAAATATTAAGGGTGACTAGTTTTGAAATGAGTAGTTATATATATATATATATATATATATATATATATATATATATATATATATATATATATATATATATATTGACCACGCTGAAGTGAATCGTTTCAATACGAAGGTTGTAAATAAAAGAAAGACAAAACGTAGTTGCCATACAATTAAATTTACAAATATACAGGGTGTTCGTTAAAAGACGAGAGTGCTATTAATTTTTTTCTTTGTTTAAGTATTGTTCCAAAGTTTTAATCTAGAAATTGTGTTCTTTAACACGCTTAACCGCTTAAGTTGCTTGTCTTAAATAAATATGCTACTGATAAACTTTTTTTTGGGTGTTAATAAACAGTGGTTACCTAACCTTTCTTGCTTTTTTTTTGTTAGGAGTAGGAACCTAAGGACGACTCTGGACTTCTCTCTTTACCAGAGTAGGTATCCAAATAATCTTTTCAAAGAGAGTGGCGCATCCGGTTTTTTTTAGGTAAGTTAAATCCAGGGATTTTATCGAGAATTGCGTCCATCCCATGAGACTGAGCTTGCACTAAAATCGGAGATTTTACCAAGCCGAGTATAATCTTGCAGTTTCACTGTAAGACCATTCTTACGTACAAAAATTGTCAATCTTCATCAACAATGCAAGGCGGACTTTATTGAACGTTTACATCCCTTACAACATTAATGCAACAACACAAATTTTACCAACAGTAACTGAAATAGGCAACATTTTAAAATTGAATAAGAATACAGTCATATGCAGCGAGTTCAGTTGTACTGAAGATCCACGGAAAGACTGATCTTGAAAGATCTTGAAAGACCATCAATCACACACACATACACACATGCACATACACTCGCACGCACCCTCGCGCGACAACGTTATAATATGAGCTAATAAGTCGATTTAGTTAAAAAATTCTATACCTACATACAAATATGGAAAGTAAAAGAATTTTGATTAAAATGTGCAAGAGTTCAATGTATACGTTTATCGCGTGGGTAACATACTTTTGTTTCCTGCATAACCAGTTGTGAACATGCAAGAACGTTGTGTTCGCATGTCACGAAAGACATTGTTGTTGGTTGTCTGTAGTAGTGTTAGCGAGAGGTTCAGCTACTTAATAGCGAATACTCTATCCACCTTAAAAACACAAAATAATTGAAACGATAATGGCACAAACAATGCACATCTAATCTCACAAGTCATACCGACTGAACGTTGTGCAGTCAGCAGTACTATTATTTGGCAGCAGTTAAAGCAACTCGTGTTTTTGACACAATATTATAATGTATGGTCTAAAAGTTTTGGCTCAAATGTGACAATCCAATGCTTATCTTTTGGGTTTGTAATAGTGCATTTTTATTTGTCTTTTCTACAAATTTAAGAGTTTTGACAAAGATCAGTAGATGGAAACAACTTTAAAGAATAATAAATTTGTATTGAAAATAACTGACATTAAACGATTGCAAACCCAACAAATATTTTAATTTTTGCAAAAAATCATTGTCATTAAAATATACGTATTGGCAGTTTGACAAATTGATTGAACTCAACTCTTTATAAGGTATATATTCCAAAATGTTTTTGACCGGCCTACTTTGCGAACTATTTATTGTACAATAGCGGATGGCAAGAAATGAAAATCATGTCTAAATCTACAAAAAAAACGGGATATTTAACCAAGTCAGGGAAAAAGAATATTAAAAAGTGCAAAAAGTAGTAACTTCGGGGATAGGGGCGTAGTTTTTGAAGAAAGAAGTCACAGTTCCAAGGGAATTAGGTTGAAAATGTAAGAAATACTGAAATACAGGAAATGTATAGAACGTACACCAAAGAAACTGTTGCGAATGACCGGATGTTACCAAGCTACCTCAAGTGTTGCAAAGTTAACCGTACATGTAGAATAAGCTATTATTTAGGAAAGGTTGTAACTTTTCTAACCTACCACGTCACATACAAAAAAGAGATAGACTTTATAATGTAACTCTCATTATATTACTGTGTGTAGTTTTGGAGTGTTGATAACCGGTGAAATTGGTAAATGATTAAGTTAGCTAGAGACCAGAAAGAAAATTGTAGTAAGAGTGATAAGGAAAACTAATCACAGTTGAGCGCCACAAGCTTTTAAAGAAAAAAAGAAAAAGGGAAATTATTATTTCCTGAGAGAGGCCTTGTAAATCTTGACCCAGGGAGAAGAAACAGGATGAGTAAATAAGCAACAGTTCTCTCAGCAATCTTAATTTATTTCAAACTTTCAATCAATGGACTAGATATGTTTAAATTTAAGTTTTCCCCAAAAGGATTAGACACGTTGCATAATAATAATAATTTGAATTTTTAGTTTTCCCCAAAAGGACTAGACGAGTTACGCATATACACAGCGTCCGACGTACCTGTTCCTAATGGTAATTTATCTTAGTGTAATTATAAATTTCGGATGTAAATAAATATACCAAAAATATAATAGTTCACTACTAATAAATCCTGACGAGGGCAAATCGCGATACTTAAATCTTCAACAGAGTAAGAATCGAGTAATTATTAGAAGTTAATGTAATACCCTGTAAAGTTTGACGTAATAACACAAATTGGACAATTGATACAACCGGTATGACTCAACAATTTATTTTATGTCACTGCGCAAACGTTAGCACTTTAGATAGTAACTCTCCAAAATCATAACATGGACGTTAAACGCTAATACAGCACTCAGCGTAGTGTATGCAATTTCTGTTTTAAATAACCTAAATTATATTATTCTAATCACTCAATGTAATAAGTAATGGTTCTATCAAATTATATCAGTTGCCCAGAAGTGAATTCTTTATGGACGTACAAATTCTGATAATTATTCTAACAAAGGAACTGTAGAATATAGCTTCATAAACAAAGGCACATAGTTCATTATAATTTCAGTGGTATAAGATACGTAATTGTAAGTTTATCAGATAACGCCCTGTACGAGCTCTACTGTCTATTAACGAATATGGTTAATTTTCAGTCTCGAGAATAGCGATTTAGTAGTTTATAGTACCTCGGACCTAAAAAAAGGAAAATGAAGAAATGTGGATAGCTTACCCCTTTAGTGAAAACATATTCTCATATATCCGCCACACAATAAGTCTTACAAGATATAGAAATACTTTATTTTCGAAAATTTCTCTTGTAGAAATGATGGTGCCATCGATTAAACCAGAATAAGAGAATTTCCTAAGCATGTTTCATTGTTTACCAAAAATGGTTACCTACACACGTTTTTAGAGAAATTTTTATCAGATCGCATTGTTACCACAATTTTTGTTATAATTTTTCTACGTAAAAATAATGTTTTCTTTTATATTTTATTTAGTACAAGTACAGATACCTTCAAGTAAGCGGTTTTGAAGCCGCCTGGAAAACCGTAGAAATCCGCTACGTGGCACTACTATGTCAATTTAAATTTCTAATAAAGTTTTTAATACAGCTACTGCAGAAAACTATGAAATCAGTACTATTGAAACAGATATCGATTAAACCGTTAAATGTAAATCACTCAACCTTTAATATAAAGGGAATTTTTAATACAGCAACCACAGAAAAGTATGAGATCAGTCAAATTAAAGCAGATTTCGATTAAACCGTTAATTGTAAATCACCAAATTTTTAATACAATGGTAATTTTTAATACAGCAACTACAGAAAATTATAAAATCGACACTATTGAATCGAATATCGATTATTGCACATTACATGGTACTTATTGCTTAGTACAGTTTCGGTACAAAACACCGCGTATCTTCTCGAGATTTGTGTCAATAAAAAAATCATGAAGTTGGCAGTACATGTAAAAACTATGATAATTTGGAACGGTATGTATTGCCGACAAACTAACTACGGGACAATTCCGACATAAATCAATTAGTATGTTGCATAGGTGCCGACAAAGGTTGTGAAATTAAAAAATGCGATTGCAACAGTAAGTATGGCTGACATGCTGGTTACGACACATTTCAGCACAAAACCACACAAGCGTTTCTGCATTATTTCCGGTTATGTATCCTAAGCTAACCATTGAATTTTGAAAGCAAGTCAACGATAAATTTTTCATGTGATATTATTTTGGAATTGGTTAAACGTCTTGATCTACATTAAAAGTAAAGGTTGCGTAGTTTGATAAACCAGTGAATTTTCATTGGTGCCTTATCCAAACACTTTTGTTACTGTGTACTCAAAATACTCAAAATAGTGAGAGTACTTTAGCTTTTATTTAAATGGTTCAGGGATTATATTAGCTAACCAATTAAGTATGTGCTGTTTTTAGATCTATAGGGTGAAATCTACTAGCACAAAGGTTAAGGTCAACAAAATGGTTCACTTATAATATCTACGAGTGTCATTTGAAAGCGTCTTTTGTTAAGATTCCACGTATATATTTCATTAATATAAACACATGACCAATTTCTCAAGAATTGAGCTCAATGTCTAAAGCTAATGTTCGCGATTAAGGGTTAAACGGGTCTCATTTTTCAAATCTATTTTGACTTAATAGTACCATACTAGTTAGTGCTATCCTATTTCCACCTTGATAGGTTGACGTATACTACTTCTAAAGCCAAAGTCAATAAAATTTTTAATAGACATTTTACAGTATGGGCGCCATTCGGAAGAATTTTTAGATATTCAGCATATGACGATTTCGTATAATCTATTATATCGTTGAAAAGATATATTAGTTTATGTATAGCACTTCCTTGTAATTACATCATGCCAGTCTGATCCGGCACATCCATCCGTATGCAAGATTACAATAACACTACTTAATTATATCGAAATCAGTTTTCGTTAAGTAATCGCATATTAATTAAAGATTTAGACTTCCTACTTTGACTTTAGCACTAAGTCAAAAAGGAAGGTCAATACAATTTTCATTAAATAATCAACAGCAATAAAGGTGTTATTTGAAACAATTGTTATGTCTTATCTATTGACGTCAAATGCCATTTTTTGTGTCCGCGATTACAAGATAAACGTATTTAAAAACTTAGCTTTTTTGGGTCACGGTGTATTTTTGTATTAATGTTTTACACATATATGAACGTTTCTATAACACTTACGCCCTCAGCAGTAGTAATATCTTTCTGAGTTGTTTAAGATGTTGAAACAAATTGATTCATTAACCTATAAATGTATGGAAATAAATTTTGACATCCTATGTAAACGTCAAAAAGCAAACTTTTGATAAACGTTTTTGATCATCCTTTTTCAGATGATACTATTGAACCGCTTTCTAAGGACGGAAATTTTGCTATAACACCAGCAGTAATACCTTTTGAACATATAATTCCCAATATTGAGAATTCTATTAAATCGTAACAAAACCTTCAAGGAGCAACTTATCCTTTCGCCAGCGCCGTGCTTTACCTGATCTTAAACGTAATGAAAATATAATAATATTACAATCAGATAAAGATAATGAAAATGTTATACTAAATATGAACGACTGTAACATTAAAGTAAAACAACTCTTGGAACCACCAAAGGATCCTACAAAAAAGTTTCTTTTGAAAACCATAGAACTTATTAAAGTGTCATCTATTCCTGAAAAAATAAAAAATAATCTAGCTCAGAAGCTTTTTCACCAAAACTAATATGCTCTACCAAAAATCCATAAACCTAAGGCCTATTGTTAGTGCAGTTGGTTCTCCTAAATACACTCTTGCAAAACATCTTCCATTTTTATTACAACCTTATATAGATTAAAATACATAATTTTAAAATTGAAGAGGGTGTTATAGTGGTCAGTTTTGATGATGTTCCACTTTTTACAAAAATTCCTCTCAAAAAAACTACTAAATATATGTTAAAAATTATTATTAATTTCATTAAATACATACATAGAGAGTTTACCTCGAGTAGGATTTGAACCTACGACCTGTACTTTGGTAGAATACCGCGCTAACCAACTACGGTATCGAGATTCAAGCCCCAATCGATGTAAATTGTGTCCTTATGTATGTAGAACTGATGTAAATTCTAAATATAATGACATTACAATCCAATTACATATATTAATAGAGTGCGAGCCTGTAATATCGCAAGGATTCACACATACCAAAGCAACTTGACTAACCTTAATTTATTATAAGTTTTGTTATGAACGAATAAGTTCAAAGGTAAACATGATCTATACTAAATATATAGATCATATTTCTCCAAAGGATATAACCATTCTTTTTCAGCACTATCTTACTACGACTTATTATCAGTCGAATAATAAATTCTATGAACAGCTTGATGGTGTAGCAATGGGCAGCCCTCTTAGTCCTGGTATAGCTCTTTTTTACACAGCAAAATTTGAAACATTAGCGTTACAAAATGCAACTAAAAATCTTTAGTTTGGTATACAGGGTGTTCCATAATGAATGAACCATGGTAGAACCCTGAACTAAAATTATGACGATTTACCAAATATGACCTTAGTAAAAAGTTGATAATTAAAAAGTTACAAGGCGTTAAAGTTGAAAATTATTAAACTGTTAGTGGCTCTAACTTTTTAATATGCTGTAATTTTATACTAAATTTAGTTGAGAGTTTTACTGAACCAACCGAGTAACAATATGTTAAATTGCTTTTGCCAGTGGCGTACAACATGAATGATAAACCCTTCTCTCCTCCTAAATATTACGAGTATCAATTTCATTCTTGTACGTCCTGTTACGAAACCATAAAGTGAATAATTATCGAGATATTAACCATTAAAGAGCCATAAACACTGTAATTATAACTTATTTTTCTGGCTATCCACAGTACATTTGGTAGTAGAAAACCAAAACCATGTTTTATTATTATTATTATTATTTATTTTTATTTTATTATTCTGGAGTCCTAATAAGAGTGCACAATTTTAACGTCAAAATAATGAATTGTACACAGATCAATCCTGACCTAAAATTATGACGATTTAACAAACATTATCTATAGCAAAATAAGTTATAAGTACTGTACATTTACCACTTTAATGGTTAATACCTCGATAATTATTCACTTTATGGGTTTTCAACAAGAATGTATATTTTACGTACAAAGCATTGGAAAATATGAATTTATAGTTGAAATTCACACTCCCACAGTGGCGTAATATTTAGGAGGAGTGAAGTTGTTTATCATTCATGTTGTATGTCACTGGCAAAAGGGATTTAACATATTGCTCTACGGTTGGGTCCACTTTAGGTCAGAAACCTTCTGCTAAATGTAGTACAGAAATTAAGGGTATTAAAAAAGTTTGGGCTATTAACAATGTAATTATGTTCAACTTTAACACCCTGAGTAGTACTGAGGCACCTGTCGCCGCCATCTTGGATCTTGACGTCACAAGACCGCCCACGTGAGACCGGATTTTCCTTATTTTACTCGCTTACTGTAGGACGTGTTTTTCACCCTATTTTTTACATACCCACGTGAGACTGCATTTTCAACCCCTGCTGGAATTTTTATCCTTAATTATTTTTATATACCTCTGTGAGACCGTATTTTCAATCCTTTCTTTTCGAAGGCCCTTTTCAACCCTAATTATTTTTACATACAACCACGCGTGAGACCGTATTTTCACCTAATTATTTTTTACTCGCTTATGTATAGGACGTGTATTTCCACCCATATTTTTACACACCCACGTGTAGGACGTATTTTTTCACCCCTATATTATGACAGCTCACGTATAGGATGCGTATTTTTAACCCTCATGGTTTCTTTTCGAGGTCAACCTAATTAGAGCCTTTTTGCACGTGCTCACCTGATGGGCAGGTCTTGGTGCTGGGGGCTGGATCTGGCTTGGACTTTGAGTTGGTCTTAGGGTTATTTTGATGGTATTAAGGTCCTTCTGACTATATTAATAGCAGTGCCCCTGGAGATTAGGCAAATGCAGACGCATACAATGTTGGAAATTGCATAATTAATAAGATATTATTATTAAAATTATCGGTCCTATTGCTTTAAAATGGCCAAATGCTATTGGGTCATCTTTACCTAAACGTTGTATTTCTAATAAGGACACGTGTAGCTTCGCAACTTGTTCTCAGACCTTCGCCCCTGACCGGAGATGATGTGAACCTAACCTTATAAGATAAGTGTAGAGCTTAGCCTATCGTGGCGCCCTTGATGCAATTGTATGTTGTTCTAATTTAAGCTTACAGCTGTAGGCCTTCGCCCGTCAGTAAAATTGTATTCTAATAAGGAAGTTCTTGTAAGGTAGGACTTGTATCAGGGTCTGCGCCCTGGTCCCTTTGAGTAAAATTGATTTTAGCGCCAGTGTATAGACTAATGAACATTTTCTGAAGCTGGTAATGCACACTCTCTCTTGCTCTATCTTTTCTTCCTCCCTCTCTGTTTCTCACACAGCACAAACAAATCAATTAATTAATCAATCTCAAACAAATCACGTTCGATCAATTATGTAGACGGCCGTCTTAGGAGAAAATACCTCGACCATAAAAGAGGCGTTTAGATTTATAAACATGCCCCTAGGGGCTATGTTAGAGTGTGGTTAGGTCAATACTTCAGACATTCTCCCTAAGATAACCGATTCTACCCGAACATTGATGAGTACGTTTGCTCACAAAACCCAAGGCTAGCTGCGTACTCGTTTCTCGTGTGTTTCGCTCTTTAAAGTGTAACTGTCACCGAGTGAGCATTACTATAATGTATTCTCCTGTTTATGAGCCAACATCAGCGGACATTAGAGATTTTACTGACTTGTTAATAAACTATTACAACATAACCGTTCAAGATAATGATGAAAGCGATGACGTGATTGAGCTGAATGTATCTCACATCCAAGATGATGGTGATGGTTCACAGAAGAGAAAGAAGAGCGATGAGGTAGGGGAAGGAAAATCTCAAAATCATGATGATGATGACGACGACTCACGGTTCAAGAAGAAGAAGAAAACCGATAAAGCATGTTATTAAATAATAATGATGTATTGTTGTTTATAATAATAATAATAATATATTTTCAAACGTTAAGCTTTCCTTCAATTTTGTTAATAAACCTGTTTTTTTCCTAACGGTGCTCCACCGTCTTGATTCATGTTTGCAAGTTTACAAGTTTTTCGCTTTAGCGTGTTTTGTTTTGCGTGTTTTTATGTTGGCGTGTTTTCGTTTTACGTGTTTTCGCATTTGTATGGCTTTGCGTTTGCGTATTTTGTGTTTTCGTGGTAGCGTTTTTCGTTTGTGTGTTTTATGTTAGCGTGTTCGTGTGTTTTTTGTTAGTGTGTTTTTGCGTTTGCGTGCTTTCCGCCCTCGTGTGTGTGTGTGTGTGTGTGTGTGTGTGTGTGTGTGTGTGTGTGTGTGGTACGTGCGAGCGTCCGTGCGAGCGTACGTGCGAGCGTGCGTGCGACGTGCGTGCGAGCGTGCGTACTGCGTACGTACGTGCGAGCGTGCGTGCGACCTTGCTGCTTGCGAGCGTGTGTGCTTACGTGCGTAGCTTGCGTGCGTGCGTACGTGTGTACGTGCGTGCGTGCATGCGTGTTTTCGTTTGATCCTCGTGCTAAAGCAGTGCTAGTCGATTGTATGTAGTTGTAGGCATTATTGTGTTGACTAAAAGCTATAATTGGAAGCGTTGCTTGCTATACCCAGGTCTCGGAGTTATGTTTAATTTTTGACAGATGTATTTATTTATGATAAGATCAGGCTTGCATGTAAAGTAATATAGAGGTGAAACTAACTAGCTAATGTGTTTTGCTGCTACACTATCACAGTATTGAAGATTCTGTTTATGTATTAGAAAACGTATTACAGCCTCGAAACAGAATGCAGATAAAATTGAAGAAAGTGAATACGGTACAACTTCTTCGTACGAGCTAAAAGATTTGAAGTGTGCAGCATTTCCAGAGCCGTGTTGAAACCAGTTAATTTAGGGCTAACCTCGTGTCCATGTAATAATGTCTGATAAACTATTAGGGTTATTAGCTACTTTATAGGTTGTTACAATATAATCGTTCAAGGTGAAGACGATGAGGTGAGTATATCTCAAAAATCTCGTTTGATCTCATGAGATGTGTACAGCTTTTCTTAAAAATACCTGCGAGGCTGTCTCATTCAAAAATCTCATGCAAAAAAATCGTTAGCAATGTAGCTGTATCCGCTATTATGCTTACTTAATGTATCACTAGTATAGATTTTTGATATCGAGAGAAGAAGCAAGATTTCGAATGGTGTAGTATTTCCAGAGCTCTATCGAGATCAATTAAATTTCAGAATAATCTCATCTCTATGTAATAATAGACGTAATATAAAAGTTACATATTTTAAATGTATTTAATGTGTAATCACTGTTTAATGAGTTTTTATTATTATGATGCAACATTAGTGGTATTAGATGTTTTTTTAAAATATTTGTGTTTCGAATGTAAATTTTTGTAAGTACAACATAATTGTTAAATGCTAGTAGCGGTATTCCGGTTTTCTGTATTACTTTCTAAATAGTTGATGGCAGGTATGTAATGGACTGTTTATATCCAGCCATTCACAAAACGTATTTTAGTAAGACACGTTGTATAAAAAATTACTGACATTCCTAATGAACAATTTTTTTTTGTAAGTACATGTTTGTTAAATATGAATTCAGGTTTTTCTGTATTACTTTCTAAATAGTTAATGTAATGGTCTGTTTATAGCCAACCATTCACAAAGCGCATTTTAGTGAGACACGTTGTATAAAAAATTCAGTTTAACATATTGTACAGTTGAAGGAAAAACTTCTAAGGGTAAGCGTATCATTTTAATATATGTTTTCTACCTGATATTGCTAACAAAAATGCCGATAAAGATTTTTTAAAAATGTATTATTACGCAGGATGACTTCATAAGATCAACTCTACAAAATAGTAGGTACGCACGGTTTTTAAACTTGTAGTTATTGTTAATTCATGTATAATAATAAACCATTAAAACCTTTTGCCTTTTATTTCCGTTATATCAGTTTGATATTCTTAAAACATGTTAATTTTAATTTAACTCTATGTTATATATATAAGTAATTATTACTTTTTAATGGGTTTTTACAACTGTTAATGAACACGTTACAATGAAACAGTTTTGTGTGTGTATGTATGTAATTAAACATGCAAATAAATCAGATATGATGTTCCGAGTGTATAGGTGGTGACTGTTTAGAGAATCAGCCTACACATAAAGCATCATTGCATTAGGTAGAAATTATTTATTATTTCACGTCATATTTAATTACACTTTAATGCATTCAGTTTGAACTGTAATCTGGTTTCCGCAAACTGTAAGAAATAATTTCGGTTGATTGATTGAGTTTATCTGATGATCGAACGTGATTTGTTTGAGATTGATTAATTAATTGATTGTTTGTGCGTGTGTGAGAAACAGAGAGGGGAGGAAGAAACAAGATAGAGCAAGAGAGAGAGAGCTTCAGAAAATGTTCATTAGTCTATACACTGGCGCTAAAATCAATTTTTACTCAAAGGGACTAGGGCGCAGACCCCTGATACAAGTGCTGCCTTACAAGAACCTCCTTATTAGAATACAATTTTGTATGACGGGGCGAAGGCCTACAGCTGTAAGCTTAAATTAGAACAACATACAATTGCATCAAGGGGGGCCACGATAGGGGCTAAGCTCTACGCTTATCTTATAAGGTTAGGTTCCCACATCATCTCCGGTCAGAGGGCGAAGGCCTGAGAACAAGTTGCGAAGCCTTACACGTGTCCTTATTAGAAATACAACGTTTAGGTAAAAGATGATCCAATAGCATTTGGCCATTTTAAAGCAATAGGACCGATAATTTTAATAACAATATCTTATTAATTATGCAATTTCCAACATTGTATGCGTGTGCATTTGCCTAACCTCCAGGGGCACTGCTATTAATATAGTCAGAAGGACCTTAATACCATCAAAAATAACCCTAAGACCAAGACCTAGGTCCAGATCCAGCCCCAGCACCAAGACATGCCCCTCACGTGAGCATGTGCAAAAAGGCTCTAATTAGATTGACCTCGAAAAGAAACCATGAGGGTTGAAAATACGCATCCTATACGTGAGCTGTCAAAATAGGGGTGAAAAACACGTCCTACACGTGGGTGTGTAAAAATAGGTGAAATACACGTCTTATACGTAAGCGAGTAAAAATAATTAGGGTAAAATACGGTCTCACACGTGGGTGTATGTAAAAAATAATTAGGGTTGAAAAGGGTCTTCGAAAAGAAACGATTGAAAATACGGTCTCACACGAGGGTATATAAAAAATAATTAGGGATAAAAATTAAAGATCATCATCATCTTATAAACTATCAGATTGAGAATTTCCCTAGGATAATTAATTAATAAAAATAATTAAAGATCATCATCTTATATTAATAAAAATAATTAAAAGATTACCATCTCAAAATAAGGGTAAAAAATACGTCCCACACGTGCGCTAGTAAAAAATAATTAGGGTTGAAAAAGGACCTTCGAGAAGAAAGGGTTGAAAATACGGTCTCACACGTGGATGTGTAAAAATAGGGGTGAAAAAATACGTCCTACACGTAAACGAGTAAAAATAAGGGTGGAAAATGCGGTCTCCCGCGTGGGCGGCCTCGTGACGTCAAAATCTAAGATGGCGGCGACAGGTGCCTCAGTACTACTACCCTGTAACTTATTAATTATCAACAGGTCGTCAGGATTCTAAGATTTCTTGACGTACTAATATCTAAATCTAATAATTCACTATCTTCTGAGGTTTACAAAAAAATCCATACATACTGATAAATACCTTCATAAATTATGAAACCACTATTCAAGTCAAAAAATTTGTGTAATTAAATTGATTTTTAGTTGATCGAGCAAAACAAATGTGTGATCCTGAATTTTTGAAAAATGCAATATAAATATTTTACAAGCTAATGGATATTTAGTGAAAGATATTAATAACGTTATTACACCTGCTAGATATAACCATAAAGATAAACTAGTGCTTAATGTTCGTATTACTTTCCTTTATAATTAATGTTACAGATAGAATTACAAAATTTTTATGAATCATAGCGTTAGGAATGTTTTTAAACCTACAAGAAAAGTTAAAGAACATTCAAGGTCAACTAAATATGTTTCAAACCAACCATCATTAGAACCACAAAACGTAGCTTTGATACAAAACAAGAACATACGAAATTGTGCAGGTTAAGTCAATCAGAGAAATCTGCGGTGGTTGGGGATACTTTAAACAACTTAAATGATGTCATTCAATTTCATAATATGGAAGCATTGTCAAGACAAACTCATTATTATGTTCGTTTACAACGTAAAGCTATTGAGATACATAAACATCCTAATAACTTCAATGAATAAGAAAAAGACCTCCGTTGAAATAGGTTTTGTCATCCTATAATTAAAAAAAGCACAATGATACGCCTTAATTTTAATTCTAGATTTTGGTACGTCTAAGCTTCTTGCTGTGTTCTTTTCTAGATCTTGAAGTAAGGGCTTTACCAATTATACATTAAATTACCACAGCACTAATTAAAATTAAAATAAAAAATTGTATGAAACGTACTACATTATGTTTTCACTGTAAAATAACACTTATAATTACTAATAAAACTATGTCAGATTCTTAATTGATGTCAAGTTTCTGTTTGTGAATGCTCAAATCAATTTCAAATTAAAGTTTTTCATAACTTTACATTTACTCATAATTTGATTAAACTTTGTTAAATTTGCTTTTTGATTATGACATTTTTCACTGTCAGCCTTCGTCCGTTAGAAGGTGTTCTGATTTGCCATCTTCGAGGCAGTTTAATAATATTTAATTTATTAAGGATCTAGTTATTCTTTACTTAATTTGTATTCCATAGTTGGCTTTATACGTTTATCAAACTGTTATATTAATAGCAGGTTTATGTTTGCGTTTTCACTTTTTTAAACTTCATAAATTTGTTTCAACATCTCAAACAACTTTGAAAGATATTATTACTACTGAGGACCATAACTGTTAGTGTTACCGAAACGTTTAGATTAATAAAAACATACACCATTGAAAACCCAAACAAGCGAAATATTTTAAATGTGTGTAATAATAGTGAAAGTTTACATTTGCATAGAGGAGAAACGGTTCAACATTATTAAATTCTACTTTCAACAAATAATATCACACCAATTAAAGATTAAGAAACTCCGAAAATGGATAGCAAATTTAAACATGTGCACCTCCTACTTTGATTTTGATCGGGTGACGCCTATTAGTCCGAATATTATAATCAACCAAATTTTTAATAAACACCGTAAACAATATGGGGTCATTCAAAAGTATTACATCACCAATCGGCACAAAAAAACTAGCAAACGCCAAGCTCGAAATTGATCAAATGACGTGTGATTTCTCATAGCCTATTACAGCGCGGAGAGATTTATTTATTTACGCTACAATATTTATTTTACAATAATTTATTGTGAGATCAATAATTTAAATTGTGAGTGCTAAGTATAAAAAGACCATTATGATTGACACCCTTATTTAACAAAAGCTTAATATCTAGCCGACCCGTTATAATTAAAAAACAAAGCGAGGGTTATATTGAGGACGGTCTAGAATAACATCAGTGGTGCAGTAGACATTGGACAAGGGTGGTCTCGAGTTCTTACAATGTGTTTATTTTAAAATGTTGAGAGTGTTTACTGAAGTGAATACGTTTTATATTGTTTGATAACTACCTATTTATTGTCGTATTTGTTAGGAGTTGTTGCAATTTTGTGAAACCCCCGGTTGATATCCGGATATGTTCCTGAGCCCTTATTGTACCAGTTAATGCTTAATAGTTAATAAGCATGGGCTCATGACAGGGTGGCGGCTAGTGACCGCGCACCGTTGAAGGGCGCTGTCTTCTGGATAGACCCCAGACACAATTATTGCTGCGGACGACGAAGGATGTACCAGACTAACCCGGGCGCTTGCCTCCCGGTGAGTTGTGACAGTGTAGCATGCACTTAAACGATCGAGATGACCGGCCATTGCTGTCTACCCATTCTCCCGAAAAAAAAGGAAAAATCCAAGTATTTCATTCCCTCCCTAAGGGGGAGGGCGGGTAGCTCGAGCTTTCCGAGTTCCTTCAGCCACAATCATGGATTCCCAGCATACATACATACATTACGTATATATGCATGGCGGGATTAAGGGTGGGTGTGATTAGGATAGGATCCGAATGAACGAAGTTAGGGTTCTGAGGGGAAAAATACTACCCCAGCATTCGCCTAAGCAGCCGCACATGGTTTGCATATACGCAGTGACCATGTCGCTACATGTGTATGAGGAAAACCCTCTGAAAAAACCGCATACAAGGTAGACGGTAAAGGGAATCGAACCCATTACCTCCCGAATGCTAAGCAGATAGTGTCACCACTACGCTACCAGCTCGGTACCCTCCCCCCCAATTCTCTCCGCACAAAGCTCCTGAATATACGAGTCCATTGTTAATGGATCGATATCGAAGGTAAGTTTAGGCAATATTTGTCGCAATTATAATTTAAATATACTACATTCGCATTTGTTTGTAAAAAAAGCGTTCCAGCAGTTCAAGTGTGGGGTCCAGATGCTCGTGTGTCTTTCACTAGTATATTTTATTGATTAGCGACAGTCTGTGTAAACTTCTTTGTGTTTCTTTAAAATCGATAGTTAACTAAGTCACCAACAAAGAAAATATCAAATGTTCTGATACTTGGCCTAAAATAGCTCATTGCCAACGGAATTACTAAGCTATCGATATGTGATGGGAACCAAGTTTTGCAATGACACCCGTGCGAAACACTTCTCGGGCGGATCATTAATACCCAAATTCCTTAATTCCACCTCTACCTCTGACCGTTGCCACTCTACTATTTGATGTGCAGTTCCAGGCAAATTTTCGTGCGGTTTACTTCACACTATAAAGTGTAATATAAAATAGTGAATTCAAAGAGTATGGTACCAAATCGTCGACGAGTTCGCATCCTGTTCAGGTCGACTTCATCGGGTGATGAAGGAGCAATGCTTTCGCATCGCGAACAAAGCCCAATCTGATCTTCAAGTTCTTCAATAGCGGAAACCGTTAAGCGTACACTTTCGACCATGCAGGGACAACTTTCGCGGAGTGGTAGTCGCGATAATGACTAAAGTATTGTTTCTCTGTTTAATCCGGAAAATTGCGATCAAGACATTAATAGGTGGTGTAATATATTGATGACCTAGCTAGCAGAGTCCGCTTCCGAAACGTCGTGTATATATATATATATATATATATATATATATATATATACATGTTTCTGAAATAGGGTTCAATTTCTACTGCATAGAACTCATTAAAATAAGACAAAATGTTTCTATAAACATGTGCCCTAAAAGCACTCTTAAAAGTTACAGGCCCTTGAAAGGTTCGAATTAAACTGACTTTATCCAGTTATTTCAAAAACGATAAAAGATAAAAAGACGAAATAAAGGAACATACATAACTTTTCACGCCGAGTAACATGAACTAGGCCATTATTTTCATTATTCGAATCATATGCGTCCTTTTCAGGGGATGAAAAGTATCAAGTCCTAAAAATTTTGTACGACCTTTTTGCAATTTTTTTGACAAATTCATAAATTTTGGACAGTTTTACGTAAAAATGTCGTCTTTGAGTAAGTCGATATCGGCAACTGTTTTTGTATAAAATGAGTTTGAAAATTATCATTATTTGATAAAATTACTGTTATTCACTTCGGAATCAATTCAGAAACGTTCCTATTATTTAGCCAAATTGCATTTAGAAATAATCAGAATCATTTAGTACATAAACTAAGATTATTTTAATGTCGAGTTTTCCTTATTATTTACTTAACAAAACTATCCAGTTAAATTGCAATTAATAATTTCAGATAAAATAAATAAGCTTAATTATGATCAGCATAATGCACTGTAATAATGAAATAATAATGAAAAGGACGCCTATGATTCGAATAACGTAAAATGGCCTAGCTCATGTTACTCGGCGTGAAAAGTTATGTATGTTCCTTAATTTCATCTCTTTATCTTTTATCGTTTTTGAAATAATTGAATAAAATCAGTTTCATTCGAATTTCAAGGGCCTGTAACTTTTAAGGTTTTAGGGCACATATTTATATGAACATTTTGTCTTATTTTAATGAGTTCTAAGCATAGAAATTGAATATTTCAGAAACATGTATATATATATATATATATATATATATATATATATATATATATATATATATATATATAATATATATATATATAGGTGACCAAACTCGATGGCAAAACGAAAACAGCTGATTCCTCTGGCCAAAAGGAACAACAATTGTTAATACAGGGTGTGTCTATTGTTGATGGTTTCAAGATCTTAACTTTTTCTTATTTTTCTATTTCGTGGACTTATTTTTAAATCACGCTTTATCTTCCAAACTAGAAGAGTTACAAGAAAACACGTTAGGAGAAATTTGTTGCCTTAAAGATTATTGAATTCATTCGAGACAAACTCATCATTCAACATTTTAATGACATAATGAATTCAGAAATTATTTTTTTCAAATCCCAAGACAAATTTACAAGAGGAATATTTTTCAATAGAGATGGATTTGATACATGGCCGATAAAGGAAAACTTCCTTTTTCATAAGCTTCACAACGATATGAAAAAAACTTATAGTTGACGTACTAATTACTGAATTGTTACAGGAATACACCTCAGGAAAAACTTTTAGAGCATAAAATTACCTTCAAAAATATGGTAGAGTAGGTGAGAATTGACGATTTGTCCCTCACTTTTCAGTCAATCTGTACATTTACGGCAAGAAATACGTCTGCTTTACTGGTATCTTTTCATCACCGTAGCAACGACTTGACATTAGTAAGTTAGTTGTCAAAATTTGTTTGCTATTACAGTTTTGCTGATTTCAATACGAGTTCTTTCTGTTGTAGTGATATTGTAATTTAGCTTTTGAGTCGTTCTTGTTCTTGTTATTATTATTGTTCTTGTTCGTGTTCGTGTTTTCCTTTCTGAGTCATGGTTTCAAATGAAGAATATGCCGATATTCATTATTATTATGGTGTTGCCCAAGGAATTCAGTGAGGCTGCTAGACTGTATGCAGCTGCTTTCCCAAGAAGAATTCATCCAGAAAGGAGAGTTTTCTAGAGTACACACTGCTCTAAGAGAGAGGATCTTTAGGATCCTAAGAGATCAAGAGGAATTTCATAATGTTGAGAGGATTGACGACGAATCCAGCATTTCGAAGCAAATCCTGAGACTAGCTTGCGGCGGTCATCCAATGTATTGCAGATGCCACGAGAAACAATACGGAGAACTCTTAAGGCTGACGGAAGACGTGCGTATCACGTGACAGGAGTTCAAGAACTTTTAGATGGATATCTAGGTCGGCGGATTGAGTTTTGCCAATGGTATCTCAATTCAGTTAGATGTGATCGAGATTTCTAAAAGCAATCTTGTGGACGGATGAGGCCACCTTTACAAGGTCAGGCATCTTCAATATCCATAAAACGCACGTCTGGGCACAGGAGAACCCACATACTATGAGACCAAATAGCTTTCAACACCAGTTTAAAGTTAATGTTTGGATTGGTTTACTCAACAATCAACTTATTGGTCCATATATTCTGCCAGATAGAGTCAATTCAGTGAATTTTTGAATTCTTCAAGAAAACCTCCTGAATTGATGGAGGAGGTTTCATTGGCAACAAGAGCAGATATGTGGGTTCAACTTGATGGTTGTCCTGCCCACTACGGAAGAGATGAGAGATTGGCTAAACGAACATTATCCCCAACGTTGGATTGAAGAGGTGGTTCATCGGCGTGGCCCTAAGATCTCCAGATCTCATCTTTCTGGATGAATTCTTCTTGGGAAAGCAGCTGCATACAGTCTAGCAGCTTCACTCGCATTCCCTTGGGCAACACTATAATAATAATGAATATCGGCATATTCTTCATTTGAAAACATGACTCAGGAAGGAAAACACGAACACGAACAAGAACAATAATAATAACAAGAACAAGAACGACTCAAAAACTAAATTACAATATCACTACAACAGAAAGAACTCGTATTGAAATCAGCAAAACTGTAATAGCAACAAATTTTGACAACTAACTTACTAATGTCAAGTCGTTGCTACAGTGATTAAAAGATATCAGTAAAGGAGACGTATTTCTTGCCGTAAATGTACAGATTGATTGAAAAGTGAGGACAAATCGTCAATTCTCATCTACTCTACCATATTTTGAAGGTAATTTATGCTCTAAAAGTTTTTCCTGAGGTGTACCTGTAACAATTCAGTAATTAGTACGTAAACCATAAGGTTTTTCATATCGTTGTGAAGCTTATGAAAAAGGAAGTTTTTCCTTTATCGGCCATGTATCAAATCCATCTCTATTGGAAAAATATTCCTCTTGGAAATATGTCTTGGGATTTGAAAAAATCATTTCTGAATTCATTATATCATTAAAATTGTTGAATGATGAGTTTGTCTCGAATGAATTCAATATTCTTTAAGCCAATTTCATCTTCTACAAATTTCTTCTAATGTGTTTTCTTGTAACTCTTCTAGTTTGGAAGATACAGCGTGATTTAAAAATAAGTCCACGAAATAGAAAAATTAAAAAAGTTAACATCTTGGAAACCATCAACAATAGACACACCCTGTATTAACAATTTGTTGTTCCTTTGGCCAGAGGAATCAGTGTTTTCGTTTTGGCCATCGACTTTCACCTACATATGTACAATGTGTCCCAAATTCGTTTTCTATAAGGTGATCTCGGTTCTTGTTATACTTACGACAAAGGTTAAATGGGGAAAGTTTTAGAGGAAGCTTAGACCATTCGATATCCGGTTTCAGATTTACGATCGGTCAATTGGTTTTGAAAATATCGGCGAAAACGAAAATGGCGGATTTCGTTTTTCGCCAGTAAATCCGAAATGGTTATTTTGACAGCTGTCACAATGTGAAATTATTCGGACACTTTTTAAGACGAATAAGATGGCGTGTATGACATGTCACAATGTCTTTTGTTATCCCACAATCTGCCTCAACTTTCATTTTCTTATGGCCGCCATATTGGTTTTTCGATTTTGGAAAGAGCGCAATATTTCCAGTTTAGTGATTCTCACAAGTGCATAAAAGATTAGAGTTTCATCGAAATATCACACTTTCTAAAGTTAGGTCTGATTTATCATTATTAGTAGGACATGATTTATTTGTCAGTAAAATTGGGTTTCATTTTTCCATATAAGGTGGCTCTGACTTTGACGTTAAATAATTAAAGTAGTGTTTTCGTAAGTAGCACGCTTTTCTGTCATTAAAATCATAAACGTGACACAAATTGTAAAAGCCTGTTGAAAATTGCCGGTATTCCTATTCAAATGAAGAAAAGTTTGACATGTTAGCGCTTTACTTGCAGTCAAACTGAAACGCCGACATTACCTCAGCGAGGTATTTGGAGATGTACCCTGAGCGATGGCAGCCTCATAAAACCCACTTCAGAAAAATTGTAATTAATTTAATTAACTATAGGCCTTCGAACAACCTAAAAGCGGATACAATATTGATAATGAAAATTGTGACAGAAACATTTTACAAGCTGTCAACGAAAACTCCAGTGCATCGGTAAGAACGGTAGAACGGGAAATTCGTGTCTAAATCAACGGTACAAAGAGTGTTAAAAAGAATAGCTACTATCCATACAAACCCACAATAGTTCAAGGACTTAAGGAAACTGATTTTCCAAGACGAATGCGCTTCTGCAGTGGTATACTAGAATGTGTAATGAAAATCCCAATTTTGTTAATCATGTCTTGTGGTCTGATGAGATAGGTTTACGAATTGTGGAGTTTTAATAAGCACAACATTCATCATTGGGCTGTAGAAAACCCTCACGAAGTGGCAGAGAGACGTCTACAGACCAGACTTGGAAGTAAAGTTTGTGGGATTATTGGTAATTTAATCTAACTACCTATTTTAATTGGGCACCTATGTATTATAAATTATTAATCATTGCAGGAAATCGACTTATAGAACCATTTTGTTTGACTATAACTTAAACGAGCAGAGGTACCTAGAGCTTTTGAAACCAGGTTGTGCCGGCTTTACGAGCTACTCTCACCGAAGATGAGTTCACAAGAACCTGGTTTCAACAGGATGGATGTTCGGCACACAACACCATTCAAGTCAGGAACTTCTTAAGGGAGCAATTTTATGAAAGAATTATTGCATTAAATGGTCCAATATCTTGGCCTCCTAGATCCTGACCTTTCGCCCTTGGATTTCTACCTCTGGGTCACACAAAGAATGAGGTCTACGAGTTTGACCTCCTGCGACCATAGAAATCCTGAGACAGAGAGTTTTGGATACATTTAGAAATAGTGTTAACGGAAATACACTTGCTAGGGTTGTACGAAAACAGTCACCAATTGTCAAAATGTCTCGATGTAAATGGACGTCATTTTGCAAATCTGTAAATTAATTGTAATTGTAATTTTATTGTAGGTTTTCAAAGGTTCAAGAATTAATTAAATTAATGACGATTTTTCTGGCTTTATTTTTAACACACTCATAGCTGGGAATTTGTCCCAAAACATCTGTCTTCTTGAGAGGTCGTTATTTAATTTCATGTTTTATTGAAAATTCAAAGAATTTTATACATTATTTATTAATGTTATTTTGCGAAAAATAAATCATGGTCCACTAATAATAAATAAGACCTAACTCTAGAAAGTGTGATAGTTCGATGAAACTCTAATCTTTTGTACAGTTGTGAGACATCACTAAACTGGAAATATTGCGCTCTTTCAAAAAATCGAAAATCCAATATGGCGGCAATAAGAAATATGAAAGTTGAGGCAGATTGTGGGACAACAAAGACGATTATGACATGTCATACACGCCATCTTATTCGTCTTAAAACAGTGTCCGAATAATCTCACATTGTGACAGCTGTCAAATTAACCATTTCGGATTTACTGGCGAAAAACTAAATTCACCATTTTCGGTTTTTCGCCGATATTTTCAAAACCAATTGACCGATCGTAAATCTGAAACCGGATATCGAATGCTCCAAGCTTCCTCTAAAACTTTCCCATTTAACCTTTGCCGTAAGTATAACAGAAGCCGAGATCCCTTTATAGTGAAGCGAATTTGGGATACATTGTATATATATATATATATATATATATATATATATATATATATATATATATATATATATATATATCGACTACGAAATTTATATTAATAAATTATAGTGTTTCGAATAAGTCTTCAACATCTAATTTTTTTGCGAGCTTTAGCAAAGTATATTTGCTTCGTTAGGCAGAAATTGATTATTAGAAACGAATCATTTAAAAATTTCTAAGATCTAAAATAGAATATACAGCACAGCCGTCTTGTTGAAACCAAATCTTTTGTTCGTTATTGAGTGTAAAGTACACTCAATGTCTGCACATAATGTTGAATGACACTTGAAGACGGTATAGGTCTGTTGTCAAAATTGACGGTAAACAAATCTCTAACCTCGGTACGCTAAAACCACTGTAAAGGGTTTTACCATGAAAATTCTTTTTTCATTGCAGTAGTTATTCATTTTAAAGTTAATAACATGGACGCAAATATTAACAACTCTAAATACCTTTTAAAATTATTGTACACATTTGAAACGATTTGGAAATCAAGGCATATCATATTTAAAAACGCAAAATACTTATTTAGTGTTTTAAACTAAATATTTCATCTTTTAGTCTTGCAATTAGTACCTTTGGATTGCAATCACTTTACCATTTGATTGATACTATTTGCTTTTCTGTATATATATATATATATATATATATATATATATATATATATATATATATATATATATGCAAAAATATTATCGCGGATCTGACTTATAATAAGTAAAACAAAGACAGTACAATCTGTTCACGTGCTAAGTGAGATAGAATACACAACAAACTAAAAGCGTCTTTTGAGTAGGCCAGTATCAATGGCACATTTAATTGCTACTGTCAATGAAAATTAAAAATCAGTGTTTTTGCAAGTCCACAACACTCATGTATTGCACTGAAGAAAAAATACAGATTATTAAGTGGTATTATTCAGGAATACAAGAATAATGGGCAGGTTTGCTTTTTCCAATTCCATTAGAAAGTACGATTACGCGTACTGTTTGTAAATTTGAAAGATGTGGATGTTTAAATAATTGTAGAAAACCAGTAGTATTGATGGTAATGATGGTGAGCATCCTGGTCGTAACTTAAACAAAGAGGCGAACTCTAAGAATTGCAGAGTGTAGTTTAGCAGAAACTAATTTCCCGTGAAATAGTACAAAAGTTGCTGAAGAAATGAATATTGAACCAAGAACAGTTCGCAATATCTTGAAAAGGAATAAATACCGTTGCTATAAGTTGCAAACTACCCAAGAAATTTTTCCTGAAGATCATCAAAGGCGTAAGGAATTTTGTGAAAGATTTATTGAAAATATTTTGTTTACCGGCGAGTGTTCTTTTAACCTACATGGCCATCACAATCCGTCTGTAACTGTTGGTTACTCTCGGGAAAACAAACACATTAGTATTCCTTACCGGACACAATAATCCCAAAAGTTAATGTGTGGGCAGGAATTTTAGGTAACTCCATAATTGGTTCATTTTTATCAACAGAAACTGAATGCGGACAAATATTTAGAACTGTTGAGAAACCAAATAGTTCCAGCTGTTCAATGCCTCAATATAAATTTTGATGACATTTGGTATCAAGAATATTGCTGTCCTGCTCATACTACAATAAGAGTTCAACAGTTTTTGGAAACTATACGTTCCCTAACCGTATTATTAGTGGAAAAGGTACTGTTAAATATCGTCCTCGCTCACCTGATATCGCGCCAACGACTTTTTTTGTTTGGGGATGCATATCCCAGCCATGAACTGAACGTGCTAATAATTTGGACGAACTTCGTGTGAAAATTACAGACTCTTTAAACAGCATCACCCAATACAGGTTAGAAAACACCCGAACTGAATTTTATCACAGATTGGGTCACTGCCTTGCACAAGATGAAGGTCTCTTCGAAAATCTTATAGAGTTTGGAAAAAAGTGTATTCTGTTTATTTTTAAAAATGGTTGGTTTTTCAATAAGAATTATAATGCTACAGTTAAGCCTTAAACTTAAGTTATACTATCAATGTAAATGTTTGTAGCTCTCGTAAGTTTCTTCTTGGTTCGTCTTACGAGTAGTAACCGAAACATTTCATTAATTCGCAATTACAATAAACTTCGATATTTGAGGTATTATCATTTAATGTCCAATTGTAAAGTATTTACTTAATTCATCTCAATTGCTTTGGTTTCGTTGAAGCTCCATTCGAAAGAATTAAGCAATTTGGAGTATCGTGTTTTAACCTACACTGTATATAAGATAGCAAAATGCAAAGATGTATTACTAATTCCCACAAAACTAAAATATCAACACATGACCTTCCAATCTGCAAAGTGTAAATTGAAAGAAATGCAATAATCTTAATAATTACAATATTTAAGATACTTTCTGCTACTGACTACCAGGCGTTGCTTCACTTCCGTGATCGGACGAGAACCGGTGCTTTCAACGTGGTATGGACGTTGTATTTCTAAAATGTCGTTCCAATTATATTCTCATATGAAAGATATTTATGTTAATTTAGTTTAATTAAGCCATTTTATGTACCGTAATTGCTAAAAGATTGTATTGTCATCGAGAATACATAATTTTGGAGAGTTTCAAGTCGATTGGTCGAAAAATCGATTACAAATTTTCACACATACAACAACAATATACAAACAATGTGAGTTAAATAAAAGCGTGTAATATCTGGTGTGGAACAACACATGACCTTCCAACCTACAAAATGGGAACTAAAAGAAATGAAATACTTTTAATAAAAATTTTTTTCGAATAATTATGCAACCTTTTCATAATTCATAATGAAAATTGGTAACATTAAAACGAAATTAAATTTTTAAACAGTATATCTGACTTTATCTTATATACGTTAATTTATTCAGATAATGAAAAAATTTGAATACTTAATTTACTACAATTTTTTTAGCCGCATTGTCGTCGAATTTAACAACACCAAAATAAGATACACGTGTGTTTTAAGCATGTCAATACATACATCCATTAACACACACGAACACGCAACGCCAGCACAGCATGCTCACCACATCACTACGACACGACACGCACACGCACACGCACACGCACACGCCACGCACAGACACGCACACGCACACGCACACGCGCACGACACGCACGCACGTACACGCACACGCACACGCACACGCACAACACACGCACACGCACACGCACACGCACACGCACACGCACACGCACACGCACACGCACACGCACACGCACACGCACGCACACGCACAGCGCACACGCACACGAACACGCACACACGTACACGCACACGCGTATCATAGTTCATTTCTCTGCGTCATATGCTTATAATATGAGCATGATTTTATTTTAGTGGTGAAGATTTTGATCACATTTGGTGCTTTTAAAAATTCTTTTTCATAGTATTATTTTCACTTTTCAGTCAAATATTTAAATCAACAAAAAAGACAACGGCACGCGGTGTTCGCAATCGACACCCATCCATGTACTGACCGCGCCTAATGTTGCTTAACTTTATGTTAAAGATTGTATTGTCATCAGAAAATTCTGGAGAGTTTCTAGTCAAATTGAAAAATCGATTACAAATTTAGACGCATACAGCTTACAAACACTTTGAGTTAAATAAAAGCGTGTAAAATGGTTTTAATTTCTAAAACACTGTAGGAGCAGAAGAAGTGAGAGGAATTCAAAATGCAATAATATACAGTGTTCCATTAGTTCAATGTCTCCTGCTTATACGTAAAGTACTGTATGCAGTAGTTAATTTTCTAACATTAACAATAAAATCTTAATCGATATATATGGCCGTAGAGCTATTATTTACGGTATTAGCTGTACGTACTAAAGTATATTCTCATTTGACTCTATATTTCTTAACTAAATGTGTCTAAAATCTAGTTCCATTAAACGTTTCTACTTTAGAAGGTAGATTATCGAATTAATTTACTAGTTCTAACGGACTGTGAGTTTAATCAAATTCAATCAAAACGATACTGTCATACACTAAAATTTACAACATACGTTCAGAAAACCATAAAAGTAACATTACCTCCTTTAAAATCGTAAAATAAAAATTACTTTGTGAATGAATTGTTGAGTACATTAAATTAAATTATTATAGATTATATACCTTAATTAATACTTACCTATAGTAATAGACGCAGGATAGGAAACGGCTCGAAAAGCTGAATCCAGAAACTGCATAATAATGAATAAAATGTACGATTTGCTAAATGAACGAACCAATCTATAGAACCCAAAGTCACAGCCAGGATCAAAATTGTCTTCCTTCCAAATCTAAAATTAGACATAATTGAAATTTCTGTTTACTATTATATCCTACAAAATTTAAAAATAAATACAAACTCATCATTCTTCGTATTAATTTAATCTCAAATTCCATGTGCGTGTGCGTGTGAGTGCTGTGTGCAGTGCTGTGCACGTGCGTGTGCGTGTGCGTGAATGACGTGTGTGTGAGTGTTGTGCGTGCGCGTGTACTGTGTGTCGTGTCGAGTCGTGCTGTGGTGTGCTGTGCGTGTGCGTGTGCGTGTGCGTGTGCGTGTGCGTGTGCGTGTAGTGGTGTGTGCGTGTGATGTGCGTGTGCGTGTGTCTACGTGTGGTGCGCGTGTGCGTGTACGTGCGTGTCGTGCGCGTGTGCGTGTGCGTATCGTACGTGTGCGAGTATGTGTATATGTACATGTGTGTGTGTGTGTGTGTGCTGTGTGTCGTGTGCGTGTGTGTGCGTGTGCGTGCGTACGTGTGCGTGAGCGTGAGCGCGTGCGTTTCGCGTGTACGTGTGCGTGTCGTGTGCGCGTGCGTGTGACGCAGAGCAGACGCAGACGCAGACGCAGACGCAGACGCAGACGCAGACGCAGACGCAGACACAAACGCAGACGCAGGCGCAGACACAGAAACAGACACAGACACAGAGGCAGACGTAGACACAGACGCAGACGCAGACGCAGACGCAGACGCAGACGCAGACTCAGACGCAGACGCAGACGCAGACGCAGACGCAGACGCAGACGCAGACGCAGACGCAGACGCAGACGCAGACGCAGACGCAGACGCAGACGCAGACGCAGACGCAGACGCAGACGCAGACGCAGACGCAGACGCAGACGTAGACGCAGACGCAGATGCAGACGCAGACGCAGACGCAGACGCAGACGCAGACGCAGACGCAGACAGGGACAGAGACGCAAACACAGACATACACAGACACAGACACAGACACAGGCACAGACACAGACACAGACACAGACACAGACACAGACACAGACAGACACAAACACAGACACAGACACAGACACAGACACAGACAGACACAGACACAGACACAGACACAGACACAGACACAGACACAGACACAGACACAGACACAGACACAGACACAGACACAGACACAGACACAGACACAGACACAGACAGACACAGACAGACACAGACAGACACAGACAAAGACACAGACACAGACTCAGACACAGAGACAGGAACATCACAGTCACAGACACAGACACAGACACAGACACAGACACAGACATGACACAGACACAGCACACAGACACAGACACAGACACAGACACAGACACAGACACAGACACAGACACAGACACATATACATGCGCAGGCAGACGCACATACACTTAGACACATAGACACACAGATATCATGGCCCATCTTGGCGAAACTTGGCCAAAAATTGCAAAATGGTTAGGTATAAATATACTTAATCAATTATGGTAAGGTAGCGTGCGAAGGTTTGCCAGACGAGGAAAGAACAGAGAGATTCGTTAAGTAAGGAAAAGTGGTTTGGCGCGACTTAGTTTAACGGCTAGGTTTTTAAATTTTTTATGAGCTATTAGTGGCATTCGTGTAACAAATACATTCACCATATAAAAGGTAGCAGTATATAAATGACTTAACTTTAAAAAATTATGACACTCATGTACATAGTAATTTAATCACTTACGGTGAAGAATGAATTTAAATAGTATTCAATTATTGAACTTGTTTTGTCTTGGCTAAACAGGCAAGGCCATTTCTTACTCAGTAATCCAAGTCAGAGTCTAACTCAATGGTTGCTGTAAACAGGTTGACTTTACTAAGGTAGATATGGGCAATTTTAATTCATAAAATGTTTTAATTTACAGCAGCATCTAAATGCAAAGTGCCGAATAGCTAGATACACATTTTCCGGTGATAAAAGATAATAAAGAATTCAATAATGAAAGTTTAAGAAATAGGTTAAATTTAACTCACACTATGATATTTGTTGTCATAGCAATCCAATATGGAATAATAAGATACCATATTTAAATCAGTTGTTAATATCTACTAACCTGTCAGATAAAATTCCACCAATTGGCAATCTACAAACAGTCCCATACTGTTCATTGTCCCAACTAGAGTTACTTTCAAACGTTTTCATTGCAGTGAATATCAAACTGCAAATTTACTTACAAAGTGTCAATTGTATTTTTAACTATAACTTACATCACGTATAATGGTTGTTCTGGTTGTTTCGTAAATGTATGTATTGCAAGACTCAACATAAGTTTTATTAAAAGTACATCTTTCTGGTGAATAAGTACCATTCAACAGTTTGTATTTTCACACCTTGATGGTTCATTATTTACCGAAGGAATTGCTTCCATCCACCAAGAAGGTTTATATTGCGGATCTGTTTCACATCCACTTATCTCACATCTGTAAACTTATGTACAACATTTTGCGTTGATACGTATGGTAATTGTTACCTGTAATTTAATTGTTAGCTTCAAACATCCATAGAACTGAAGGAAAGTTTATAAATATACCAGCAAAACAAATTAAAATATAACTTTATGTTGATATTTTCCGAAATTTCAATTTCCTTTAAAACTTCATCTAGGCTCACTTGGTTTCGACATTATTAACCGTAAATTCTATTAAATATAATACTTTGCAGATGAATCAATATTGACTCGATTGTGATATAGATAAAACACAATGATGGTTCAATGTATCACATAGCATATTAAGGAAGTTATTTAAGTAATTTATTCAACCAAAGTAGTTTTGAAAATCCCAGTGGTATTAGTATAAAACCAAGGCTGTCAAGTATGCAAATGGTTACGTGTCTGTGTGAAAAACTGACGTCTCAAATTAAACAATTTAAAAATTGTTTCAAGGTGTTATAAATAACTTCTATACGATATTTAGGTATATTTTCCCTGAACGCGTTTAATTCCGTAACTATAGAAAGTAA
>JARFJB010001864.1:1262500-1302500 GCA_036346205.1 Vesta saturnalis | reverse complement strand
TCATTAACGTATTTTTATAAACTTCGTGTACTTGGTAATGTAAACCATTACTTTTTAGGTTCCTGTATCGTTAGTAGAGGGTACTATATAACAAATATATGAATTTTACAGATCTCAAAAGTTTAAAATGGAACCGTGGTTGGTATATTTGTGGAGTAAATTAACATGTGAAGAAAGTTAAAGCTACAAATTTCTATGTTTGAAGTATGGAAATTATATTTTTAAATTATATTTTTGCAGTTCCCCATACTATTTAAAAGATCCGGTAATTATTTATTACCGGATCTATACCAATGTCTGACGGATACAATCTTGGTAAACGTCTCACAATCTTTCCGTGGCCGGTCTTAATTTTGCGACTTTTGCTATCCCATCGGGACCTGGATATGTCTCTAATACTAAACCTAATGGCCAATTTATTCTCTTTGTATTGTCTGACCCTATAAAAACAATCTGGTGTTGTATATATACACACATATATATGTGTATATATATATATATATATATATATATATATATATATATATATATATATATATATATATATATATATATATATGTGTGTGTGTATATATATATATATATATATATATATATATATATATATATATATACCGGTGGTCGTAAAGTAAGGAATAAATTCAATATCTCGTAAAGCACAATTTTTTCAAAAATCGCTCGGACCCGTCGATTTAATTTTTTTCGGGCATATTTTGCGAAAAAAATTTTTATACAAGTTTCTCAAAAGCTGTGCTAAAAAAATTTTTTTTTTTAATTACAACCCAATTTTTTATTGCATTTTTGGATTGCCCTTACGATTCTAGCTCAATGTAGGCTTTGGATTTATGACGCGGAAACAAAACAATAATTAATGTGCATAGTTATTATCGTTGACAGTTCTGTGTGTATTTTCGTAACGTTTCACTAGTTTTTCAAAGTCTAGTATTAAAGTTATTATCGTTGACAGTTCTGTGTATTTTCGTAACGTTTCATAGTTTTTCAAGGTCTATTATTAAAGTTATTATCGTTGACAGGTCTGTGTAATTTTCGTAACGTTTCACTAGTTTTTCAAAGTATATTTTCGTTTTTAACACTAAATTACATTAATATGCGGCTTACTGAGATAGCGCATAGAAATCTTGATGATTACGGTAATCGAGTTAGAACGCAGCAGGAAGTTTGAATTTAATCAAAATACCCCAATCGTCCGCCAATATCGCAATCGACAGTTAGCAAGATTGAGCAGAAGTTTAGTCAATTCGGTCATGTAAGAGATGTTCCTAGATGTGGTCGTCCTCAAGTTGATGAAAATAAGCAGTTAGAAGTCTTATTGGCGGTTCAAGATAATCAGCATGTAGTATCTGGGCAGGCAGCAAAGGGCATGGATATTAGAAAAACAAGTGTTCTAAAAATACTACAAACGACTAATACCACCTTTATAAGATGCAAATTCATCAAGAATTCTTGGAAGGAGACTTTGAGAGGCGCCTTGAATTTTGTGAGCTTTTGCAAAATATGTGTTAGGAGAATCCAAATTTAGTGAAAAATATAATTTTTTCCGATGAAGCCACGTTCTGCTTGAATGGTGACGCAAATACCCAGAACTATCGGTACTGCTCCGATGTAAATCCACACTGGATGAGGGTAGGACATACACAATTCAATCGAAAAATAAACGTGTGGGCTGGCGTTGTTGGTGACAGTATTATCGGGCCTTTTTTCTTTGAAGAAAATTTAACAGGTGAGAGATACCTGAGTTTTCTAAAGAGGAACTTGTTCCAGCTTTGGCTACCCTTTTTCCTGAGATAGAACGTCCGGATTTGCCACACCATAAAATCTGGTTCCAACAAGATGATGCTCCCCATTTTGCTGTGGTAGTTCGAACTTATTTGCACGACACTTTCCCAAACAGGTGGATTGGAAGGAGCGGTGTTATTGAGTGGCCACCAAGATCACCCGATCTTACACCACTAGACTTTTTATGGGGATTCCTTAAAGGCAAGGTATTTAAAAGCCAACAGGCAAATCTAGATGATTTAAAACAACGCATCCGTCAAGGAATACGTCGAATAACGCCCGAAATGGTTCGAAATGTGCAGCATGAATTTGTAGATCGATCAGGCTATTGTCAGTTGAGTAACGGAGGACATTTCGAACATTTGCTGAAATAAAATTATTTTTAAGTTTACGAATCTTTGTTTTCGATATAATAAAACGTTATAAAATTATTTTATTTTTCGTTTTCTTCATGATCTTCTTTCAATTTTTAAATTTTGAATGCGAATAACTCCAAAACGCTTGGACTTAAGTATAGCACATGCTACATGACAAATGTTTAGAATTGTAAGAGTAATCCAAAATGCAATAAAAATTGCGTTGTAATTTGAAAAAAATTTTTAGCAAATCTTTTTGAGACACCCTGTATAATTGAATATTGAATTTACTCCTTACTTTAGACCACCGATATATATATATATATATATATATATATATATATATATATATATATATATATATATATATATATATATATATATATATATATACAGATATGTATGTGTGATATATACAACACCAGATTGTTTTATAGGGTCAGACAATACAAAGAGAATAAATTGGCCATTAGGTTTAGTATTAGAGACATATCCAGGTCCCAATGGGATAGCAAGAGCCGCAAAATTAAGACCAGCCACGGGAAAGATTGTGAGAGGTTTACCAAGATTGTATCCGTTAGATATTGGCTGTATAGATCCGGTAATAAATAATCACCGGGATCATAGTATTTGTTAAGACACTGATGTGAAATGTAAAGACTCTACTGAGTCTGTCACAGACAGAGCACAGAGTTCCAAGTACACAAAAATTGGCCATGTGGTTAAAATGCCAAAAAGGTTTTTCGAATAAGTGTTTGTATAACTTTTATTTTTATATTTAGTATAAGAACAGTTGCTTATGTCATTGCTAGATTTAATGCACCTTAGTATAGTAGTAGTAGTAGTATACAGTATTTATGCAAATTGTAACTTTGAGTATTACTGTATTTATTGCAACTACCTACAAGGTGGAGGATGTCACAAATGTATGGTCAGGTTGGCACACTAACCATACATTGGTGGTTACTATTCGTTTCGCCTTCGTGGGTGTTGCTAGCCCTAATATAAAACGTCCAACCATGAAATATATATATATATATATATATATATATATATATATATATACCACTTGTAGCATATTTGCGTGTAGGCACTAAATATGAACTACTTAAGTCTCCTTCAATCTAGCTTCAACATTTCTATCGAAACCAAAGCAATTAAGATCATGTTGAAAAGTCGCGTGTTCTTTGAAATTATTAAGCAAATACCTTACACTTTAACATTAAATGATAACACCTCAAACATCAAAGTTTATTGTAAATGCGAATTTAGACATGGTTCGATTACTACTCGTAAGAAGAACCAAGAAGAAACTTACGAGAGTTACAAACAAGAACATTAACATTTACATTGATAGTGTAACTTAAGTTTAACGTTTACCTTTAGCATTATAATTCTTATTGAAAAACCAACTATTTTTAAAAATGAACAGAATACACTTTTTTCAAAACTCTAGTTTATAAGATTTTCGAAAAGACCTCCACTTTGCGCAAGGTAGCAACCTAATCTGTGATAACATTCAGTTCGTGTGTTTTCTAACATTTCTAGGGTGAAAGCGTCTGTAATTTGGACATGAATTCGTCCAAATTCTTCGCACGTTCATGCCTGTGCCCACAAATTTGCTGGGATGCGTATCCCCAAACAAAAAAGTCGTTCGGCGCGATATCAGGTGAGCGAGGAGGATATGCAATAGTACCTTTTCCCCTAATAATACGGTTAGGAAACGTAGTTTTCAAAAACTGTTGAACTCTTATTGCAGTACCAACAGGACAGCCATCTTCTTGATACCAAATTTCATCAAAATTTAAATTGAGGTGTTGAACAGCTGGAACTATGTGGTT
Source organism: Vesta saturnalis (assembly GCA_036346205.1). Lineage (NCBI taxonomy): Eukaryota > Metazoa > Arthropoda > Insecta > Coleoptera > Lampyridae > Vesta > Vesta saturnalis. The sequence goes on along the minus strand of JARFJB010001864.1, from coordinate 1,298,506 downwards.
TCTCAAGAGTGCTAAATATTTGTTCGCATTCAAGTTTCCGTTGATAAAAAATTGACCAATTATAGAATTGCCTAGAAATCCTGCCCACACATTAACTTTTTGGGGGTATTGTGTCCGGTAAGGAATAGTACTGTGTTTGTTTTCTCGAAAGTAACCAATTTTCAATAAATCTATCGTTTTCATTAACCCGATTCATCATATCTTCACAAAATTCCATACGCTTTTGATGATCTTCTGGAAAAATTTCTTGTGTAGTTTGCAACTTATAGAAACGGTATTTATTGCCTTTCAAGATATTGCGAACTGATGTAGGTTCAATATTCATTTCTTGTGCAATTTTTTTGCTATTGCACGGGAAATTAGTTTCTGCTAAACTACACACTGCAATTTCTTAGAGTTCGCGCTCTTCGTTTAAGTTACGACCAGGATGCTCACCATCATTACCATCAATGCATTTTCTACAATTATTTAAACATCGACATCATTCAAATTTAAAACAGTTCGCATAATCGTACTTTCTGATGGAATTGGCCTTTTCAAAGGAAAAAGCAAACCTGCCCATTATTTCTTGTGCAGTGCTTCCTGAATAATACCACTTAATCTGTATTTTTCTTCAGTGGAATACATGAGTATTGTGTCGGACTTGAAAGAACACTTTTAATTCTCGTTGACAGTAGCAATTAACGTGCTATTGATACTAGCCTACTCAAAAGACGCATGAATGGCACCACCGCTTTTAGTTTGTAGTGCATTCTATCTCACTTAGCACGTAAAATGATTGTACTGTCTTTGTTTTACTTACTATAAGTCAGACCCGCGATACTATATTTCCATACCTGTATAACAACTAATTAAAAAATATTGTGGCGGAAAAACATCGTCTAATGACGTTTAGTATGTACATTCTATAACATTACTTCTTTGTTGCCGTCTTGTATAGTTTGATTTCGTTCGTTTTTACTGGTATTTCAATTGTATTTATAAAAAATCGTCTTGATTAAGACTGGGATTGTTAGTTTCGTTTGATGAAAACGGTATGTAATCTTGTTTAAAATATTTTGTTCAAACTTAACATCAAAATCGTTATGTGTCATTTACATTTTACATGTTTTTAGATTTAATTTTTGGTAACATGTCGAAGGAAACTGTGCATTCAGAAGCAAGAAACATAAAAAATGTAGTGGAATATTGATGAATGTAGTGAGTTTCTTTGGTATAACTAAGTAGTGATTGTTTTCACATTAATAGTTGTGTTATTCTCGTCCAAAATTACTAGCTAAAATGCAAATCGGATTTCTTGTTATGGTAACTCGACTTTAGTGATTACTGATACTGTAGTTAAATTCTTACTTATTTGTTGTTTTGTTGCTAAAAACAAACTGTTCTATTTTTAATAATTAGGATCTGAATTTATTATTATTTTATTATTATTAATGCAGCCCATATGGATTTAAATGTAGTCAGCGCCATTTTCCCCGCATCCCATTTTCATGTTTGCTTTAGGGCTGCTGAAACATATATATATATATATATATATATATATATATATATATATATATATATATATATATATATATATATATATATATATTATTTAAGACATTCAACGTATTCTCGAATGGGGAAGCTATAATCTAGTTAAATTTAATGCTAACAAAACTCAGTGTTGCCTTATGTCGCAAAAAGATCGATCATTTCCTGTTGTAAGTATGAATGGCTCAGTTCTTAAGTTTTCAGACTCTATTACTCTGTTGGTATGACTGTATCTTCAAATCTCTCATGGGTTGACCATCTTCTGTCAGCTACCAAAACAGCTGCTCGTAAAATAGGCTTTTTGTACAGATCTAAGCAGTACTTTACCTCTCGACAACTCCTTCTGCTGTATAAGGCCCAAATTGGCCTCATCTGGAATATAATTCTCACCTTTGTTAGTGTTCTAATACATATATATATATATATATATATATATATATATATATATATATATATATTATATATATATATATATATATATATTATATATATATATATATATATATATTGGATAATTGGATGTTTTATATCAGGGCTGGCAACACCCACGAAGACGAAACGAATGCGGGCAACTACCAATGTATGGTTAGGTGGGCCAACCTGACCATACATTTGTGAAATCCTACTCACCTTGCAGTGGTAGTTGGAATAAATACAGTAATACTCAAAGTTACAATTTGCATAAATACTGTATATTATAAAGTGCATTAAATCTAGCAATGACATAAGCAACTGTTCTTATACTAAATCTAAAAATAAAAGTTATACAAACACTTATTCGAAAAACCTTTTTGGCATTTTAACCATATGGTCAATCCTTGTGTACTTGGAACTCTGCGCCTTTCTGTGACAGACTCAGTAGGTCTTTACATTTCACATCAGTGTCTTAACAAATACTACGATACATTATTTATTACCGGATCTATACAGCCAATTTCTAACGGATACAATCTTGGTAAACCTCTCACAATCTTTCCCGTGGCTGGTCTTAATTTTGCGGCTCTTGCTATCCCATTGGGACCTGGATATGTCTCTAATACTAAACCTAATGGCCAATTTATTCTCTTTGTATTGTCTGACCCTATAAAAACAATCTGACCTACCTCTAAAGACCTATTGTTGTATGGTTGCCCGTATACTTAATCTGGGTAAACATGGACATATGCTATCCTTCACCATGACGTTTATGCGTAAATTATAACTTTCCTCTAAACTCTGAACACCCTTCATCGATAACACCCCCGAACACACACTGTCCCACATATTCCTTACTCTTAGGTTTTACATTTAATTTATCTATTAAATTCCCCTTGATATAGGACCTCTGGAATAACGCTTGTGTCACTAACAAGTTCTCTACACCACCCTATTGCTGGACCTTTACCAAGAGAGTCTGCAATAAAACACTGATTGGAAATTTCTCCCTTTGAGGCAGCGGAAACATTAATATTAACAGTTTCAGGGACAATCTTTGTTAAACTTATAAGCGTTTCTCTATTATTGCCTAATTTCAAAAGTTTTCAAAATACGGGGTAACGTCTCGTACTACATACGATATAATTAAGGAAGGCATTGTAATCCTTCATACTATGTGCCTTTTCTAAACATGTGGAACAAGCATCTTGTTTCCTCACAATTTTACCTTGTCATAACACACCAAGCTTCTAGCTGACACACAGTCACTACTTTTATGACTCTTACTACAGAATAAACAAGTACCTTACCTTCGGAGTTGTTCTTCGACATGAAAGTACTCTTACTTCGGTTGTGAGTGATAGAAGCATTTGCAGTTGACATTTTAGAGTTGCCACTGTTAGAGTTTCTAGTCGTTGCGGGACTCGTCCCTCCTTCCCCTCTGTCGCGTTAGCCAGGCCGTTACCGCTCCTCGAGAGCTGTATTCTTCCCGCTGTCTCCACTACAGCCCTCACAAACTCCATAAGTTGTATGACTCTTCCAACGTTACGATTACTATCGTCGGTCTGAGTCTCTACTTGACGTCCAGATCGGTCCCAGGCTAACAAAATGTCAGCTGAGAGACGTGACTCCACCATGGGGTACTATAATGGAGTGCGTGAGTCCATGTCGTTACTCAACGACTTTAGCTTAATTGGGTTTCTAACTTGTCATAAGGAGTTTTATTAATTCTCTAAAATAAACCTGCTTTAGGAGACCTGGTTTCCCAAACCTACCCTTTAAACTTGTCATAGCCTTTTCATAATTTTTCCCCGACAGGGGATATCCATTAACCACAGCAGATGTTCTCGAGCCAGGTTCCATGAACTATATTAAATTTTGAAATTTATCTTCATTACGGATGTCTAAACTCTCATGGACGGATGGACGCTCCAAAAAGCTAGCCATTCTTTAGGGTTACCTCAAAAGGTAGGTAATTTTATTTTAGGGTACCACTTTGTTCTATCGGACCTTCTGCCATTGTGGCGAATGCTGAGTTCACTCGTACTGCCCTGGTCACTATTTGCACAACCATTTACTGGTCTTACCACCACCAATGTCTCGAGCTGGCCTTGGACCTTTTAAAAGTCAAACTGGTATCCATCCGTTACTCCAGCTCGTACATCATATCGCTTTGAGTGGCTTCTGTAACCAACAGCTCAAAAATCTCCTGGTCACATTTACTCAGCGCGGTTATTTTAAAATTTAACACTTTGAAATTGGCTACATTATTATCCTCTTGCCATTTCAAAAATCTAGTTACAGTTTTGGTAAAGAGGGCCTGTAACGGCGCTCTCTTGCTTTTAATTCTATTGAAGGTTTCTTGGTCCATTTTTAAACTAAACACAAACTACTAAATCAGTGAAAACACTTAAATCTAAACAAACAGCCAATTCTTAAAATCACTATTAATAACTTCAAATCAAAAGTCATCCCACGGTAAGTACATTAAATATGTTGTTAGATATGGTTTTTTTATGTAAGGTAACGAAAGCGAAATTAGAATTTTGATTATAAGTATCAGTTGGTCCTAAAGGTGTTATTAGTATTAACTTCAGAATTCGGAGTATTAAGTAGAAGCTTTTTTAAAAATTTAGAGGGATGTGAATTTTCAATTAATAAATAACCTAATCCTCTAATATTTTTATTGTAAAGGGAAGGTTGGATAATGTGTTTTATTTTAATTTTTAAACCTAATATCGTGTTAATGATGATTATTCTAGTGTGGTTAGAGAAATAATTTAAATACCTACCAGTATGTGAAGGTTTTCCATACCAATCTAAAATTACTAAATTATTATCCGTCCGACACTAAATTAATATTTTGTGTCTAAAAATGGAAGGCTAATATTAATTTAATTTTCTACTGTAAGTTGTAATAAAGAATTATGTGATTTAAAAATATTTAATATCTGGTTTGAAGAATTTTTGGAATTGCACAAATAATGTCATCCACGTATTTTTTTATAAAGAGTAAATTAAAATTTAATTTTGGAATGTATTCATTTAAAAGGTCGTCCATGACATATTGTGCTATAATTGGAGATATACACTATACAGGCACCTATTGTAGTACCAAACATTTTTTGTAATAAATATTATTGAATAAGAAATAACTGTTGTAAAAAATAAACACTATAGTTTTAGTTTCTGGTAATTTTTTGTTAATTATATCTGAAACATAATAATCATTTTTAAAATTATTCGATTTTGTTAAAATATCTGTAATGAATTTTGATAATTTACTAACAGGAGAATTAATAGATCATAAAATAGGTCTTAAAGATAAAATACTTCTGTGTACGTTTGGTAAACCATAAAATCTGGATGTTATTTTATCATATATATTTAAACTTTTTGCTAATTCATCCGTAATAAATTTACATTTACATTAAATTAGAAATAATTTTTATTAGAATTTTGTTGAATTGTTGAAGTTGGATCTGTCCGAAATCCAAATAATGTTGTTGATTCATTATAACTGGTATTTCATCTTTGTCAGATTTAGTTAAATTTAATTCAGGGTGTTCTTTAAAGTACTTTTTAGTTTTTATAAAAATATTTTGCAAATAACTATTTCTTATTGGTTTATGGAAGAAATTTGTTTAAATGTTAGTAATTTGGGATCGATAAATTAATTGCTTGTTAGAATTAAATTTATCTAATATTGATTCAATATCTACTAAAAACTTTTGGATAGGTATGTTATTACTGATTGGTGATAAATGAAATTTCACTCCTAAATCTAAAAATGGTTTAATATCTAATGGAATTAGATATTTTTTGCAGCAACGATAACAACGACCATTAGCTGCTACTATTAGGATTAATCATTTCTACAGTTTATTGAATAAATCAATTTCTTGTAGGTACTTTATCAATTTCATAACTTCTTTCGTCTCTTGCCTCAAGATAACTTTTATGACGTTTGACGGTAATGCTCTTTGTCTTTGATTGTTATACAGTAGACAACGTAGCAGTATATGTGTTATTGTTAAATTTTCAGTTCTACAACGTTCGCAGTTGGGCTGTCTTGTTCCTGCCAACATGAAGCTGGAGATTAAATGAGTATGGCCTATTCTCAGTCGGGTAAGTATTGTCTTTTGTTTTTTATCCAAAAAGTTAGTTTTACCGGTTTTGTTTATATTTTCTTGTACTGTAATAGCTCTTAGTTTCATACTTTCCCTTCTCCACTCTGTTTGCCATATATCTTTTATTATTTGTTTTATATATGTTCTATTATCTTCCTTTGTTATAGGTATGCATCCTGTTCATTGTTTGGTGGCATGTTCTGTGGCCGTATCAGCTTTTTGATTGCCTGCAATGCCCACGTATCCCTGTATCCAAAGGAAATTAACTGTTTTGTGTTGTTCATGTACCTGGTTCAAAATTCCATGTATTTGTTGTACCAGTGGGTTTAAACAGTATTTATTCTGTATGCTAGTTAGTGCGTTTAATGAGTCAATAATTATAATATATTTATGGCACCTGTTTAAAACTATGTATTTCAGGGCGCATAATTCCGCTGTAAGAATGCTAGCCGTTTTTGGTAGTGTCCATGATAATAATTTATCTAGGATAACAGAAGCATTACCTATTCCTTCATTCGTCCGTGATTCGTCTGTATATATAGCTCTACAATAACTAAATCAAGAGATGACTTCGTGGAATAGTTTCAGGTATGTTGCGTTATTTGTATTTTCTTTATTATATTTTGAAATTGCTAAGTGAACCATTTGTTGTGCCACTTTCTAGAGGGGTATCTCTTTTTGTGATGGGTCCATAGTCGAGGGAAGGTTAGTACCTATTTTTGTATTATTTCGATCAATCGTACCCCAGAGGGCCGTGTGATGGTATCCCGACCTGCATATAAGGATAGGATTTCATTACACGTAAACATGGTATGATTCTCGTGTCTTATTTGTGCTTTAATATTGATACCACAACAAATTAATAATTGGGATTCTCCTTTTTTCTAGAGGGAGTGTCCCTGTCTCATAATTTAATTATGCCCCGGTTGCCAAATGCATACATGTACGTTGAATAAAGTCAAGTTTTTTAAGTAATGATTTCCCTGCTGATCCATAAGCCACTCCTAATACTTCGTATTTTGGGGTACATTCTATTTCTACTCCTGCTATAGTTAACACTAGTTCCTCGTATATTCTGCATGTCAAAATCGGAAACGAAAATCGATGTCTGAGTCGAGTTTGTTTATGGCAACTAAAAATAACACAACACCTAATGTTGACTCCTGCGGTACGACATTTTCTTGTGTGTCTATTGTTAACATGGTGTTTTGTACTCGCACCTTGAAATGTCTGTTTCTTAAAAAATTACAGATAAATCTGGGTAAGTTACCCTTATGTCCCCAATCAAAGAAGGTTCTCAGTATTGCAAAACGCCAGGTAGTATCGTACGCTTTATGGATGTCAAAAAATACTGCGACAAGGTGTTTTATTTCAGAAATGTTGTTTTGTATAGTTTTCTAAAAAAGTTATCTGGTCGGTTGTAGATTTGTTTTTCCTGAAACTTGACTGATAGTTGTCGAGTAAGTTGTTAAATTCCTGAAACCACATAAAACGTACACTAACTATTTTTTATGATTACTTCTACTACTACTACTACTAACTATTTTCTATGATTACTTCCTTCCATTTTTCTGGGAATGTTGCTTCCTTACAGAGTATATTCATAATCTGCAGTAGTGTGGATTTTCGTTTACATGGGAGATTTTTAATAAATTGGTAGTGTATGTCGTCTGGTCCCGGATAAGTGTATTTAGTTTGACTCATTACTGCATTTAGTTCGTCTAGCGAGAAGTCTTTATTGTAGTGAAGTGTGCACCCTGCATCAAAATCTAGGAATACTTCGCTGGTTGTTTTGATTCATCTGAACTCCAAAGTGTAATTTTCTGAGGATGTTCCATCTTCAATTTGCGACGCTAAGCAGTCTGCAATATCTGCAGGTTCAATGATATCGTTTCCTTTTACCATTAGGATGAGAGACGGTTCCGAAAAACGCTTATCTAAAATTGATCTAATTTTTATCCACATTTCTCTCGTATTTGTTTGGGGGGTAATGCTGGTAATATAGTTAGGCCTACTGCCTGTGTTTGGATTTTAAACTATAACGTTTTTTAATATTATTGCTTTTTGTTATAAATTTGATGTTGTCTATGAGTAAATTCATTAAAATCATTTAAAGGCAAAGTTTCTATAATTTTGTTGTTTAAAACTTCAAGCGATCTTTTAAATTTTGAAATGTTACTGTATGTAACAGAAATTTCTAAATTTAAAACTTTTTTAAATAACTTAATTTTAAAATTTGTATTTGATTTACTGCCTTACCTTCAAAAATGTTAAAAAGTTGACACATATTTTTAGGGTTATTAATTGTGAATTGGTATTAATCCTTATGTTTTACATTTAGTAAGAAAAACGAATCTGTTCTTCATGGATGCTAATTTCGTGTTATTTCTCGTTAGCAATTTGAGTTTTTTTACAACTGCTATTCCATATGTACCTTGTAGTTCTTGGTAAAACCCCATTACGATAAATTAAACTAATTTAATCTTGACGGTGTATACATATATAAATTATTTCTTTCATTGGGGATTTCATCAATTTTAATTCAAACTGTTTTTTTTTCGTAAATTTATTAGTTTCTTTATCAAGGCTAAATTAAATTAACAGACATATACATTAAGCAAGAAAGATAAGATGATTAAACATACATGCATATTAAACTAATGCATTCCAAAATTAGAATTAGTCATACGTGGATGACATTATTTGTGTAATTCCACAAATTCTTCAAACCAAATGTTAAATATTTTTAACTCATATAATTATTTTATCCAATTTCCAATAGAAAATGAAATTAAATAATAATAGCCTTCCATTTTAGGCACTACAGTAATAAGGACGGGTAATAATTTAGTCATTTTAGATTGGTATAGAAAACCTACACATTCTGGTAGGTATATAAATCATTTCTCCGACCGCACTACAAACAGCAAAATTAACATGATATTAGGTTTAAAAAATAAAATAAAACACTAACCATCCTTCCTTTTACAATAAAAATATTAGAGAATTATATCATTTATTAATTGAAAATTCATATCCCTCTAGATTTCTAAAAAAACTTCTATTTAATATCCCAAATTCTGAAGTTAATACAAATAATACTCTAAGAATACCTTTAACACCGACTGATACAATCAAAATTCTAGTTTCATTTCTTTACCCTATATAAAAAGCTTATCTAACAACATATTTAATGTATTAAGAAAAGAAAAAAACCATTATAATTTACTTACAAATATAATAATAACATCAAAACAATATTTAGTAAAACAAAAGATAAAATTGACACATTCAAAATTTCTGGTGTTGAATATAACATTCCCTGTGTAAACTGTAATAAAGAGACATTGGACAAAGATTGAGAGTTTTTAAAGATCGCTCAACACAACATAAAAGTGGCTTCAGGTTAAACAAAACTTCATATGCACTAAGTGAACACTCTAGTAATAAAATTCATTTTGCAGAAATTAAAATTTTACAATTAGAAAATAATAATCATAAACGTTTAATTTTAGAAATGTTTGAAAGAATTAAAAATAAAAATTTTAATAAAACGTTAATTTCAGCAATTTATTAATAGTTACACCTATTTACTTAGTTTCGAAAACAAAATATGATTTTTAACATAGCTACTTTACTTTCTACTGCTAAGTTTTTTGATATATTTCATTTTATAACCTGTTTTATAATAGATATTTATGTATTAAGGGCATAATCAGAAGATTATGGCTCGAGGGAATGTTAAAGCCCGACGCGAAGCCGAGGGCTTTTATATTCCTGAGAGCCACATCTACAATTATGCCCGTGGTACTACTAATGTTTTATTTTATTTTGCACCATGAAACTGGAACAAAGTATTAAACAGATTCAGTATTTTCGGCAAGTTTTAAATGCAAATGCAGTGAAATAAAGTCGACAGTAGGCTAATTTGTTATTACTAAGATACTGTGATATTGCTATTATATATCATGTCATGTGTTTGCTGTCAATCATGCTGCTTAGCATCAATGACATTTCCGTGCTATAAAGACCACATTACGCCCGCATTTGGAGGCGTATAAAGAACGTTATGGTGGCAAAATAAAATAAAATTATATGTTAACCTAAAATTTGTTTCAGGGCACTTTTCTAACTTACTATGTAAAAATTATTTTTAAATTGCCCTTAACTAATGAATCAAAATTTATAAATTTGACAATTTTTTTCCGCCTTTTCCTTTTGTTAAACATTTTTAATAATATGGTTTTAATTAAATTGATATTTTATCTTTGTGTTTAAACTTAATATGCATGTAAGTTTAATTATCTTTTATATTATATTTTGCTTGTTCAACTTATATGTCTGTTATTTTAATTTACCCTTGATAAAGAAAATGGCCTGGAATAGCATAAAATAGTTTGAACTAAAATTAACAGAATCCCCAATAAAAGAAATTATATATATATATATATATATATATATATATATATATATATATATATATATATATATATATATATATATATATATATATATATATATATATATATATATATATATATTTATATATCGAAAGCTTGGAATAGCATAAAATAATTTGAATTAAAATTGGCGGAGTTTATACTCTACGACATAAAAAAATGCGACGCTAAGATGGCCTTGGAATTTTAGGTCCAAACTTGGCAGGAATGTTTAGCTAGGCAAATCTACTAATTGATTAAAATTTCAAATAAATTAAACAAAAGATAAAGGCATTTTTTATTAATAAAGTGTTGGACCACCCCTATTAGTTTCACACTCCCGCATCCTTCTTGGCATGGATTTCAACAGGTGGTCAATTTCTTCCTGAGGTATTGCATCCCAGGCAATCTGTAATTCATACCGGAGAGCTTCAAGTGTCTGTGGAGGATTGGCTAATTGCTGGAGTCTTCTACCCATCATGTCCCACACACGTTCGCAAGGCGAAAGGTAGGGATATCTGGGTGGCCACGGCAACATATTGACGTTAGCTTCTTCGAAGCGTTCCATAGAATGCCTTGGTATGTGGGGCATTATCCTGTTAGGAAATCGCGTCCTCTAGCTCCTGGGGGAATGGAAGTATATAGGGTTCTACCACTACATCAACATGTCGGTGGGCATTTACATTGCCTCGGATGAATACCAATTGAGTCCTGTTTTCATAAACAATAGCACCCCATACCATAACTCCACAGTGTGGTGTACATAGCGCTCGACAGAAAACTGCACGTCTACGTCTAACCCTCATACGACCATCGTGCATTCCCAAGGAGAATCAGGATTCGTCACTGAAGACCACCCTATGCCAGTCCATGTCCCAATCCAGTGGGAAGGTACACCACTACAAACGTTGATTTTTATGACGAGTCCTCATCGGAAGCACAAAATGATGTGGTCGATAGGACTGCACGTCAAAAGCTCTAATTCGACGGTACTGCACGTCAAAAGCTCTAATTCGACGGTAAACTGTACGAAGGGTTACAAGACGTTTTTAGTTTCAAAATCATTGATCGGCTATTGTTCTTGTACTAAACAATCGGTCTCTTAATGCCATTAATCGGAAATGGCGGTCCTGGACCACATTTGGTTAAGACGATGAATGAAAAACCACCTTCACGTAAGCCTATAATGCGACCTCTGTAGAATTCACTCAGTTGTCGATAATTTTCACGTTCTCCCACTCTAGGCATAATCTCAACTTCAAAATCCAAAGCAGAACACAAAAGCAAAAGAACTGCAACCAAAAACAATACCGAAATCGACTTAATCACTCAAGAACTACACCCGATAGTTCCGATTGGTACAACAAGTAAAACGTCAAATTTTCCATGGCTACTGGATTATTGTGTATGAAATTTTAATTAATTAGATACTACATTTCTGCCAAGTTTGGTCCAAAAATTTTAACCCCATCTTGGTGTTGCATTTTATATATATATATATATATATATATATATATATATATATATATATATATATATATATATATATATATATATATATATATATATATATATATATATAATATATAACATATATACATATATACATACATATTAACAGTACGCACTCGAGCCCCAAAAAACTTTATGAAGCCCGACTGCGGGCTTCTTAAGGTACCCTCATGAAAATATGATTGCACAGGGTAACCAACTAAGAATGCGAGGTACTGTATCTGGGAAACTATACATCGTAGAGGCTTGCGCAAAAAAAGTTATTACTAAAACCTGGAAAATATTTTCAAGTTTCTGAAATGACCGCTGCAATCTTGAATCTAAGAGCGTGGCGTTTCTGTGAATTCTGCTACATTAACGTAATAAAAAAATAACTGATCTGTAAAGTCGAGGATAATCTGAATTTTTTTTTGTTTGTCACTTTTTGACGTATGTCTAAAAATAAAGTGGAGATGGGTATTCAAAGGTTTCCTTAAATAACCGCCTATATCTTCGAAACGGCTGAGCCAATTTTAACAAACTTGAGCGCATTAAAATGAGCTATTCTTGGGCTACAAATGCTTGTTAGTTTCACATGTCGTGGCTAGAGTTCGACATTCCGACAGAAACGGTTAATTTTCGCAAAGAAATTAAAGTGACGTCACACCAATTAGCGACGTGAGCCATCACTTAAGCCCCGCCCCTACCGCAAGTTTGCGGTTGGAGGACCAATGGGAGAAGAGGTCGTGGCTCCGCCTACCTGAGGGAGCAATGATGTCTAACCAATGAATGCGAGGATGGGCACCTCCACTTGTTAAGTTGAGGACCCTGTATAAAATTTTTTTCGCAAAATATGCCCCGAAAAATATAAAATCGACGAGTGCGAGAGATTTTTGAAAAATTGTGCTTTACGAGATATTGAATTTGTTCCTTCCTTTACGACCACCCGGTATACAATTCACTTATAAAAATTAGCCTGTTTATTCAAAATGTTCACAAGCTAAATTTTTTTCGTAAAATATTTGCAACATTGCTCACTTATATAATAAACTATTATCTTTCACTTTATGAATTTCTAAAAAAAAACTGAATTGGTATTCAATTAGTCCATTTTTTGTGCAATCACTATTACGATAAAAATATAAATGCATTCAGAAAGGTTAAATAATCGTATTTAATATAGCTTCTGGTCCTTGTTTACTATCACAAATGTTCCGTCTTTTTTAAATTGCCATTATTTTATACTTAATTAACGCAAAATAACAAAAACGTAGCATAGCACATGACCATTTAATACTTCTTAATTTTAACGACTAAATGATATACCATTCAAAAACTTTACGGTAATGACAATGCATTTTATTGTTTTAAGTTAAAACAATGAATGGAAATTTTGTGTTAAAATAAAGTGTTAATTGCAGACACTCTGTAACTATCGCAAGAACTAAGCTTAAGAGATGACAACGATTTATTTATAGTACCTTTAGAAAATTGCTTATAACATAAATAACAAGCATCCTGTAAGTGTATTGTTTCAAATATAGTGCAAAAATGGATAAATTTTTTATTGTTAGAAGTACTAATAAAAATTTTAAAATATTGAATATTACTGAATTAAAATTATCGATTGAAAGTGTCTCTTTGATTTTTAATTGCCGTTAGAATCAAAGAAGTATTATTTCAATTTTACAAATGTATGAAGCTCTTAAATTTATTGTCTCAACGTAGTTAGTCATTTTCGTGTATGTCATATTATATAGTTGGTCTTTGACGTCTTGCTACAGTTTGCTTTTACGGCGGCAAGTACCTAAGAGTATATACTTTGTATAAAAAAACGAGTTATGTAAGCGACCTGATGACATATCTGGTTCAACAGAGCACACTTGGTCTATATATATATATATATATATATATATATATATATATATATATATATATATATATATATATATATAATTTACATTACGTTGGTATCTTTTTCCTTCAATAATTAAATTTTGGTATATTTCGATATTTTCTCTTTAATGTGCATAATTACGAATCCCTGTGTATATATTTTGATCGTCTATAAGGGCTGTGTTAGCCACATCAATTGAGTTGTTCCTTGCGCAAATGCGAGCTGAACACGTAACTCATTACCGTTTGTTGTACCGTTTAGTACGTTATGTTTTTAAGTTTTGCTTCCCTTCTATAAGGTATGCAAAGCTTTGAATTACATTTTTGTATATATTATATATAATAGGAACAAACAAACAACTAGGGAACAAGGGCGCGCCTCTACATTAAAGAAAACCGATTGTGTTAAGAAAAAGCTCTTAAGCTAATGAATCTCCGTATCGTTGCATAAGAGTGGTTGATCACATTAGTGTTGTTTTGATACGGTTATAATGAATAGAAATAGCTGAGTTCGGTTTCCACGATATATACATTTGAGTTCATAACTGTAGTAAGGCTAAGCGAGGAAGTGGAACAGGAAGTGACGTCACACCAATCAGCGACGTGAGCGATCACTTAATTCCCGCCCCAACGGAAGTTTGCGGTTGGAGGACCAATGGGAGAAGAGGTCGTGGCTCCCTCTACCTGAGGGAGCAATGATGTCTAACCAATGGGATGCGAGGATGGGCACCTCCACTTGTTACGTTTAGGAAGGGGATGGCTTATTATCTGGCCAATGAGAGACGTGGCGGTCATGTTGGAATTCTGCAGAAGCCTCTGGAATCTTCCGGTGATGACTTCTTTGGATGTCTCCTGCGGCTTCCAGTAGGTTATTAGAGGCTGTCTTCAGCCGTTTCTGAGGACTTCTGCGGTTTCGGTGGGTTGGTTTCCGGCGTCCCGTTGTTCAGATGTCGCAATCAGCAGGGCCTTGCAGACATCTCCTTTGTCGCTGTTGAAGAGAAACTTCCCGTTGCAGTATAAAGTTTGAAAAAATTGTTTGCACCGGGATTCAAACTCGAGTAAGCTAAGTTATGAATATGTACAAATGCATATAAACACCTGAGCTATTTCGGTTTTAGGTATGTAAATATAAAAAGTGTGATATAAACATAAATATTTAAGCTGACGTCAAAATGAATAAAGAGTAGCTTCTCGGTTGAAAGGATAGTCGGTGTTAGAGAGAGAGCATTAGGGAAGTAGCATTCGGCGCACCATATGTAATTACATTTTACAATTAAAATACTAGTTACAGTGTTTTGAAGTAATAAAATAGTACAAAATAATGTTGATAAATACGTAATTACTGTATTTGATAATAATACTAAATATGTAATTACATTTTTAACTTAATTGTAATAGAAAAGACCATTTACATTTTCAAATAAACATTAAATTTACATTTAAAATTTCAATATAAAGTCTAGAAATAACATTCTGAGTGATTTATATTAAACATAAGTATTCAAGCTAACGTCACATAGAATGAAGAGCAGCCTTTCATGTTTGGCTCAAGTGATACTCGGTGCTAGAGGGAGAGAGCATTAGAGAAGTAAAATCCGGCGCGCATTCTAAAACACCATATGTAATTACATTTTACAATTAAAATACTAGTTACAGTATTTTGAAGTAATAAAATACAAAAAGGGATCTGCATTTTCAAATAAACATAAATTTACTTTGAAAATATTCTGAAATAATTAATACAAGAATCAATACATTTACTGACAAATATTTTGTGTTAATTAAATACATTAAAGCTAAGTACAGCAATCGGTTAAATCTAGAAATCATCATCATATGATTTAATTAATGTAATAGAATGAATTTAATAAAAGATATAAACCCTAATGAAGCAAATTTTATTATTTCAAAACAACCTGTAAATGCTCCAGTTATGGTCGATGAAAGGTGAGAACGTAATCGAAGGAACAAGGAAAGCAATCTATGCGCCACCGTCATATGTAATAATTTTTCTTAATCTAATGTAAACCGTACATTTTACAATTGAAATACAAGTAAAGTAATAAATTAGAAAAAAGACTGATGTTATGCATTAAAATTAAAACTATTTGCATTTGTATATATCTTAAAATAATGCATTTGATAATAAATAGGAGATAATGTTCTTGATAAATATGTAATACACGGCTTTTCATTCATTCATTTGGTTGAAGTGAGGTTGGGAAGTTAGAAAGAGTATGTATTCGAGAAGTTGAGATGTAAACCACGTCTGGCGCGCATTTTAAAACTATTTGTTAATAAATGTTTGATAAAATTGAATATACTACATGCTGTATGTAATTGCATTGTATTCTAAAACAATTAATACTAAACCATTCTATAATTTTGTAATGTGATAATACATAAATAAACAAAATAACATACTTTCTCTCTCTCTACCAC
The DNA here is from genome assembly GCA_036346205.1 of Vesta saturnalis. Classification (NCBI taxonomy): domain Eukaryota; kingdom Metazoa; phylum Arthropoda; class Insecta; order Coleoptera; family Lampyridae; genus Vesta; species Vesta saturnalis. The sequence continues at coordinate 1,282,161 of JARFJB010001864.1, read as the reverse complement.
TGACTCTAACAATTTCTCTCTCTCTCTCTCGCCAACTAAATGAAAATCCATTGCGAGATTATAGATCGATGAAAGAGTGAGAAAGCATTAAGAGGAACAAGGAAGCAGTCTACGCTCGAATAGTAATATGATTAACTGTTTAATTATATATTAAAGTATAATGAATGTACTACATAAATATATAATTACATTTTACAATTAAAGTATAGATTTTATTTTTGTTTTAAAGTAATAAAATAGAAAAGGGAATTTGCATTTTCAAATAACAATATGTGTATATATATATATATATATATATATATATATATATATATATATATATATATATATATATATATATATTAACATTTTTCTGAACTTGTGAATAAACGTACAAATTAGTTTAACGTTTCGGGAACAAATGACGTTCCCGAAACGTTGAATTAATTTGTACGTTTATTTACACAGGTTTCCAAGATAAAACTAAGAGGTGCCGTATATCAGTCAAATCGCTCGTATGCGGGGTGTTGTAGAGATAAATTTAAAGAAATGGGTTGAAATAAACTTCCTTCATTTTTGAAAATTTGAAAGTTGTATTGAGAAAAGTAGTTTAGAATAAAGATTGGCGGCGAAATTCAAAAATTCAATCAACTTTGAAAATTTTTTGTTTCGGGTCTGATTATAATGTTCGGGATAGTTCTGCAGAACTAAGATTTGGTCAAATTAAAAATTCATCGAAATCGGCTCAGTTTTAATTGAAATGTACTACAAGATTGTATTAAGTTAAATTGTTTCAAATAAATAATTATCACATTATAACATTAATACAAATCTATTATTAAAACTCCATTTCTGCGTGATTAAATATGATGAAATTATTTGTAAACAATTATTGGAAAATTAGAAGAATAATTAATGAGATTATTATTTTCTGTCTAATCTTACATACAAAATACAGAACATTATGTATTATACATTTGAAAGTTAGTAATATTTTCAGGCATTATTGATTTTGCTTTATTGCAAAATTAAAATATCGAGATAAAAGTGCACTTTAAGCAGAGTGTGCTGTGAATGACTTCAATATTCATTGTTTGTGAATGTGGTAAATTAATTGTCAAAAGTAAAGAGCAAAATAAATAACAAAAATGCTCAAAAAGATAAAAAATTATTTAATACAGTATTATGGTATTGGTGATCGTTCTATTCCAGAAGTCATTGCGATTATTGTAATATAAAATTTCCAAATACCGTTCCAGCATAATCAACAGTTTCCAGAATGGTGAAAAAATTTTTGGGTAGGTACCGGTAGTTCTGAACATTAAAAAACAGAAAAAGCAATATGATGAAGATGATGCAGCAACCTTATTGGCTATTGGTTCACTAAATCAAATACGTAAAATGTCCCTGAGAAAATAATCCATTAAAATTGGAATCAGCAAATTATTTATTCGGAAAATTTATCGACCAATAAGATTCGACCTTTTAAATAAAAATTTCTTCACACTTTGGAGGAAGGTGATGAAGCTCGAAAACTTGATTTTCGTTTAAACTTGGGCGACAAAATGGTGGAAGACCGATATTTTCAAAATTGGATTATTTTTTCTGAAGAGTCGATGTTTACAACAAATGGCGTTTCTTATTCACAGAACTGTAGGTATTGAAGTGAGGAAAACCCGAGTTATGTTATTAGTAGTAAACGCCAATACTTTAAAAATTTGAACATATGGTTGGCAAATTCTTACCACTATGGAATTATCGGACCATACTTCCTTCAAGGAACCAATACGAATATTTAAACATATTAAACTATTTTTTTCGGCAAATTCCTCACATGCATCAAAATTTAATATACTTCCAAAAAGATAGGTGTCCTGCTCACTTTACTCAGCCTATTCAAGAATGGCTACGCACCCATTTCGAAAACAAGTGCATTGGTAGGAATGGTCCAGTTCCATGGCCCCCTAGGTCTCCCGATTTGTAGGTGACAGATTTTATTTGTGGGGTCGCTTGAAGTAAATAGTATACTCTGAAATAATGCCAAAAGATGTGAATATTTTGAAGTATAGAATCTCAGGTGCCAGACAGTCAATTACATTGGAAGAAATTCAACATAGTTTCAGGGAACTTCGACGTCGTATTGAATTATGCGTAGCAAAAGGTGATAAATGAATAGAATAACAAACAATATTGAAATACAGTAGTTTGTTAATAGTTTACATTGTTTACAGTTCATTTGTAAGCTGAGTTTGCACGTTCTGTTTTTTTTTGTTACAGTATTAATGTAATAATTCATTCAATATTTTACTTTGACTAAGGGCCATATTGATAATGATAGTCGACACTTGAGTGCGAACTTCCCCTTATTTATAACTCATCTCTATCTGACATTGACATTTCAGCGTAGGGTTAGAAAATAACAAAGTCGCCCTCAAATGACTCAGACTCGAAACAAGAAATTTTCAAAGTTGATTGAATTTTTAAATTTCGCCGTAAATCTTCATTCTAAGCAACTTTTCCCAATACAATTTCATGTGTTTTCAAAAATAAAGGTAGTTTATTTCAACCCATTTTTTTTTAATTTATCTCTACAAGATCCCGTATACGAGCGATTTCACTGATACACGGCACTTCTTAGTTTTAGACGAATTAGGGGCAAAAACCAGAATATTTTTTGTCATTTTCACCTATTAATGCGTCCATCCGTAGATACACAGTACTTATATATATATATAGCCCTCTTGGTTCACAAGGTTGGACCCCCGCTATGACGTTCTTATATCAGGGTTGCCAACAACCGGGAGCACGTCATGAATGCAGGAATGACTATCAAATAACATTTTCCCAACCTGACCATACATATGTGACTTATCATTTTGTGTTGAACAAAGTTTGCACGAAACGCAAAATAGCGTTCCATTCCAAGTGATATGTACTAGTTTTTCAACAAGAGCCGACAAGGCACCAAATTTTGAAGGTCAGGACATACTGTTCTCAATAACTTAAAATTTTTACTAAACATCATTGGTGAATTATTATTTCCCATTTCTCTTTAAGAACATCGTGTCTCTACCAATATCTACCAGTATTTGTGGAACTTGCCAATACAATTATATTTGCATGTATTTGTATCTCTTGGACTGATTAGTTTGTTATTTACATAAATATAGATAAAATGCTACAATAATGGTAAACGAATTAAATCTCGTTAGACATTTTACAATAATCAGTTACAATGGTTCCAATGCATGGACACAACTGAAAACTTCAAAATAACACCTTTCTATCACCTGTGACAAACTACTGTGATGCGCTATACCGAAATTAGGTACTAGTATTTGTCATTATACTACTAAAACAAGGCCGCCTTTCTGTTTTGTACATGCGGTTACATAATTCGCACATTTTAACACTAGAAAGACAGAGGCGGTCAATTTGACCGTTATGCGGTCCACTGTTGGACATAGGCCTCTTCTACTTCTCTCCATGTGCTTCTGTTTTGTGTGATTTGAAACCATTAGTTTTCCTTGCATTTCTTTATATGTTCTAGCCAGCGTCGTTGTGCTCTGCCTACACTTCTTTTTGTGTCTCTGGGACTCCAGTGTACTAGGTTTGGTAGCCAACTCTCCTTATCTTGTCTGCCGACATGCCACACCCATTTCCACTTCAGCTGCGCTCCTCTTTGCATAATATCCTTTATTTTAATTCATTTTCGGATATCTTTGTTCCGTATTCTGTCTTTCAGACTTATAGCCTAACTGCCTTTCTGCACTTTTCTTCATTAAAGTCATTGTGCATTATTACAATTTTCTTTTTTTTTTTCTAGAACTCTAGAATTTTTGGGTTTACTGTTCCATTATTCGTAGAAGGACGGTAGCGGTAAATTGGACCGTACAATTATTATTGTACGATTTAAAACTTTTTTCTAAGACAAACATTGTTATGAAATGAGCAGGTCAGATTTTCTGCTGTACTAATATATTTCTTAAAATGCCAGAATTGTGTATTTCCTAGTAACAAAGTAGTCATCTTAGAAAATTTGCGCGTGTAATCATTCAACGATAGCATTGCAATTAATCTTTAGCTTTTGGTTGTGAATGATTTTTATGAAAATGATCGTGGGCTTACTGCGCGGCAAGCTTTGGATTAGTTGGCTGAATTAGAAAGTAATAATGACAGTGATAATGATCTAGAGGAAAATTACCTTCCTTCATTTGGCAGTGACTGTAATGAAATCAGTAACGACATGAAAATGTAGGAATAAAGCTTGTGACATGTGTGATAGGTGCAAAATATGTATTTAAGTATTTATAAGGTCAAATAACCTTAATCGGCCAACAAGGCCGCCGCCGTCCTTTTAGGTCAGCATTAACACTCGTCCTTCTTGTGTTAATACGCTTAAAGAAAAAAATATTTAAGCTATACTTAATACTTCAAAATAGGTAAATGACAAAGTTATTTATTCAATTAATCATCACTGCAATGCTTGTATGACAATATACAACAACTTTAACACCTTAAGCTTTATAAGCTTGATCGCTTTTTTCACTTTTTGTTTCTATGCTTTTCTTGCCAATGTTTTCCGCTTCTTCTATGGTGTCTGGAAGCACCGTGTTCATAGTTTCAGGAAATACAAAAGAGAACACACCAGCTATTATTGAGGTTCCTCCAAAAAGCGTCAGCGGTAATGGTTGCCAATACAGTTCCTGTAATTATTATCGTATTATAATAACTGCAAATAATTCCTAACACAAATAGTGATAGATTCTGGGTACAAAGTACACGTTTCATGTATCCATAAGCATTTAATGTAGTAAATCAGTACAAGTAATCAAAATTATTTAGACAGATGGTCACTAAAGTTGGTTTAGGTTTTCAAACCAACCATCTTGATTGATGTGAAACTGATTCTATATTATTAAAATAGTGTATTAAAATATTTATGGCTGTGTTAAATAGTTAACCGGGTTATAGGTGTAGATAACAAGAGAGATTGCTTGTTTTGTTATGTCAAAGGTAAAATTAATTACATATTACAGTTCTAGGACCGCTGATGTATCAAAGATTTGCAGATAGTTCATTACTTACGTTGTGAAAACTGAAATTAAGTACCGGGTGCGAGATAAGAATGCAAAGTGGAAAATATTTTCAAATTTGCAAGATGACCGCCAGAGGGTGTAACCGCCATCCTAAACTTTTAAAGTGATTTTTTACTGAAATCCACCTAGCAATGTACCAAAAAATTATATGCTTTTTGACTTTATTTGAGTAATTTTTGTTTGACGTATCTACTAAAATAAAGTGGTGGGGGTGATTTAGTGATTTCTTTAATAAACAGCTGTACTCCTAAACGACTGAACTGATTTTAATAAACTTAGTCTCGTTGGAAAGAGTATTTATTGCTCCATCAACCCCATCTCACCTGTAATGTCTAATTTTTAGTGCTGCTAGAGATGAAATAATCCCTAAATAGGTCAGTGAAAACCGCATCTCGATATCTTATTCACACCCTAAAATATCGTAGAAAGAAAACCCAGTTACTATAAAATTTGAAAAAGTCGATATTACACCGGTATTTTTTTTATTTATTTGTCCTTTTTCAAGATTCAATGAAAAATTTCATCATTTTATAATTTTTAAATAATAAAAGGTTTCATAATTTCAAAAACTAAAAAAAAACATGTAGGGGCATAATAATCAATGCACTGAATATGCAAGTGCAGAATAGACAAAATATCAAGAGTAGGCCATTGAGAATAAAAAAAAACCTGAAGTCAAATTGTAAACAAATATTTAACTTTGACAACAGTGTGATTTATGTGATTGCGGTATATTTTGAAAGTCTTCAAAATGCAACATTGAGTAAGCTCGACATCCAGATCGGTGTAGGTCGGTCCTTATTTCAACATTTTGGGGTGTTTGTGTGTATGACCGTGTGTGTGCGTGTGCGGGTGGGTGTGTGTGTGCGTGTGTGCGTGTGTGCGTGCGTGCGTGTGTGCGTGCGTGTTTGTGTCCGTGTGTGCGTGTGTGCGTGTGTGCGTATGTGCGTGTGTGCATGTGTGCGTGTGTGCGTGTGTGCGTGTGTGCGTGCGTGTGTGCGTGTGCGTGTGCGTGTGTGCGTGTGTGCGTGTGTGCGTGAGTGCGTGTGTGCGTGTGTGCGTGTGTGCGTCTGTGCGTGTGTGTGTGTGCGTGTGTGCGTGTGTGCGTGTGTGCGTGTGTGCGTGTATACGCGTGTGCATGCGTGTGTGCGTATGTGCGTGTATGCGTGTGTGCATGTGTGCCTGAGTGCGTGTGTGCGTGTGTGCGTGTGTGCGTGTGTGCGTGTGTGCGTGTGTGAGTGTGTGCGTGTGTGCGTGTGGATGTGTGCGTATTTGTGTGAGTGTGTGTGTGTGTGTGCGTGTGCGCGTGCGCTTGCGTGTGCGTGTGCGCGTGTGTGCGTGTGTGCGTGTGTGCGTGTGTGCGTGTGTGCGTGTGTGCGTGTGTGCGTGTGTGCGTGTGTGCGTGTGTGCGTGTGTACGTGTGTGCGTGTGCGCGTGCGTGCGCGCGTGCGTGTGTGCGTGTGTGCGTGTGTGTTTGCGTGTGTGCGGGTGTGCGTGTGTGCGTGTGTGCGTGTGTGCGTGTGTTCGTGTGTGCGTGTGCGCGTGTGTGCGTGTTTGCGGATGTGCGTGTGCGTGTCGGTGTGTGTACGTGTGTTCGTGTGCGTGTGTGCGTGTGCGTGTGTGCGTGTGCGTGTGTGCGTGTGTGCGTGTGTGCGTGTGTGCGTGTGTGCGTGTGTGCGTGTGCGTGTGTGCGTGTGTGCGTGTGTGCGTGTGTGCGTGTGCGCGTGTGTGCGTGTGTACGTGTGTGCGTGTGCGCGTGTGTGCGCGTGTGCGTGTGTGCGTGTGTGCGTGTGTATGCGTGTGTGCGGGTGTGCGTGTGTGCGTGTGTGCGTGTGTTCGTGTGTGCGTGTGCGCGTGTGTGCGTGTTTGCGGATGTGCGTGTGCGTGTCGGTGTGTGTACGTGTGTTCGTGTGTGCGTGTGTGCGTGTGTGTCTGTGTGCGTGTGTGCGTGTGTGCGTGTGTGCGTGTGTGCGTGTGTGCGTGTATACGTGTGTGCGTGTGCGTGTGTGTGTGTGTGTGCTTGTGTGCTTGTGTGCTTCTGTGCGGGTGAGGGTGTGTGCGTATGTACGAGTGTGCGCGTGTGCATGTGTGCGTGTATGCAAGTGTGCGTGTGTGCGTGTGTGTGTGCCTGCGTGTGTGTGTGCGTGAATACGTGTGTGCGTCTGTGCGTGTGTGAGTGTGCGTGTGTGCGTGTGTGAGTGTGTGCGTGTGTGCGTGTGTGCGTGTGTGCGTGTGCGTGTGTGCGAGTGTGCGTGTGTGCGTGTGTGCGTGTGTGCGTGTGTGCGTGTGTGCGTGTGTGCGTGTGTACGTGTGTGCGTGTGCGCGTGCGTGTGTGCGTGTGTGCGTGTGTGTATGCGTGTGTGCGGGTGTGCGTGTGCGTGTGTGCGTGTGTTCGTGTGCGTGTGCGCGTGTGTGCGTGTTGCGTATGTGCGTGTGCGTGTGGGTGTGTGTACGTGTGCTCGTGTGTGCGTGTGTGCGTGTGTGCTTGTGTGCGTGTGTGCGTGTGTGCGTGTGTGCGTGTGTGCGTGTATACGTGTGTGCGTGTGTGCGTGTGTGTGTGTGTGCTTGTGTGCTTGTGTGCTTCTGTGCGGGTGTGGGTGTGTGCGTATGTACGTGTGTGCATGTGTGCGTGTATGCAAGTGTGCGTGTGTGCGTGTGTGTGTGCCTGTGTACGTGTGTGCGTGTGTGCGTGAATACGTGTGTGCGTCTGTGCGTGTGTGAGTGTGTGCGTGTGTGCGTGTGTGCGTGTGTGCGTGTGTGCGTGTGTGCAGTGTGCGTGTGTGCGTGTGTGCGTGTGTGCGTGAGTGCGTGTGTGCGTGTGCGTGTGTGCGTGTGTGCGTGTGTGCGTGTGTGAGTCTGTGCGTGTGTGCGTGTGTGGATGTGTGCGTGTTTGTGTGAGTGTGTGTGTGTGTGTGTGCGTATGCGCGTGTGTGCCTGAGTGCGTGTGTGCGTGTGTGCGTGTGTGCGTGTGTGCGTGTGTGCGTGTGTGCGTGTGTGCGTGTGTGCGTGTGTACGTGTGTGCGTGTTTGCGTGTGTACGTGTGTGCGTGTGCGCGTGCGTCCGCGCGTGCGTGTGTGCGTGTTTGCGTGTGTATGTATGCGTGTGTGCGGGTGTGCGTGTGTGCGTGTGTGCGTGTGTTCGTGTGTGCGTGTGTGAGTGTATACGTGTGTGCGTGTGTGCGTGTGTGCTTGTGTGCGTGTGTGCGTGTGTGCGTGTGTTCGTGTGTGCGTGTGTGAGTGTATACGTGTGTGCGTGTGTGCGTGTGTGCTTGTGTGCTTGTGTGCTTGTGTGCTTCTGTGCGGGTGTGCGTGTGTACGTGTGTGCGTGTGCGCGTGCGTCCGCGCGTGCGTGTGTGCGTGTTTGCGTGTGTATGTATGCGTGTGTGCGGGTGTGCGTGTGTGCGTGTGTGCGTGTGTTCGTGTGTGCGTGTGTGAGTGTATACGTGTGTGCGTGTGTGCGTGTGTGCTTGTGTGCTTGTGTGCTTGTGTGCTTCTGTGCGGGTGTGCGTGTGTGCGTATGTACGTGTGTGCGCGTGTGCATGAGTGCGTGTATGCAAGTGTGCGTGTGTGCATGTGAAAGTTAGTGCGTGTCTGCGTGGGTGCGTGTGTGCGTGTGTGAGCATGTGCGCGTGTGTGCGTGTGTGCGTGTGTGCGTGTATGCGTGTGCGTGTGTGCGTGTGTGCGTGTGTGCGTGTGTGCTTGTGTGCTTGTGTGCTTCTGTGCGGGTGTGCGTGTGTGCGTATGTACGTGTGTGCGCGTGTGCATGTGTGCGTGTATGCAAGTGTGCGTGTGTGCATGTGTAAGTTAGTGCGTGTCTGCGTGGGTGCGTGTGTGCGTGTGTGAGCATGTGCGCGTGTGTGCGTGTGTGCGTGTGTGTGCGTGTGTGCGTGTGTGCGTGTGTGTGCGTGTGTGCGTGTGTGCGTGTATGCGTGTGCGTGTGTGCGTGTGTGCGTGTGCGTGTGTGCGTGTGTTGGTGTGTGCGTGTGTGCATGTGTGCACGTGTGCATGTGTTGGTGGGTACCTGCATGCGCGCGTGTGAGTGTGTGTGTGTCTAGTGTATGTGTGCGTTCGTGTGAGTGCGTGTGAGTAAGCGTGCGTGTGCGTGCGTGCGTGTGCGTGCGTGCGTGTGCGAGCGTGCGTATGCCTGCGTCTGCGTGTGTGTGCGCAACAACAATAACAATAATGTAAAGAATGAGAACATATGCACAAAAGTTACATTCAAATTACAAGTTTTTATCTTTTTGACCTAATTATAGAAAGGCTATAAAATTAAAACCTGGAAATAAGGTTAACATATTTATAGCTTCGCATGGTAAATTATTTTAAATCAATTTGCTAATATAAAGAAAGAATTGAGGCGCCCGACTCAAAAGGTTTCACACATTCAATTATTCGAATCGATTTAATAAAGCAATTCAAATAAATCTACGCATTTTAGTATAAAATATCCGTGATGCATGCAGTTGGTTTCATTTAACATTTCATTAATTACACCCATATAATTGGATATACCATACCAGAAAATTTCATGGCCACGGTACAAACGTGCCAGGTATTCATATAAAATACTCTAGCACTCTCTATAAAGTAACTTTAAATGATAACCTATTCTAATCAAGAGTTGATAGAACCGATATATTTCAGCAATACCTCCAAATATGGTATATAAGAAGTTAACGTTATTTATAAAAGGCATCAGGAAGGACAAATCGAGTTTTCATTGCTATCATTAATTATAAAGGAACAGTGAGTCATTTATAGCACTGTTTGTCTAAAAATCAGATATAATTAGAAATTACGTAGAGTTTGCAGGTAGTTCTGATATTCGTAAAATATCGAAATGAAACATTCCTGCAAATGCATATTCAAATGGAAATTCACCCCCAAAAAAACACACTCATTTTTTCCCCCCCTTAATTGATTTTTACGAAGATTTATACATAAAATTCAGATATAGGGCCCATGTCAAATCTCATTAAAATCGATCAAATAGTCTCGGAGCCACACACAGACAGACATACACGAAGTTCTTTTTCGCGAAATCGATGTTTTTTGACTCAGGGAACACGATTGCAATACTTTCCCTTAGTATACGAGAAAGTAAAAAAGTAAAGATGGAAGATCTGCCACGAACTACTAATTTGACATGAACTAAATAAGTTAGAATGTAGTGTAATGTCATTTTGATAACTTTTGCCATTATTATCTGTTACAAAATTGCTACGCCATTTCTTATAAAAGTATCTGGTGTGGAACAACATACAAAATGGAAATTAAACGAAAAGAAATAATTTACTAACATTTTTTTAAGGTAATTATAAGAAGTTCATTATGAACATATGCAACATTGTATAAACAAAAACAGTAACCTTCTTCTTAACCTTCTTAACCTTCACGCCATTCCCTTGCGGGGTAGGCAAAACAATCCCTGCCTCTTATTTATTTTTCATTCACAATCTTTCGCCATGCTTTCCTATCCCCGCATACCTCCCTAGCTTCCGCAAGATTCTGACATGCCCTTTTGTTTTTAGAACTCCTTATTTTTCTTTCCTTTATCATAGATTCTACTACATTCAGCCAAGTTTTACGCGGCCTACCAGGCCCGGTCTTTCCCCTAACCTCACCCACATATATTTGTTTCGTTAACCTTGCGTACGTAGTTCATTCTGTCAATGTGACCAAACCAACGTAATGAACAACTTTTATATCTATCCATCATCGTCTTTTCGTCACCACACTCCCTCATTATGCATTCATTTTTTAACTTGTCCCTTCTCGAAAAAAAAAATCTATGTCAAATCAACGCTTAAAACTTCATATCAGATAGAGGTTAATAGACATGCAGATGCTAATCTAAAAAAATTCCAAAGGTGCCTGTTTTATAAAATTATCCATTAAGCATATGAATCATATTTAATTAGTTTTCACACTTTAAACCTTATAAAGAAAAGTTACACAAAATATCTCCAAAAAACATGTACACACATTTTCACATAGAATTAACCATTACTCAAATATTGAAATACTACTTTTGGAAATTTATTTGCCACTAAATTACGCGTCGTACCAAAAATTTGCGGAGAACATAATTAACCTACATACTCGTATCTTTATATGTCTGAAATACATAGCTGTTTCAGAAATACAGTCCCTAGTGATACCCCCCACCCCGCAAAAGAATTTTCTCCAAAACCTAATCAGCTCCAGGAGGAATGAAAACAAGCTTAAACACAAACCTTTAAGTACGTACACGTTTTCATTCAGGTGTTATCCATACACACACCCCATATACACACACACTCACTCACGCAAGCACTCACGCACGCACGCACACACGCACGCAAGCACGCACGCATGCACGCACGCACGAACATACGCACGCACCCACACACACTCTCACAAACACACGCACACACACACACACACACACACACCCACACACGCACACACACATACACGAACACACGCACACACGCACACATGCATACACACACTCGCACACACACCCACACTCGCACACACGCACACACGCACACACGCGCACCCGCACACACGCATACACACATACACACACTCACACACCCACACACTCGCACACTACCCACACAGCACGCACACATGCACATACGCACCCCCCCACACACACACAACCACACGCGGACACACGCACACGAACACACGCACATGCGCATACACGCGCACACACACACACACAAACGCACAGACGCACACAGGCGCCGCACGCACACACGCACACTCACTCACACACACGCACACACACACACACACACAATACGCACACCAACACACCCACACACGCACACACGCACATGCACACGCACACACGCACGGACGCACACACCCACACACGCACACACGCAGACACGAAGACACGCACACACGCACATACGCACACACGCTCACACGCACACACGTACACACTCACACACACACACACACGCACACACGCACACACGCACACACGCACACGCACACACGTACACACGCACACACGCACACACGCACTCACGACTACACGCACACACACGTGCATACGCAAACACGCACAGACGCACACACGCACACACGCACACACGCACACACGCATACACGTACACACGCACACACGAACACACGCACACAGGCACACACTCACACACGCACACACTCACCACCACACTCACACTCCAACTCCACACGCACACACACGCACACGCACACACGCACAAACGCACACACCCTCACACGCACACACGCACACACGCACACGCTCACACACTCATACACGCACACACGTACACACGCACACACGGGCACACGTACACACGCACACACGCTCATACTCTCACACGCACACACACAAACACGCACACACGCACAAACGCACGCGCGCACACGCAAACACACGCACACACTCACACACGCACACACGAACACAGGCACACACGCACACACGAACACGCACACGCACACGAATGGTCACACGCACACGTACATGCAAACGCACACGCACACGTACACGTAAACCGACATAAACACGCTCACACACACGCACACGCACGCGCACATGCAGACGCACACGCACACGCACACGCACACGCACACGCACACGCACACGCACACGCACACGCACACGCACACGCACGCAGGCATGCACGTACTCACGCACGTATCTCCACAGGCACGCGCGAACGCACGGGTTCACCCACGCCAACACACACCCGCGCACGTGTGAGCGAACACGAGCGCGCACAGACGCACACACACTCGGGCACACACGCCCACGAATGCGCACACGCACACGTACAAGCACACGCACAAGCACACGCACAAGCACACGAGCACGCACACGCACACGCTCACGCACACACACACACGCACCCTCACACGCAAACGCGCACGCGCTCACGCACGCCATTGTGCACGTGCACGCCCACGCACACACGCACACACGAAAACAGGCACACACGCATACACGCACACTCGCACACGCGATCACACGCGCACATGCACATACGCACACTCGTACACACTCCCACACTCACACACGCTCACAAGCACACATCCACACATGCACACAGGTACACACTCTCTAACATACAAACGCACACACGGACACACACGCTCACAAGCACACACTCACACGCACACACTCACACATGCACACACACATACGCACACACCCACACACCAACACATGCACACGCGGACACACGCACACACGCACACACGCACACACGGACACACGCACGCACGCAAACACTAACACACTCATGCACGCACACACGTACACACGCACACACGCGCACACGTACACACGCACACACGCACACACTCTCACACGCACACTCGCACACTCACAAACTCACACACGCACACACGCACACACTCACACACTCATACACGCACACGTACACACGCACACACGCGCACACGTACACACGCACACACGCACACACTCTCACACGCACGCGCGCACACACGCGCGCACCCACGCCAGCACACACGCGCCCACGCTTGAGCGCACACGAGCGCACACAGAGGCACACACACTCGGGCACACACGCTCACGAATGCGCACACGCACACGCACAAGCACACGCACACGCTCACGCACACGCACACGCACCCTCACAGGCAAACGCGCAAGCGCTCGAGCACGCTATTGTGCACGTGCACGCCCACGCGCACACGCACGAGCACACACACACGCACACGCACACTCACACGCACTCGCACACGCACACACGCACACGAACACGCACACGCGCACACTCACAAAAACGCACACTCATAGGCGCATGCTCACGCACGCTAACAGGCACACTCGCACACACGCACACATGCACACACGCTAATACGCACTCACGTACATACGCACACACGCACATACGAACGCACGCACATACACGCACACGGCCACGCACACGCACGCGTAGACGAACGCACAAGCACACGCACAGGCGCACGCTCACGCATACATTAACGCACACGCATACGCACACGCTCACGCACACACAGACGCACACGCACACGCACACGCACACGCACGCACACTCACACACATGCGCAAACGCATACGCACACGCACGCAAACATACACACCTCCACGCACGCGCAAACACGCCCACACACGCGCACAGGCACCCGCACACGCACACGAACACGCACACGCAGAGCACACGTACTCGCACACGCACATGCTCACGCACACGCATACGCACACACGCGCACACGCACACACGCACACGCGCGCACAAGCACACACGCACACACGCTCACACGCTCTCACGCACACACGCCAATACACATGCTCACACACCCACACACTCACACACGCACACACGCACACATGCAAACAGGCACACACGCATACACGCACACTCGCAGACACGATCACACGCGCACATTCACATACGCACACCCGTACACACTCCCACACTCACATACGCTCACAAGTACACATGCACACATGCACAGACGTACACACTCTCTCACGCACAAACGCACACACGGACATACGCAGGCACTTACACACACACGCGCACTCACGCACACACGAACACACGCGCACAAGCACCCACGCACACACGCTCACAAGCGCACACTCACACGCACACACTCACACATGCACACACACATACGCACACACGAACACACGCACACACGAACACACGCACACACGAACACAAGAAGACACTCACACACGCACACACGAACACACGCACACTCCCACACCCGCACATACGCACACACGCACACACGCACGCACGCACCCACGCACACACGACCATACGCACACTCGCATACACGCACACGCACACATACGCGCATAAACGCACACATGCACTCACGCACGCACGTTCGCAAGCACGCGTTCACACACGTGCCCTCACACGCGCGCACACAGGCGCGAGCGCACGAGCCAGCAAACACGCGCGCTCACACGCACACACCACTGCGCACACACCACTGCAGACACACACCCACACGGACAGCGCATACGCACACGCACACGCACACGCGCACGCACTCGCAACTTGCACGCAAACGATGCACGCGCTCGCGCGCACTTGCACCACGCCACAGCACTCACACATGCACAAGCACACTCTAACATACACGCACACGCACACGCACACGCACACGCACGCACTACACATCACGACACACGCACACCCACCACGCGCACACGACACGCACAGCACACGACGCACACGCACACCACTCGCACACGTACACACACACACGACACACGCACACACTCTCACACGCACACCGACCACAAACTCACCACACGCACACACGCACACTCACACTCACGCACACGTACACACGCACACGCACACGCACACGCACACACACTCACACGCACGCGCACACACACGCGCACCACGCCACACACGCGCCACGCTTGAGCACACGACACAGAGCGCACAGCACACTCGGCACACACGCTCACGAATGCGCACACGCACACGCACAAGCACACGCACACGCTCACGCACGCACGCACCCTCACAGGCAAACGCGCAAGCGCTCAGGCACGCTATTGTGCACGTGCACGCCACGCGCACACGCACGAGCACACACACGCACACGCACTCGCACCGCACACGCACACGACACGCACACGCGCACACTCACAAAACGCACTCATAGGCGCATGCTCACGCACCACAGGCACACTCGCACACACGCACACAGCACACACGTCGCACTCACGTACATACGCACACACGCACATACGACGCACGCACATACGCACGCACGCACACGCACGCGTAGACGAACGCACAAGCACACGCACAGGCGCACGCTCACGCATACATTAACACGCACGCATCGCACGCTCACGCCACACAGACGCACGCACACGCACACGCACACGCACGCTCCACACATGCGCAAACGCATACGCACACGCACGCAAACACACACCTCCACGCACGCGCAAACACGCCCACCACAGCACGCACACGCACACGAACACACACGCAGAGCACACGTACTCGCACGCATGCTCACGAACACGCATACGCACACCGCGCACGCACACACGCACACGCGCGCACACACGCACACGCTCACCGCTCTCACGCCACGCACGCACAATACAGCTCACACACCACACACTCCACACGCACACACGCACACATGCAAACAGGCACACACGCATACACGCACACTCGCAGACACGATCACACGCGACATTCACATACGCACACCCGTACACACTCCCACACTCACATACGCTCACAAGTACACATGCACACATGCACAGACGTACACACTCTCTCACGCACAAACGCACACACGGACATACGCAGGCACTTACACACACACGCGCACTCACGCACACACGAACACACGCGCACAAGCACCCACGCACACACGCTCACAAGCGCACACTCACACGCACACACTCACACATGCACACACACATACGCACACACGAACACACGCACACGCGAACACACGCACACACGAACACAAGAAGACACTCACACACGCACACACGAACACACGCACCCCACACCCGCACATACGCACACACGCACACAGCACGCACGCACCACGCACACACGACCACGCACATCGCATACACGCACACGCACACATACGCGCATAAACGCACACATGCACTCACGCACGCACGTTCGCAAGCACGCATTCACACACGTGCCCTCACACGCGCGCACACAGGCGCGAGCGCACGAGCCAGCAAACACGCGGGCACACGAGCCAGCAAGCGCGCGCGCTCACACGCGCACACACACTGTCGCACACACACTCAGACACACACCCACACGGAAGCGCATACGCACACGCACACGCACACGCGCACGCTCTCGCACTTGTGCACGCAAACGTGCACGCGCTCGCGCGCGTTGTTGCGCACGTGCACGCCCACACGCACTCACACATGCACAAGCACACTCTAAAATACACGCTCACGCACACGCCCACGCACACGCACACGCATACGCACACTTACACACTCACGAACACGCACACTCACACACACGCACACGCACGCGCAGACGCACACGCACACGCACGCCCACTCGCACACGCACAAGCACACACGCACACGCACACACTTACGAACACGAACACTCACCCTCACACGCACACGCACGCTCACACGCACGCGCACACACACACACATGATCACGTGCACGCACATGCACACGCGCACGCACATGCACAAGCACATGCGCGCACACATACCGCGCACGCACACGCACACGCGCGCACGCAATCACACACACGCAAAGCTCACGAACTCGCACACTCACACGCACACGCACACGCACACGCTCACGCACACGCACACGCATACGCACACTCACACGCACACTCACACGCACACGCACACGCAGACACGCATACACGCATACACGCACACAACCACACACGCACACACGCACGCAAGTACCCACTTACACACGCACACACGTTCACACATACACATGCACACACGCACTCACGCACACACGCACTCTCGCACGCACGCACATACACACTCAAGAACACACTCACACACGCACACACGCACATACGCACACGCGCACTCACGCACACACGCACACGCAAACGCACATGGAAACGCACTCTCAAACGTACAAGTACACCGAGACAAACAAGCTCACTCACATGCACACGCTCACACACACGCACACGCACACGCACGTGCACACGCACACGCACGCCCACGTAGGCAATCATGCACTCACGCCCGTACGTTCGCACAACAGCGGACACGCGCGCACACTCGGACGCACGCATACTGGGGCACACACGCACGTGGAGGCGCACCCGCACACGCACACGCATACGCACACGCACACGACCTCGCAGATCTAATGCGCACGCGCTCGCGCACACAACTGCGCACGTGCACGCACAAGCGCACACGCAAGCGCACAGGCACACACACCCACCAACACGCACACGCACACACACGCACACGCACACGAACACGCACACGCACAAGAACGCGTACACGCACACACCCCCGCACACGCACACGCACGCGCACACGCACACACTCACGAACACTCACACGCACACACACGCACATGCACACGCGAACGCACACGCACAAGCACGCGTACACGCACATACCCACGCACACGCACACGACCTCGCACACACACACGCACACGAACACGATCATGCACACGCACACGCATACGCACATGCATAATCAAACGCGCACGCACACGCACGTGCACACGCACACGCACAAACACACACACACACACGCACGCGCATACGCAGACGCACACAATCACACATGTACACACACATGTACCCATGCACTCACGCACACACGCACAAACGCAAACACGCACACACGCAGACACTTAGACACGCACACACGCACACACGCATACACGCACACACGATCACACGCACACACGCACACCCGCACACACGCACATGTACACACGCGCACTCACGCACACACGCTCACACGCACACTCGCACACCCACTAGTACATGAACACGCACAAGCACACTCACAACCACACGCACATGGAAACGCACACGCAAACGGACACGAACACCGGGGCAAAACACGCTCAAGTACAAGCTCACACGCACACACGCACACACGAACACACGCACACACGCACACACGTACACACGCACGTACGTATGTACGCACTTGCACACGCACACGCACGTGCACACGCACTTGCGCACGCATTCGCAATTGCGAACGCGCACACCTATACTCACACGCACACGCACATGCACACGCACACAAACATGCACACGCACGCACACACGTTCACGCACACGCACACGCACGCGTACACACACATACACTCATGCATAATCGCAAGCACTCGCACACGCACACGTTAACGCACATGCTCACGCACACAAACACGCACACAGACGTGCACACGCTCACGATCACGCACACGCACGCGTACAAACACACACTCACGCATACGCACAAGCACACGCACACGTACGCAGGCATGCATGCACTCACGCACGCAAGTTCGCACGCACGTCCGCACACACGCGTTCACACACGCGGGTACACACACGCACGCACACGTGCGCACACACACCAGCACACACGAACGCACACACACTCTGGTACACGCTCATACGCACACGCCCTCGCACACGCGATCGCGCACGCGATGGCGCACGTGCACGGTCACGCGCACACGCACGCGCACGGACACACGAACACCCACACCCACACACAATCGCACACGCACAAGCACACACACACACACGCACGCACGCACACGCTGACGAACACACTTACGGACAGGCACGCGCACACGTACAAGCACACGCACACGCAGACGCACACGCTAGCGTACGCCAACACACCTTCGCACACGCACACGCACACGCACACACGCACACACGCACACACGCACACACGCACACACGCACACGTACTCACGCACGTACGTAAGTACGCACGCGCACACGCACTTGCACACGCACTTGCACACGCACTTGCACACGCAGTCGCAAATGCGAACGCGCACACGCACTCGTACAGGAATACGCACACGCACGCGCACGCACACACACACAC
>JARFJB010001864.1:1030000-1257500 GCA_036346205.1 Vesta saturnalis | reverse complement strand
ACATACCTAATTATTGGTTAGAAAAGAAAGTTAACAATGTATAGATTTAAAATAGACATAGGGATTGTAATGTTGCTTAAATAACATTTATAAAAAATGTTGTAATGATCACTAAAGTAGTGGAAATTTCCACCATAAAGTAGTTTAGTTTACAGATTTGTTAGTTTTAATGCTAGACAAAGAAATGTGATTGTTTTTATATCAATAAATGGCTTTTCATTATTAGTAAGCATTATAGGATGTTTTCTTTGTTTTAAAGGGGATAACAATAGCCTCGGATTCATAGAGGCTATGTAATTTAGGAAAATGTACCTTAAATAAATGCATTTTATTATTAATAGGCGTTAGAATAGGTTTTCATTGTTTTAAATCAATATAATGGTCTCACATTCACAACGGTGATGTAATTTTAAAAAATGTACCTTAACAATTAAGCTTTTTAAATCGATATTCCCCATTCGTATTTTAATAACGTACTAGTTATCATATAATATATAAATTTAAAACAGGCATAAAGAATTGTAATGTTTTGTAAAATTACATTTGGAATATGTACTCTTTTAATGTAAATAAACAACTTTCTGAAGCTTTAATTAAAAGAAAATTACCGTCGGCTTTATGAACGCAAACCTTTTATATTACTTTAAACCACTATAACGCTTTATTAATAAAAGATATTTTATTTAACAATTGCATAAATCCCATTTATTGATACAGAAACAACCACGTTTCTTTGTCTAGCGATCTGAATACATTAAAACCAATAAATCTATAACTAAATAGATGTTTTTATTAATTTAGGTATCACTTAGATTTACATTTTATATAAATGGTCTTTAATTGACAGAATTAAGAATAGTTAATTTAAGAATAAAAAGTGCAGTTAGCGGAAATTTTAAGTACAGTCCTAATCACATTTATCTTTTTCGGGTCGCTGTACATGAACCTGATGTTTGAAATGTCCAAATTTGGTCAATTCTTTAGGTTTTGGGCTAAATCTCAATAATTATACATTTTTTAGAAAAGATACTGCATTTCAAAAAATCAATTTAAATCTCCTACAATTCCCTTTATACAAAGCAGTCATTGTATTTTTCATTAAAACGCTTCAATAATAAAATAATTTTTAGAGAGTTAGCATAAATGCCATTTATTGATATAAAATCAATCACGTTTCTTTCATTTGCAAGTAAATTAGATCCTTTCAAGGTCTATGGAAGTGTACATGATCTACATACATCAAAATCCAACTCATCTGTAACTAAATCGATTTTTTTGTTAATTTAGGGGTCGTTTAGATTTACAACACTTTTACACAAACAAATAGGTGACCACATTTTTTTATAAATGTTATTTAATTAACGGAAACATTACACACATACACACATTTCTTTCTTCATGTATTAGTATATCTAATTTAAATCTATACATTGTTCCTACAATTCCCTTCTAGCCAAAGACGAGTCCATATTTTGTAATATATAACGCAATTTATTAAACTCTCTCATTGTTTGTTCGTTTCCAATAAATCTGTATACTCTTTTTTTATACGTTGAATATAGTCAAATTTCGCCTCTTTAAAGTCAGTTCTAACGTACGTCAGCTTGGGAAAGAATTTCGATTTCCTTATGGGGGATTAGTTGTTTTAACGAGACCATGGATTGGTTTTAACGTAAGAATGGGCAGTACAACCTTTTAATCCCTCCAACGTACTAAATTGAAATGAAACCTTGATGTTTTTCAGATAAAAAAGGTACATATCCTGAAAATTCTTACAAAAAATGTCCTAGAACTAATTCCTATCAAACCACATTTCCTAGTTCAGTGTTCCGACAGCTTAAAGTACATAATATGTATTACTTTCCCATCTGGAGGAAGAAGGTTCATATCGGATATAATCCTAGGACGGTAGTAATCTATACTAATATAAACCTAATGACCAGACGTTTGTTAAAAGGTTCCCGCGCCCAAACGTCAAAAAATCTCGATACGCAGAACCAATAAAGAACCGTTTAACCTTGATGGGTTGGAGAAGAGAATACCGAAAACCAGTACAACGAAAGCTTTTTGAAGTTATTTTACTGTCTATATCTCTTTAACTTAAAAGAACACCATATTCACAACATTTAAAGTGTTTATTTTTTAATTATTCAATACCGTTCCTTAAACCCAATACATATTGCACGCTCTGTCAAGTTCTGTAAAATGATTCAGGTTAAGGCATGTTTATATACAGTTGAGAGGCTCGAGAATGAACCATATCCAGCTTTTTCAAAAACCACCCCTGGACGATAACCCTCGTCGACTTATTCCAGTATGTATCACTACCTTTACCCATTAAATTAGTTGATTAAGGGGATTATCCAACTCTTTCCATAATATAGAAACTACTCCCATCAGTACCTTGATATATAAAAAGTACATCCTAAAGTTTTAGCGGATTATCCAGCTTTTTCTGTGATATAAACACTATCCCCTATCAGTACCTTGACCTATAAAAAATACCCCCTAAAGTAGGTGATTTAAGTGGATTATCCAGCTTTTTCTGTTATATAAAGCTGGTCCTATCAGTACCTTGGCCTACTTTCAGATTTCTAAGAATTATACTAGGATACCAACAAAAGTTGACCTTGACTCAATTTAGTCAAGACAAGAACCGCTTAACTTCAACCTACTGTATATCATAAACCACAAAAACCTTCATATTTCCGGGAACTGATTCTATGTTCAAATTTCTAAGAATATGACATCCTTCTACGCAATAACCTTGAACATGTATTTCATAGAAATGTAATATGATGCCCTTCACGAGATTTCTAAGATAAACTTTGAAAATGAATTTCTAAGAAATTATTTTGATCTTGCACGGCCTAGTTTAATTTAGCCTCAGCTACGATGAATGAGCCATTTGACTAAATTATTTCAATTATTATTCACTGCACATCCTATCCGCGCTTCGAGTCATTTTCGGTCATTGCGCAGGGTTATTTTTAGCGCGTCCTTTATTCATTGCCTGAACTATGTGCTTAAGTAGAAGCCATTTTCGCTTTGTTTAATTTTTTATTTAGAGTGCCACATTTATATGGTGAGTTTTTAAATTTATCATACGGAAATTTGAGATACTTACATTTCAGGCAACTAAACTCAACTCGGTTTTATTTATACTGTTACCACTTATTTTGCTTTGGGTTTAATTTTATTTTAACGTTAACCTTGCAAGATGATGCAATAGCTTTGCTAATACGAAGTGGGATTTCTATTACCAAATTTTACTTTGAACCATACAAAATCAGTTCAGTTTGGATGTTTATAAAGAAATTGTTATATATTTGGAATTACCAGCACATCAATCTGATGTTTACTTCAACCCCCATCAAAATTGCGCAATAAATTTATAATGCTTATCTGCTGAAGTTCCAGTGACACCCAAAATGTAAAAGAAATTACTCAAGGTATTTAATATTCTTAATTAATTCACATTATAGTTTAAGGCAATTAATTAAGTATCCTAATAAAACTCACTGTTTTTTACTTGTTATTTTCGTGAGTTTTTTGTGACTTTTCTATTTTTAAGGTTTATTTGTTCCTTAAACACAAATTGGCGTCCGAGATTACACTGTTTATTTTCAGATTTGAAGCTACACTTTTTTTTGACGAATCTAAGCAACTTTATTTTTGTTAATAAGCAAATAAAACGTTATTTAACCTGGACCTATTAATCTACCGATGAGCAGTGTGGCATAAAATCTTCTAGTTATCCATTATTTTCCATAGTTAATTATAGCTGTGGGCTAGAAGTACTTAATCATAAGTGGGTGAATTAATTTACGCCACCCGGTAAAGATTACAGGGGGAAACGGTTGCCTGTGTTGGGTAACAAATCCCTGTTTTCGAGAACGGCTCCCCTGTTTTGGGAAACGGCTATCTGTCTTTCGGAACCGGATCCCGTTCTCTGGGAAACTACCTCATCTTGGCGGTTAGGACAGTAGCATGAACCCACATAACCATAATCTTTTTATTATTACAAACAACAATTTAGTCAATACAAGAATCTTAATATTAGCATAGACAATAACCCCATGATTCTTCTTGTTTACACGAACTGATTCTATTGTTAGAATTGAGCAATAGGAAAGCTTATTTGCTATTTCCAAGAATTTAACCTCCAAGGAATGCTAAAATTTGACTTGATTCCTTAAGATTCCCTAGATGGATAGGGTGGTGTATAACCATAGGAATAGTTTGAATTAGAAGATGTACATAGCTTTACATGAAATAAAAACACTTAAAAGAATGTATAATTGCATTTTATTGTAAATATCACAAACTTTTCCTCTTTACTTGTAACCACTATCAGCACACAATTTCATAAACCTTTTACTGCTATTGTCTTACATAGTTATTTTCGTCAAAGCACAATTACAAGTGGTTTGTGTATGAAAGGAACAAGTTGTTTTCATTTTGGGTAGAGCTAGTTGCTCTGCAATTTCTATAACTGACTATCTCAATATTTTTCGAATGTAATCGGCTTTTTCTCGCCCTTTAACGTACACATTATCTGTTACCGATATTATTCCACGAAGTATATGTGAAAAGAAATGTGTAGAGGTATATCCAGACCCCCATTTGATGCAGTGATGGTTATTGATTAACCAGGTGGCTTGTCGTTGAAATTCCACATCTAAGACGTGCCACAGAAATGATGGTTTGAACACAAAATGGGAAGCTTCATTTTCATTATACATTGCTAGCTCTATAGGTGTAAATACATGTTTTGCGGTTTTGAATCCCTGTACCTCAACTATTACAATCATCGTCTCTGTAGCTTGACCCTGTACCTAACTTTTTACTATTATATAAGTACTCGAAAAACATATACACAATTTTCAAAATCGATTGGAAATAGGACACAATTTCAGAACTTTAAATGCACAAGAATGCATGTGTAGTTTAATTAAACCGCACAATTCGAAGCATAAGTTTCCCTTTGACGCAAGTGTCAGACATCTATTTATAACTTTAACAAACATAACTGATATCTAATTGCTCTTCACACCACTTTAGGTTTACCATAAAATTATTCATTATGATTACACTCTCCTTATATATGTGCATCAATTGTATACAAGGTTAAAATACGGATAAGATCGGACAGGATCGGGACCTTGAAAATTCGATTTTTAGCTTTCTCAGAATTGCAATATGGCGCGACCTTGAAATTTAAAGCAAATGGTGGGAGTAGCTGGTGAAATCTACCCCACGTCTCTTCAAGTTATATGAAAAAGAACACCATATTCACAACGCTTAAGGTATTTATATTTTAATTATACAATACAGTTCCTTAAATCGAATACATATAATTGTGTTTTGAGCCACTTATAACAACATTTGCCAGCAATAAATTTTTTTCAGAATCGACTTACGACCTGATACCCTTGCAGGTTGATTTCTAAGAACTAACACCTTGACTCAGCCAAACCGCATTAACAGCCAAACCTAATTTCAACACAGAAATTCGTATAATGTGGTCCAGAATCGGGATATGACTTGTTTGGCGTTGATGCTGCTGCCATTCTAATTTCTATTTTTAGATTTGGCCTTGAGTAACTTTAAAGTGGTCCAGACCTCTTTGGCCATGATGCTGCTGTCCTTTGACCTTAACTAACTCCAGAGTGGTCCACAATCGGTCTAATGACCTTGAAAATCGCTTTTATGGCACATGTCCATGACTCAGCCAATTCAAAGCTTGAACACCAACATCCAGTGTCCAATCAGCTGCGAAACGGTTACCTGTGTTGCGAAACATATCTGTTTTTGGAAACGGCTATCTGTATTTGGAAACTGCTATCTGTATTTGGGAAACAGGTCCAGTTCTTGGGAAAACTACCTCAACCTGAGACAGACCGGGAACCGTTGACTTACTTTTAAACACATGACCTTGACTCGAGAAAATTGCTTGATGACCTTGAAAGTTTTCAATCGGATAAGGTTGGGTAAGTTTGGGATACACCTGCAGTTTAATGCATGACCTTGACTCAGCCAAGAATTGCTTACTTGAAAGCCACGTGACGTCATTGATTAGCAATGCTACTAAGTCTGACTTGGACATTTCCCGACATATGGCCTCAACCATGAATTGTTTGGTGACCTGGCCCTGAAACGTAGAATCCCCGCACCCTGAAAACTCTATTTGAATACCCCATGCAGGCGATTTCTAGGAATTATGACCATGACCCGACCAGAATTGCTTGAACAATGGATTTCATTTGTCCTTGAAAATTGATTTCTCACAGGTATGACCGTGACCACGGATAGTGTACGTGACCTTGACCTAATGCGCTTGCAGGTTTTCCCTAATAAATTAATAAATGGATCACTATACGTAGCCTGAAGAATATATGCATGCAACGTGTGTACGCAATGGCCTTGAAAACTAGAAATTGGATCCTATAGTTTACGTAACCTTGAAGAGCATTTTCCAATATACCTTTATGGCCATGTATTGGGATACCCCTGAAGGTTTATTTCTAGGACTTATGACCTTGAACGTTGATATCAATACATTTTAGCCATTGACCTAGACAACAATCTATTTGATAGCCCTGCAGGTGGTTGATAGCAAATATAACCCTCAGCCAAAAATTACTTGAACAATGGATCGCCTTTGCTCTTGAAAATCGTTTTCTCAGAGGTGTGACCTTGAAATGGTGGGGAAACGGTTACCTGTGTTGGGTAACAGATCCCTGTTTTGTGAAACGGCTTCTCTGTTTTGGGTAACCACTATCTGTCTTTGGGAACCGGATCCGGTTCTTAGGAAAGCTTCCTCACCCTGGTGGTTTAGGATAGTAGTATTATGAACCACATACTGTAAGCATAATATTTTTATTGCAATTTAGCCAATACAAGAACTTTGACTCACATTTTAGCACAGACAACGACAATCTGTATGATACCCTTCACCTTGAGAATTAACGTCTTGTCTCAGCCAAGAATTTCTTGGGTGACTCTGAAAGGTAGAATCCCACACACTTTGAAAAGTATTTAATACCCCTGACCTCAAGAATTGGTTTATAAAAGTGAACACCTTAGCTCAGCCAAGAATTACTTGGTGACCCTAAGGAATATACGTAGGCAATGTGTATGATGGCCTTGAGCAAAGCACTCATAGAAAAAGTATAGTGGAAGAGTGGTCTAGGATCCGCCTAGCTATGTAGGCAACGTTGAAAAACTATTGACTTGGGGAGGTATCCCTATTTGACCTTGAATAATATGCGTAGGTAATAAGAGCGACCTTGAAATACCCTTGAATTCAATGCAGGTGCATCAAAGTAGATCCCCATAGTATCTATCCTGCAATTGAGCTTTAAGCGGGGAGCGCGTACGTGCAAAATAAACTTTAAGATAGACAATGAGGGCGACCTTAATCTTTGCTGGCATGTGACCTTAAAGCGGAGACGATGACCTTGGGCGGACAATGTGTACGGTGGGCCCTTTGGCCTTGAAAACCTTGTACTTTGGCATAAAGTGTACAATGACCTTGACCGTGTACTTAGACGTGGACAATCTGGACCTCGACATTGAAGATAACAATATATTTTAAGAATTATGACCCTAACTCGCCCGTAACAATGGATCGCCTTTGTTCTTTTCTCAGAGGTGTGACCTTGAAATGGGTGAAACCGCTTCCTGTGTTGCGAAACAGATCCCCTGTTTTGGGAAACGGCTACCTGTATTTGGTAAACGTCTATCTGTATTTGGGAAACGGAACCACTTGGGGTCAATGAACTTTGCTAGGGGCGTGACCTTGAAAAGTAAACTTCCAAGAATTTCTTGGTAACCTTGAAACATACATAGACAACCATATGTACGATACCTCTAACCTTGAGAATTATAGTAAGTTAATTCACACCTCAGGGCTTAAAACAGAGGTCAATTAACTTCATAGAATTTATGTGGGCGTGACCTTGAAAAGATTAATAAACGTTGGCCTGGAAATTTTCCATCAAAATTTGATTTAGAATCAGGGAACGTGTGACCTTGACAAACGAGAAAGTTGATCCCTATACGTAACCTTGAAATCCTAAGAATAAACTTTGACCTTGAAGTGGAGGGTGTGTACGTTAAGAACTTAAAATAGGCAATAAAGGCGACCATAACCATTTCCTACGACGTGACCTTGAAGCGGACAATCTTGACGGGAGCGTCAGTGACGTTGACCTTGGAAACCAATCTAGTAACTTTTCTAGTGCTTTTTACTAATCTAGTTACTTCAATGTCTTTGATGCATGTAATGTGTATGATGACCTTGACCTTGAAAAACAATATACTTGGACGTAGGCAATCTGGACCTTGACCATCTGATTTAATAATTTTTGTAAGGGTCTGATGCCGGGTAAATTTAGATATCCTACAAACATTAAAATTGGAAAATTTGCCCCCAAAATGACAGCATTATTTTCACCCCCTGTACACCCATTGCATTTAAATGCTTGTTTTGTCGACTTAATTGTCTCGTAGGCCTTAATTCCAAATTTCATCAAAACGTCCATATAGTTTCAGCTGGCGAGTGACCACCGACATACAGATAAACACACGCGCATCGCACACGCACACACAGACACAGACACTCACACACACACACACACACAGACATTTTGAAAAATTGTCCAAAATTCTTTTCGGGTTCAGGCAGTCGTAAAACATCAGAATAACGCAACCTATTTTTCTCTCGAAATACTTTCTTGTTTAGCAAGAAAGTAAAAATTAAATACGAAATCTAAGCATATTTTAGTAAACATTAACTAGATAATTAATAGAATAAATGTTATTCAACCGCCTTGAAAATGACAAATCAGGTCACCGTCTAACCGATGAACGCCGGTGATCAAAAATGTCATAATAAAAAAACAAGCTTAACAAAATTTAATCAAAGTATAATGTAAGTTCAAAGTTGTGAAAAACTTTAGTTTCCAAGTGGTAATAGTATTAGCTAAAAGCTTGACATGCCAATTAAATATCTAGTTAAGTCATAACAAATGTAAAAGAGATAACTTTCTGTTATTTTAAGAACAGTAATCGATATTATACATTGAAAATAAAATGTGTGTTTAATTTTTTAACTATATTTGTTAAATCATTGAAACTTAACATACGTAATTGGTAAAGCATGTGTTTCATGGTCTATGAAAAACACAGCAAAAAATTTAGCCATACCAAGACAAATTATGACATACCATTTTGTCTTTTTAAGTACAAGATGTCAAAACTTATTTAATCCGAGATTTTCGCCTTACTATTGGAGTTATTTGGATTTTCTTATATTTAAATAGCAAAAAAAATTATTTTGTTGTTACATTTGTTTTAGCGAGATATTTAATTGGTATGTCAAGTTTTTAGATAATGAATACTTTTACCATTTTCAAATTTAACGTTCATGTCAAATAGAACTTAATAGACATACAGAGATGCTAACTTGAAAGAATAATTCCCAAGCCCCTCGCTTCTATAAAAATATCGATAATAAATTTAAGATTTTCAATCTTACTTAATTAATTTTTAAGGCATCTTGGCTTCGTATTAGGATACTTTATGATAAAAAGTGATGCAAAATTAAATTATCTTTAAAACGACATTTTCTTATAAAGACAAAATTCAATTACGTAGCTCTGGTTTTACTAAACAAAATATAATTGTCCTTTGCACTTTATTATGGAAAGAACAGGTTTTGTTGTAGGTAATTTATCTTAACCTTCCAGAACACGCGTCCGATTTCAAAACACGACCGCACGCTGCAGACTCATACTCCGCACCGCGTATTTTAAACTTTCTAAAACTTCATGTTAACGTATAGGTATACTATGCTTTGAAAATATAAGTATGTTTCTAAAAATTTAAACACTTACAAAAGTAACCTAAGTGTCAAAAATTGTGTATAATCCTAAAATAAAGAAAAAATTACATTCTAACCTTTTTTTCTTATTTTATGTTTATGAAACAAAATTTTCATCGTGACATTCCCTACAAATACGTAAACAATGTTCCCCACACATAAACTTTCCGCACTTTTTACAAAACATATTTGTTGGTCGATTTTTTCTACGATCGCAATACGCCCAACGGCCCCTTGCGTTAACATTAATACTACTTGAAGCTGGAAATTCTTCACCTGTAACTTCGTTTATTCTATCTTTCATAGTTCTTAGCAAGTTTTGTACTTGTAGTCTTCTTTATAAACGATTGTCAATCAAATGGAACGATAATTTATGAAGATATTGACTTCTGGGTACACGTGTTTCTACATTATTGTAAAAATATAATACCATAGCGTTAATGCGGGCAACATTGAGAATAAGATAAAGGATGACCATAGGTCATCTCCTGGTATTTCTAGCACACTTATAGGTGGTGCATAATTTATCCACCTTATGCTGTATGCCACCTTTTGTGCTGTTATAGTCTAGTATCAACTCTGGTTTTCCAGACCGCTTCTCCACATTATTATCATGGTGTAAACTTGAAACCAACAATACATTTTTTCATCTTTTTGGCATAGTGGGTACTAATGTTACATCTTTCTGGAATGCGAACATGCTGGATAGGGTAGAGGTAAGAAGTGTGCATTTTTTTAAAATATTGGAAGTTATACAGGGTGTGCCAGAAAAGCAGGACGTGAAAAAGTATGATTTTTTTAAATAGAACACCCCGTATTTGATTTTAGTTTTTAATTCTACGTGTCCATACAAACATATTTTGTCATACAAAATATTGGCTGGAAGTTTTTAGTTCTTGAGGTATTCGCGTTTAAAAATTATTATGGTCATTTTCGTGTGGTTGATGAATGGGCAATTGTTCCGTTATTTCACACTAAAAAAAATTGATATTTCGTTTGAAGAATGAGTGATATTATACTAACGTTTAGACCGAGTAGTATTTCTAATTTTCTCAACAGGGTGTTTGTTATAACCATTCAAATTTGAAAATTCTCAAATTAAAAAAAATCAGTTTTTTTAATTGCACACCCTATATATTTTATTTCATTTTATTCGGGATTAAAAATCTATCATTTTTGTCAAATATATCCTATATCTATCTTTGATAGTTTTCGAGGAATTTCGATTTTTCTCACTAGCTACGTTACATACGATACTATAACATTATTGTGGATCGTGGTAGCCATGGAAAACAATTGCGACGAAATAAAACAAACCACCTAAGCGTGAATATTAACAGTTTTTATTAATGAGAAACAGTAATTCAATAATTATTCAACATTGCGTCTTAGTAAATGCTCAAATAGACGGCCTTCTTGCTGAATACACATATTGAGCCTTTTCTCATGTTCTGTCTCACTTCGGATAACATAAGAGGGTCACTGTGCGACAAGCTTCGCGAATTCTATTTTCATGTCCTCCCTTGTTGTAGGTTTAATAATATACACCCGATCTTTTATGTATCCCCATAGGAAAAAATCCAGTGGAGTTAAATCGCATGACCTGGGTGGCCATAATATAAAGCCATTACGTCCTATCCATTTCTCCGGGTATTGCTGGTTCAAGAATTCCTTACGTCCCGATAAAATGTGGAGGTGCACTGTGCCATAATTAAACCATTACGTCCTATCCATTTCTCCGTATTGCTGGTTCAAGAATTCTTACGTCCCGATAAAATGTGGAGGTGCACCATCCTGTTGCAACCACATATTTCGTCCTTCTAAATTGATATCCTCAAGTAACACAGGCAATTCTTCACGTAAGAAATGCAAATAGCTGCGGCCCGTTAATGGATCATCAAAAAAATAGGCAAAATGGATTATCAATGGCGTAATAGTGCATATTATGCCGATTTACAGCCCCATTACTTTTAAACGTCGCCTCATCGGAAAACATTATGGAGCACAAAAAGTTGTTATTTAATTGCAGCCGTTGATTAATGATATTGCAGAATTCAATTCGTCTTGCAAAATCCTCTTCTCGCAATTCTTGATGAAGCTCAATGTGATAGGGATGGTACTTATACTTCAGCGTTGTTC
This sequence comes from Vesta saturnalis, assembly GCA_036346205.1. Lineage (NCBI taxonomy): Eukaryota > Metazoa > Arthropoda > Insecta > Coleoptera > Lampyridae > Vesta > Vesta saturnalis. The sequence continues at coordinate 1,245,472 of JARFJB010001864.1, read as the reverse complement.
GATTCACGTTTGATTTGGAGGTATCACATATCGTCGTTAATGTTTTAGAACTCACTTGGGGATTTTCTTGAATATCTAATAATATTTCAAGTTCTTTTTCTTCATTAGCTGCCCTTTTATTAACAACTTTACGTTTGAAGTATTTAACACTACCGCTAGAATCAAATATATCCATCAAATTTTCCAAGCCAACAGTAGTAGGTATTCGACGTTCAGGATATTTCATTTTGTAGATTCGTTGTGCCAATAAAGGGTTTTTTTCAGCCTCGCCCAACACGTATATCATATCAATTAATTCATTTGTCGAATAATCCATAATTGATACAAGAATTGATAACAAGTTAAATGCGAAAACGACAAATTTAATATGTGTTTATTTTGACAAGTAGGAAACCTTTGTATCTTAGTAACGCAATTATTATTTTCCATGGCTACCAAGATCCATGCAATGCAATGTTATCGAAAATAAAGTAGCTAGTGTGAAAAAATCGAAATTACTCGAAAACTATCATAGATAGATATAGGATATATTTGACAAAATGATAGATTTTTTAATCCCGAATAAAATGAAATAAAAATATATAGGTGTGCAATTAAAAAAAACTGATTTTTTTTAATTTGAGAATTTTCAAATTTGAATGGTTATAACAAACACCCTGTTGAGAAAATTAGAAATACTACTCGGTCTAAACGTTAGTATAATATCACTCATTTTTCACACGAAATATCAATTTTTTTTTATTGTGAAATAACGGAACAATTGCCCATTCATCAACCCCACGAAAAGGACCATAATAATCTTTAAACGCGAATATCTCAAGAACTAAAACTTTCAGCCAATCTTTGTATGACAAAATATGTTTGTATGGACACGTAGAATTAAAACTAAAATCAAATACGGGGTGTTCTATTTAAAAAATCATACTTTTCACGTCCTGCTTTTCTGGCACACCCTGTATAACTTCCAATATTTAAAAAAAATGCACACTTCTTACCTCTACCCCATGGTCCATACAATATTTACACAAATAATTCTAGTTAAGCATAAACTTACTTTACTCTATCGTTGGGACACCCTGTACTTATGTTGAACACTATCAATATGTTAGTAAATTCTACTATTAAACGAAGAGTATCGAGACTAATGAAACACTGTCAAGTTTCTGAAATAAATTTCAGATGCTTTGCTGCTAACTTGCTTCCAGGAAAATGGTTGATTATATTCTCCGACCTACCTATGGACTTGTTTATACCATTTCGACTCCTGATCTTTTCCAATAAAATACGGAATGTCGGAACTTTCTACTGTATTCTATTCCTCTGAAATATCTTGTTCACTGTCACTATTATGGTCACTCATTTCTACACTGTCTCCCTCATGTATATCTGATTTATCGTCATACTGTATGTCGATTAGATCAGGTTCTCCTTCATCAATTTTTTTAATCTTTCCTCTTTTCTCGCATAGCAATCCACTCTTTGGAATGGAAAAATAGTTCAAATAAGAAACAAAACTGCTAATTTTAATACTTACTTGAAGCATAAATTAATTGGGGGTTGTAAATAATTTTCGGACACTAATACACGCGATCAGTCTTAGAAGCAAAGTTACGCACACTATATTTAGAACGGCCACAGAGTAATAGACTGCTTAAGACAAACAGATAGACGAGAGCGCACTTCAAGAACCTTAAATTCTGGAAGGTTAATATATCTTACACGCAAAATATTCTAATACGTGTATTCAAATACGATGAATAATTATTTTACAAAGCTCTTATTCAGATCTGTAGTGCAAAACATTGTATTCATAATTATCAGAAATGTATAGTTTATTGTTTTATTTGCAATATGGTATTATTGAAACACATTATCAATCACATTTCGCAACACGACACAGAACCATATTTTCACACCTGAATATGATTTAAAGACAAATTTGTGCCGATTGTTAAGATTTTGTCTTAGGGAAAACGGAATAAAAAATGTCTAATAATTGATATGATCCAATACTTCTTACAGTCGGGACAACAATAGGTCACGTGTTCTTTACAAAAATATTTTTTACACTTAATCCAGGTCGTATTAGTTTTGTTACCACATTATAAGGGCAAAATTTGCAGCGTGCTCGTTTGTTTTTGTTGCTAGTTCTAGGAAGAGGTGCGGTAGAATTTTCCACCAATGGTTGTTGAATAGATGGTTGTTTGTTCATTACGGGGAAGACGTTTTCTGGACAAAATGTAAGGATTTACCAATTGTTTGCCCAGGTGTTCCAAAAACAGTCTTCTTTTGAACAAAACATTTTTATTCCAGTCTGGATTCATTTCGCGTCATAAGACAAAAGCATTAGAGGCACTGGTATCTAAAATGTTGTAAAATAAGATTATGGGCCATCGATTTGTTTTTCGTTTGCATGTGTATGCACCGACTAGCTGATCTAATATATCAACTGCTCCTTTGGTAGAATTATAATCAAGTATAATTTGTGGTATTTTGTCTTCTCTGTCGCTTATTTGTTTCTGGTTATGAAACGTACTCATTAGAATGACCTTGTATTTTTTTGGAATATAAGACACAACTGCGATATCTTTAGTGAAGTAAAATTTGGAACTACGCACAACGTTATTTACTTCTTCCATGAGGCTTGCTTTTCCTGACAGTCCCTAACATAGTAAGATTTCTTTTGAGAAGCATTTGACCCAATTTATACGATGTAAAGAAATTGTCACAAGTTACATTCTGACCTCTTAGTCCATAAGTAAGGTCTAGAACTACTCTTAGTCCCTGATCCTTCTCAGGTTTTCCCCCAGGTGGTTTTCCCGTATATACTTGAACTTGCACTATCACAAAGCGTTCATATTTTGATGCCATATTTTGCTGGCTTGCTTGGTATATACTGCTTGAATGGACAACGACCTCTAAATGCAACCAGCTGCTCGTCCACAGTTACGTTTTGTCCAGGATTGTACAAGTTTGGTAGTATTTCAGTCCATTTGTCCCAAAATTCTCTAATAGGAGCCAACTTATTCCGTAGCCTTCTTTCTTGACGATCTTCTTTATTATGAAACCGTAACACGCGTGATATATAATAAAATCGTTTTAACGACATTGTTGCGCGAAAAAGACGTCTGCCTGTTTCTGCATTCCACAAACTTCTGGTAGATTCATCATGCGATCTGTAAACTCCTCCTAACAGTAACAAACCTATGTACGCCTGCAACATAATGTCATCTAATTCTTGCCACTTGTCACTCTACGACCTTCGATGTTAGTCATTTTCAAAATTATATTTTCCAGAGAACTATTGAAAAATAGCTGAAATGTACATCCTGGACTCGTGCATTGCTGTATCTAGTTGGACCTGGAGCGATTTTTATAATATTTGCACTAGTTGCACGCCCTTATTGAGGAAATGGATCTAAGATCCAAGTTATGGCATTATCTTTAGATTGAACCGATTGAGCAGGTGGCATCAATTGCGTAGGATTTGTCCGTCCAGCATCGTTAAAAAAATCATTGTCTGACTGTTCATAATCAGTATCTTCACTGATATAATCTTCCTCTTCAGAAGCTTCATCGTCACTAATGTCACTCAAATTATCAATAAGTTTTTCTAAGTCTTCGCCATTAAGATTTTTTTGCCATTATTGTTATTTCAGCACTTTAGAAGAACTAGTAGTACGTTCAACAAACCGCACTTTACTCTGCAACGTAACAAACAAAACTATCAGTTGCGTACTGCGATATGATATTTATACCTGCTGCAAGTTGCATACGCGGCTACAGAATTCTGTAATAACTCGCATAGGTAGGTACATTTGAACAAGCATGTGATGATATACATATTATCTATCCTCAAATTTCAATATAAAATTATTGGAAATACAAACTTATACGTCCTACTAATGTATTACAGCATCGGGTCATAATGAGCCGAGGAACATCAATGTAACAATCATGTTTAAAAAAATAAGGAAAAAAAATTATTAAAACAAACAAGCCACCTCATTCTTCAATGGATTAGAAACAAAGTCATTAACTACGAAGTTTAGATATTAATAAACAAAAAAGTTATCTAAACAACAATTCGATTTCGGGCGGTACGCGACATTTGAGCACCTGCAGTTGGGTGCCGGCGATTGGGCGACGGCGTTTGGGCGCCAGGTGTTTTGGCGCCGGGAGTTTGGACGCCAGGCCTTTCGGCGCCGGGCGTTTTGGTTAACAAAAGTTAAAGTTGATGAAAAAAGAATTTATTAACATGCACTATAAAAAATAAACAAAACTAAACGTGTGACATGTTACACTTACAAAATCAAAAATTAAATTAGATGTATGTACTACGTTGGTTAAAAAAAATGTATGTAAGTACAATTTCACTTTCAGTCCATTAAAAAGTTATGAGAAATGCCTCTGAGATACTCAATAATTGTTCGGTTCTCAAAGTCTTGAACAATTGTGGTAATTCTGTTATCCGCAGATTGGTATTTTGCCCTTTTATGAGGAGGTGCTTGGCCACCTACAAATTTTTCATACAATGCGTCGCGTCCTTTCTGGACGCGTCGCAGGCCGTCGATAAATTTCCACAGCGACGGATGGTTCATACCTAATTGGCACTGCAAACTACGATCAGCAGCCTCCGCAAAATTATTGGTACGATCTTCATTATTACGCACTCTTTGGTACACGTTCCAAATATTTGGCGAAAATAACGCCCTCCTGCGTGTGTGGTTTCTATTTCGCCTTCCAACGTAGTTATATTAGAAAACAGTTTAAAATTGGTTGCAATTCGTTCGGTAATTGTGCAGAAAGCTCTTCAATTGCGTCATCAATGTGATCTAGAGGAGTAAAGGCTAATGCAACTATCATCCGTGCAGAAAGAGCAAATTCGGGATCGGTATTATATTGTACTGTCAGCCCATGACTGGCCATTTGTTTCTTAAAATTTTGAACAAGATGAAACAGGCAGCCTAGTAATCGTGCCGTTGGAAATGCTTCAGCAACTGATCCAATTACGGCTATTTCGTAATCCAACGAAACAGTTTCAGGTTGAAATTGCGGCCACATTTCTTTTATAATTGAAAACAGCCGATCATACGTTTGCCGCTGCTTGTTTGGCAATAACGCGTACAAAACTGGAAATACGAATCCACCCCTGTTTGCCAAAATAACGTAAATTTGGTGGAATAACGGAGGCGCTTGCCGAAATGTCCCATCCATAAAAATTTGTTTCATGTGCTGGCTCCATCGTGCGTTATCTTCCCTCCCAAATATTAATATTCTAAATGGGCCCGGCTGCTCTGATCCGGTATCCTTCAATAAGAACATCTCGGATTGTCCAGGAGCACATTCGTATAGTCTGTACGCTTCTAGAATTTCTAACGTTTCCAGATCTATGGGAGTTGGGGTGCATCAGCGATACGGTTTCGCGTCCGCTGACACAATCTTCTAATAGCATCCTTGTTGGGCAACTGCCCTTGAACTGCAGGCCCAGTGCCCTCCAGGACATGGTTAAGTATTTGGGCAGGAGTTTCCATGGTTTGTTCGGCACGTCTTTTAATATAAACTTTTATTTTAGAAACACTTACGTATCACTACCATGATTGTGGTTATCCGAGGAGCACAAATATTCGTCATCCACTGTTGTATTGACACGACCTAGGCACTTGTCCGCTTTTCTCTCACATCTCCAAAATTTTTGTTCCATCTTTGCTTGCCTTGTCAAAAACGTACATGTAACCATTATAGGACACCTTTTTTTTGTTCCGCTTACTTTGAGTATCTTCCAAATTAAATGAAGACTTGGACACCATTACGCTCACAAAATTATGGCAACAAATATCTGCAGACAACTGAAGAGACTGATGTGGAAGAGTAAGTTTAAATACTAACATTTTCTAATTACACTAATCTTCTTAATTGCGTTCTGAGCACACGACAAGAGCTTTGCAAATAATAATGGGTACCTAATGTTTCCAATTATCAGGATTTACACTAATCTTCTTAATTGCTTTCTGAGTACACGACAAGAGCTTTGCAAATAATAATGGGTACCTAATGATTCCAATTATCAGGATTTACACTAATCTTCTTAATTGCTTTCTGATCATAGGACAAGACAATAATTAAAATATTTTCCTGATTAAATGTACAACAATTAAGAAAATACCGATATTGCAAAATTCACTTTAAATGTAAAGTAGCGTTCTGAAAGTGCGTTGGTAAAATTTTCTTGCATAACATAATTACGGCGCCGAAACGCCTGGCGCCCAAACGTCCTGCTCCGTGATTTCGGTTCATATACACCCGAAGGTAACAGAAGGGTTAAAATATCTTGAGCTTATGATCTGGTAAAATGAATAATATCCATTATTTAAGTAGGCGTTCACATTTACATTTACGGTTCAATCTTCCAAACTTATATGCTCAGGCTGATAATTTTGTTACAGGCCAAAAATCTTTAAGTTCTTATAATATGACCTTTAACAGGTCGTTCTGACCCATTAGATTCATAACCCTAGCTAGGAATTCACTCAATATGACTATAATCTGTCCAGAAACGAAGCGAAGGAATATATCAACATGTTTGCCGGAGTTCAGTGGCGTTGGGTTGTTTTATGGTAAAAAATATAAAATTATGAGTATGAAATTAATTAATAATAATTAAAAGTTGGGAAGTAACTAGGATATTATTTATTTGTAATATAATTTTCCTGTTTTCAGATTAAAAGAATTTCGTGGTTGATTAGGTAATTATCGGTTGGTTGGATTGTCAACTCCGTATATATCAAATTGCTAATACCATTATCGAGCACATTTTTAATACCTTTAAACTAATTAATTACTAATAATTGAAAGTATGTACTGTTTTTGGAATCACACACATGTACACGCCTATGATCTTTACTTTACAACTCAACAACAGGTACGTCCCATTGTTAAAAGATTAGCAGCTATTGATAAATAACTTACATTGTAACGCTATAATACGGAAGCAGTACATCCTAAAACTAGTTTATGAGATCTATTAAGTACTTATTACAAAATCGTGTACCGCTTATATGTAAAACAAATTAACTATTTTAATTTATTCCTTCGCTTCGTTTCTGGACAGCCAACCTAATGCATTGTTTCTAACCTAACAAACCAATTACACATGTGGGAAAATTTCGGGACTGACCTTGTAGATAAATATCTTATCTAAGCGACCTAGATTTTATACTTCATGTCATAAATATTTTTTGTTGCGGATAAAGAGATGAAATTTGCACTTGCATTAAGACCGGATAAATGTAATTATGTGGCTCAGAAATCTTGCAAAAATATTTTAACGTTAATAAGTAAATCGTACTTAACTTCTAACGATTACGAATTAGTCATTAGTTTGCTTCATTACTATACTCTATTCCTTACTTCAGAGTCAATACGGCTAGGATAATTCTGTGCAATTCTTATGAGAGATTATTTGTAGACGTTGCTAGTTCTCGGCAACAACCGATGTTCTAAGTTTATGTATTTTAGTCAAATGGGAAGTTCCCAACAAGTTTCTCAGTAGATGGTCGATGCCCGAGTTTATAAGATATCTAAATATACAATTTTTCGGAATAATATTCCCACAAGTATATTTAAAAATTGTCTGATGCCTATTTTTTTTATTTAATTAATAAATAATAATTGTTTTATTCCTTTTTTCACTTTAAACGTTTCCCAATTTCCCTATATTTGTTTTGTTAGTCTGTTTTTCAGAGTTTCATCGCGGATTATTTCTATTATTAATTCCTTAGTGTAAATAAATACATGTGTAGTTAAAAATATTGGTTGATTTTGTATTACAAATATACGTATTTTTTAAGTTGTTTTTGTTATTACATTATGTATTAGTGTAAATAAATGTGTGTAAGTACAAATATTGTTTTAATTTGTTGAATACCGCTGAATAAAATGTGGTTAGTAAAGGAAAACGCATTGGTAAGTGATTAGTACTTGTCAAGCACTCAGGAATACAAAAGCAGGATTTATTTATGATTGACAAATGTACACTCATTTACAAAAACTGTTGTGCTGGAATATGGCTACAAAGCTTTGCGTTAGAGCCCGCACTGACTCTGAGGTACGGAATACGGTATAGAACAGAAAAAGAATTTGAATATAACGGAGAAAGTCACATTTTTAATTCAATAAAGGAATGTATACAGTTCGTAATGTGAAAAGACATATATTTTATGCAGACTTATTATTGTTTGAACCAATATCGTACCAGATAGTGAGAGCCATAAGTAATAAAATATATCCATAATCAAAATCTCTACTTACCAGTAAAGGCATTTGCGGAGCAATCATTGCACCAATTCTTCCAAACATAGAACAGCTTAATAATGACGAACTACGTAGGATTGTGGGAAACATTTCTGATGTTAAAGTGTAAATGACTGTTACATCTATGGAAGAGCCAAATTTTCCAAAAAGATACATACAAAGCTTTAACCAATACAAATCTGTAAAATACAAAGTAAAACGAATAATTAGTATTCACATGTACACACCTTCAGGTATAAAAATAAAGCTTAAGCATGATAATCCACAAATAAAGCAACCCAGTGCAAGAGTAAACCGTCTACCAATTCTGTCTACTACCAAAGATGTAAAAAAAGTCGCAGGAACTTCAACTAACATAGTTAATATAAAATCTAAGTAATTATTGCCTGACAAGGCGACTGAATTAACAGTCAACCCCTGAAAAGAAAAAATACAAAATATCCAACAAATGGAGCAAAGTATGAATCGTTTCTGTAGAATACGAGATTTACGTAATTCCATTAATACATTTGTATTAGCAGAATTAATATATGAAGTAGACGTCCATAATTTCTGTACACTTTGTTGCGACAAACTGGTTCCATTTATTTTGGAAATTTTTTTAAGCACATTCTCTACATCTGTATTTCTTCCCTTCGCTAACATCCATCTTAGTGATTCTGGGATCAACCAATAATACGATCCAATTAATAAACAAACAGAATATAGAATACGGTCGACGGTTCTGGGAAATTAAAATTCATTACTTTGGATTAAATTTTTAATTGTCTTACCTCCATGTTTGTAAAATCCATGAAACTCCACCTACTACTGCTCCACCAATAGCATAAAATATTCCTACCAAAACGGCAACCAAGACTCTTTTATCTGGACTTACAAATTCAACTCCTAAAATATACACTCTGTAGGAACCTTTAGATTAACTAATGACTACAAATTTGGCGAAATTCTGCATTATTGTTAACAATAATGCAGTGCAATTTAGTATTTATAGGTTTTCAAGCACGCTATGAGTAATTTTACTTTTGACGTTGTAATAGGAGTAGGTACACATTCAATGGGGTGTCATCTATAACTTGAAACTTTTCAATGCACTACCCTTTCTATTTTGCTAGAACACAATGCCCAGTTGCACAAACGTTAATTATTTATTAATAATTAACAATTTAGCAACTGTTACAGCTAATCTCTAATTATCTTTAGTTTGGGATGCACAAACCAAAACTTAGCAGTTAAACCATCAAGTAGTGGTTAAGATAATTTTACATTGTTGGCAAATTACCCAATACACGTGAATATACATTATACATCGCTTTTACGTATATATATATATATATATATATATATATATATATATATATATATATATATATACATATACACAGGGTGCGGTACTAGTGCGTCGAAGTACGAAATATCCGTTATTAAAGGAGATATCAAAAAAAGTTATTTGCAAAAATTATAGGCAACTTCAAACTTATAACTTATAACATTATTTTCGTATTACAAGGTGTTACATGTTACCAGGGTGAACCAAACATACTTTCCTTAAATGGGACACCCTATGTATTATTTCAAATTTAGATTAAGCTCATCTCCCCCATACTTCCAATATAGGGTTTCATTACGTTAAACAGGGTATTTCAAAAGTTATCGTCAACTGTACACGAAAATCATTCTCATTTCAAAATCATGTATACTCTGGACAGAACATCCTGACAATAATTTTTTCCAGGCATAACTTTTTGACATTGGTACAGTGTTGCGAGTAAGTGCTATTTCGTTATTATTGCACCAATTTAATATAGGGCGAGCCAAAACTCGAACACATGGTTTTGTCAATTTTTTCAAATGAATCACCTTGTATTTTATTTTAAAAAGTGAAAATATACTTTATGTTCTTTCATTTTGATTAAGCACTCCCTGTAGCTAAAATTCGTTAATTAAACACTTAAATACTGTTTGAAATGAACTTTCCTATTGAGGAATTAACAGACATGATATGGGTACTGAGTTTATGAAAAAAAGGAAGCCAAAACCTGTACTTAACGAGGAAAATCAATTTAACGTGATGCTTGAAGTTACGCATAATCCACACGTTAAATCTCGCGTCAGCATGATATTAGTGACAGGTCCATCCGAAAAATACTGTGTAAAAATAAGATGCATCCATACCATATCCAGTTGCATCAAGAGTTACTCGAAGCTGACTATCCCAAAAGGGTTGCTTTTAGGAATGGGCTCAACAACAAATTCACAATCAGGTGGATTTATTTGATTGTGTCCTCTTCGGACACGAATCCACGTTTCATAAAAATGGAACTGTGAATATACACAATTTCCATTATTATTCGACAAGTAATCCCCATCTTATAACAACATAGTCAAACTAGGTGGTCTCTGAATGTTTCGGGTGGTATAGTTGGAGATCACGTAATTGGACCACATTTTTTCGATGGAACAGCGGATGGTCAGGTTTATTTGGACTTTTTAGAAAATCATTTACCGTTACTGTTCGCAAACGTTCCTCTTAACATTCGTCAAAGAATGTGGTTGTTACACGATAAAGCTCCGATACATCACACTACATTAATTCATAATCGTCTTAATACCCATTTTCCTGGAAGATTGGTGGGAAGAGGAGGACCCATTGCATGACCTGCTCGTTCACCAGAGTTAAGTAAAATTGATATTATCAAGTGGGGTTATGTGAAAAACCGTGTGTATCAAATATCAAGTATCAAATTTCCAGAGTATTAATTTAAAAATGTTAAGAAATATCAGTCGCGAATTTGAAGATGGATTGCAATGCTGTATTGGTGTTTTCGGTGGACATTTTGAACATTTATTATGAAATTAATTAATTTTATAAGAATGTTGTCTTAATAACCGATGTTTTTTGAATTTTTATTTGTTTACGGCTAACTTGTAATAGAAATAGAAATAGCTCTTTCTGATATTAAATTGAAAATATCTCAGAAATTAACGATTTTGGCTATAGGGAGTACTTAATAAAAATGAAAGAACACAAAGTGTATTTTCACTTTTTAAAATAACATATAGGGTGATTCATTTGAAAAAATTGATAGATTCATGTTTTCGAGCTTTGTCTCGCTCTATATTCAATTGGTGCAATAATAAAGAAATGCACCTTCTCGTAACAATGTACCAAAGTCAAAAAGTTATGCCTGGAAAAAATTATTGTTAGGTTGTTCTGTCTAGGGTATACAGGACGTTGAAATGAAAATGATTTTTGTGTACAATTGAAATACCCTGTATAACGTAATGAAACCCTATATTGGAAGTATGGGTGAGATGAGCTTAATCTAAATTTGAAATAATATATAGGGTGTCCCATTTAAAAAAAGTATGTTTGGTTCACCTTGGTAGTATGTAGCACCCTATAAATTCGAAAATAATTTTATAATGTAAAGTTTGAAGTTGCCCATAATTTTTGTAAATAACTTTTTTTAATATCTCGTTTAATAACGGATATATCGTACTTCGACGCACTAATGTCGCACCCTATTATGTATGTATACTTAATATTTCAGAAATGCGCCGTGTTAGAAAGAAATGCCGAAACACGTCCACTTTTGACTTGGAGGGGGACACTTTTTGGCGCTAATGTCATAAATGTTTGATCCCCCCCATGGAGATATCCCTCAATTGTTTTAAATGTCTTTAGATATCAAGTCATACCTCATTTAAAAGGTCTGGTAAATCTCTATTCAATCATATGTTTTTGCCTTAGCCACCAGTCTTCCATTGTTATTTAATCGTTGTTCAAAATGAAGTCTCTTTTCAGATACGCCCGTATTGACATAAAGAATCTGAAAAGTTTAAGATACTTCATTTTAAACAAGGATTAAAGCTAAAAACATGATTGAATAGAGATTCTACAGACCCCTTAAATGAGGTATGACTTGATACCTAAAGGAATTTGAAAAAACTGAAGGGGTATCTCCAATAGGGAGGGGGTAAATCTCATGTTTATAACTTTAGCACCAAAAAGTGTCCCCCTTAAGTTAAAAGTTGAAGTATTTCGGCATTTCTTTCTAACACGGCGTATTTCTGAAGCATTAAGAGTGCATCCTTTTCAAATGAACATTAGATATATATATATATATATATATATATATATATATATATATATATATATATATATATATATATATATATAAGTATATAAAAAGTCGTATTTTAGCAAATATTATACAAAAAAATTTGAATAAAATGAACATTCAATTAAAAATTCTATAGAATTTAAGGAAAAAGTAAAAAATCTTTCAATTAAAGATGAACGATCCTATCGTTGGATGTTTCTTCTTTACTTACAAATATAATTCTGTTGGTTATAGCAATTTTAAAGGAAAAATGGTATTCAATCAAGAGACATACAATTTTAAACGACGATTAGTTTATTGAAGCAGTAGAATTATGTTTGTCAACAACTTATTTCCAATATGAAGAGAGATATTACCAACAAACGTATGGATGCCCAATGCGATTAACAATTTCTGCTACAGTTGCTAGTTTGGCGATGGAACGTTTAGAAGACCTTTTTTTAGTACAATTTAGTTTTAGACCATCCTCTTATTTCCGGTATGTTGATGACATTTAATTAAATTCACCAGAACACAAAATTTTAATAAACGCCTAATTTTAGAAATGTTATATATTAAGATGAATCAAAATTTTGTTTGTAATAATAAAAAAGGTTTAGAAAATTTACCCTCCAATTATGATTACATTTTAGAAAATTTATGATATTATAATAATACTTAAATTTTTTATGTCAATTTGATAAGTTTAAAAAAAAGGATTCCATATGGCTCAGTTGGTAGAGCACTAGTCAATGAGAGGAGATGGGTTCGTATCCCATTCGGGGGAATATTTTATGTATATAACATTTTTCAATTATATATCTGTATGTATATATATATATATATATATATATATATATATATATATATATATATATATATATATATATATATACGTATATATGGTTGTTTTAGTTTTCCGCGGCTGCTGAATTTCTCCTTGGTTTCGCGGGTGTTGGACCGCGCATTACTTTTAGTCTCTATGTGACTATCGTTAACTAATGTTAACGATAAAAGTTTAGAACAACTTTGGGTTGATCTTGACCTAACCCTAAGTAAAGTAGAAAATTGTACTTCTCAGAAACATAAATTTGCAAATAATTTTAATACAATGAATAAACCTGTTAAAAACAATAAACCTGATATGAATATAGTAAAATCAATTAATAGAAAATCTATTGAGAACGATATAATTTTTACACGAACCGATAAAGGGAAAACAGTCATTGCAATGAATAAAATTGATTACATTACTAAAACCACAAATTTTTTGAGCAATGAGACTTTTCAAAAATTAAAATCAGATTCAACTGAATTGTGCCAAAGATTAATAAAAAAACAGAAAATTGTTTATTTAACGAATTTGAAAAGAAACATTTATCAGTTATGAATCCTCAAGTACCTGAACTATATTATTTAATTAAATTACACAAAGCAGATTACCCAATCAGACCTGTTGTTTCTTATATCACAGCCCCAGCGTATAAAATATCCGAGAAATTAATATGTTTCATAAAAGAATATTGTAAATTTACCCCTAAACACAGTATTCAGAATTCACAACCATTAGTTCATAATATCAAAAAAATACTTATTCTTAACAATACCAAACTTGCGTCTTTTGACATAAAAAATTTATTCCCGAGTATCCCACCAAATGATGTGATTAATATTATAGATAATCTCTTGACTGTCGGTAACACTAACTATATCAAGACATCCTCAACACTTAATCACATGCTTAAACCAACATTATTTTCAATTTAGTAACGAGATTTTTAGTGCCAATGAAGGCTTAATTATGGGTACTCCGTTAAGTGTTATTTTAGCAGAAATTTTTATGCATAGTTTAGAGCAAACAATCAACAAGCACCCATTTATTAAATTTTTAGTTTTTTGGTATAGATATGTTGATGACGTATTAGTTTGTTTTAATGGTTCTAATAGACAATTACAAAACTTTTTGAATTACTCAAATACATTACATACAGATATTTCTTTTACAGCAGAAGTTGAAAATAATACCGAAATTAACTTTTTAGACCTAACTGTAACAAATTAGAATAATAAACTAGCATTTTTAATTTATTATAAACCTTCACATACTAACACAATTATTCATAACACTTCTTGTCATCCTTTTAATTACAAAATGGTGGCTTTTAATAGTTGTATTCATAAACTTCTATAACTATTCCGATGTTTAAAACAAAATTTGAAGTAGAATTAAACATAATTAAACAAATCGCAGTAAATAATGGTTACACAGAATTGAATGTCAATAGAATATTAAAAAAGCAAGAATACAAGTTTGAATTAAAATCAGTTTACCCTGTTCAACCCAAAATTACATTTTTTAACACGTCAAATTAGGTAAGCCTACAGAAATAATATCTAACCAACTTAAAAAGCTAGATTTGAATATAACGTACAAATGTAACAATACTTCCAAAAATCAGAAGGAAGGTAATTCAGGAGTACACAGACTAAATTGCGAGAGTTGTGATAAATACTACGTAGGTCAAACAGGTAGAAGTTTTAGTCAACGTGTTTCTGAACACGTTAGTTCATATAAAAACAATACAGAAACTTCTAACTATGCGTCACCTTTGAACTTAGAAAATCACGTGTTAGATAAAAATTTTAAAATTTTGCATGCTGAAAATAAAGGTAAAAGATTAAACGTTTTAGAATCATTAGAAATTTTTAAAAACAATAATACAGGTTTGTTATTAAACGACCAAATTGATTGATACTATTCGCCACCGTTTGACTTTTCCTCTTCATCACATAATTAGTTGTCAGCCTCCTACCACAATTAGTGTAGGTTAAGGATTTTGTAGCGTTATAAGTTAGTCTAAGATCGAATCTGATGAAGATACTGTGTGTCGAAACAATTGGTATTCGTTAAATGATTTTGTAGAAATTAGAAGTTATTTGTTTCAAGTGTTAATATGAATTTCCATCAAATAAAAGCCAGAACAATTCAATAATGCGTAATGCAAGCAAATACAATTGTGCAATCAAATTAAAGTAATAACGTCACTATGGAAATCTTCAATTTTTATACAAGTAGTGATGTGACTGGGCCCCCTACTTATATTTGTAACTGCCATTTGCAGTAGTACCTTTCCTAGATGAAAAATAATCCTACTCAGAAATGTCAACATTATGAATTTCAGAAGATCAGTTGTGCGGTTATTGATCCCATCAAAAAAATTGTGTACAGTTGATGACAAAAATTGTGGTGTCTTAAGCGGCATTGAAACGTTAAAAAATGTTATTGAAAGATATTGTGGTACTTTTTTCTACGAACACTTTTTGCATCATTTTTAGCGTAAAAACTTAAAGTCTAGTGCACTAACGCAATACAAATTTTATAGCACGTAACGCATGCGTATTAAGCTGATTTGAAGGACGCAACTGAACATCTGGAACATCTCAAATTAACGAGAGAACTAGGTGTCATTTGTACAAATAGTAAAAACTTCATGTTTTTTGAAGTGAGATGAAACGTAATTAGGCCAATATATATTAATAAATGATAACACTCAAATTTGCTTTTCAATTAAAATTTTTGCAAAATGGTACGTTTTGCTACGAACTATTGTACGAAGACTGATTCCTACGCACTCTATTGTCTATATCGCTATATATTAATTTTCTACCTGAAATTACACACGCATTCAACACTAACACACATATCTCTTAATTGCACATTAAAGGTTATTCTGGTTTGTCAGTCGAATAAATACAAAAAAAATACTGGTGTAAAATAGTTTTATTGCTTAAAATTGAGAAATTTTATTGAAATATGAACGATAGTAACGTTGAAGATTTTTTTGACACCCCGTCAGAAGTCAGTGAATTAGCAAATGGACCTCTAAATGCATTATCTTGTAAATCGCGCTAACAATAATAATCATAATTAAATATTCAATGTTACACGTATTAAACAATAATTTTTATTTACCTGTATTTATGGTGACTTAGTAAAAGCGATATTTTACTTTTTGAATGAACACAGAAAAGTATTGTACAGAACTAGTACAAAAAGTGACCACTGCACTAGACGTGTTGCACATCGCGTGTAATAACTCACTTTTTCCACTTGTTACATAAACTATTATAGCACTGGAGAATTGTTTTGCATTCTTAAATGACTTTCTTCGCAGAGATAATATGAAGACCGAAATCGGTCAATATTGGCTCCACATTTTTTTTATAATATACCTTTATTCCAATGTATTTTATAATATAACGACAAGTTTGTAGTCAGGGTATGGTGAGGATTTTTTATAAAGGACGAGAACTCTGTTAAAACAAAGATTAATAGAAAAAAAGACCAATAAAAAGTTACCAACTGCTCAGGAGAGATCCAAACTAATCGTACTTGGAAATAAAAACATGCCCAGCGGGATCGGTTCTCATGCAAATAGTAGGCATAATTTTTTAATACTTAATAATACATAAATGAATTTTAAAAATCAATAAAAATTTGTCATGGTTTTGTTAACAAAACTGGAGATGAATGGTGGTAGTAGATATTGAAAATATGT
The DNA here is from genome assembly GCA_036346205.1 of Vesta saturnalis. Lineage (NCBI taxonomy): Eukaryota > Metazoa > Arthropoda > Insecta > Coleoptera > Lampyridae > Vesta > Vesta saturnalis. The sequence goes on along the minus strand of JARFJB010001864.1, from coordinate 1,228,494 downwards.
GCCTCTAAATAGGAAACGTATACAGTATGTCCAAAATTGCTATATTGGAAACTATAAGAGATCGAAAGACGGTTAAATGGAGAACGTTTTAGAGAATTTTGAGCCCACTAAAACGCCATGCTGAACTCAAGGCTATCTCAAATATTTTTCAAAATATTCGAAAAAAACTGAAAATCGACAATTTCTATTTTTAGCTATATCTCTTTTCTTTGAACAGATATAAAAAAATAAATTACACTGCCATTTCCGCTTTTTATCTTCTATTGATTGGTGACAGAAAAAAAAAAATCCGACGTTTCATCGATTAGAGACCATCATCAACTTTATCTTTCATATGGGGCGGAAATTAGCTAATAGTATAAAATGATTCCTTTTTTTATTCTAAATCCAACGATTTATAGCACTTAATGATAACTCGAAGTTTCGACCCTCATTCTTGACATTTTCGAATATTTCTCTTTTTTTATGAAACATTTTTGAAAAAAAAACTACCAAAGCAATTTATTCTGAAATGTACATTTATTTCAACTCATAGTTAATAATAGGACGTTTCGACTCACCAAAAGCATCATCAAGTAATCTCTTATGAACAGTAGCTACCTATTCGAAGATAGCTATTTATTACGATATCGAAAAATCCTTTCCAAACCTTGTCTTGAACAATGACAGATAAATAACTCTTTTATGATGTTTAAATTTAAGTAAACACCTAACAACACATTTACTTCAAGTGAAAATATCTTGAAAAATGTGAAAAATCCTATTAAAACACTTAAAAATTAACTACAGCTAAATGATTAAAAAAATTAAAAATTCGATTATTGTAAATTTCTGGTAGTAGGCTTTGATGAGTTTAAAACAATTATTGTATAACAATTATGTTATCTGTCAAAAGACTACAATAGTTTCCCACATTTTAATGAACATTGTTTGAAAATGGCATTAAAATATTCGAAGGAAGAAAATGTTGATATATTAGTGTGCTGTATCAAAAATGAAAGAAATGTTACCAGAGCTAGTGATGATTATTTCCAAATGTACCGAGAAAGAAGACAACCTGGCAGAAATCATTTCAATAATGTAGTAAGAAATTTATTTATGTACCAAGTAAACATTTGAGTATTTTTAAGACACGTTTTGGAAATGCCTTTTCCATATCGTAATAAATAGTTATCGACGAATAGGTAGTTACTGTTCATAAGAGATTGCTTGATAATGCTTTTGATGAGTCGAAACGTCCTATTATGAATTATGAGTTGAAATAAATATACATTTGCAGAATAAATTGCTTTGGTAGTTTTTTTTTTCAAAAATGTTTAATAAAAAAAAGAAATATTTGAAAATGTCAAGAATGAAAAAATATGAAAAAATAAAGTTGATGATGATCTCTAATCGACGAAACATCGGATTAATTTTTTTTCTGTCACCAATCAATAGAGAATAAAAAGTGGCAATGGCAAAGAGTAATTTATTTTTTATATCTGTTCAAATAAAGAAGATATAACTAAAAATAAAAAAAAGTCGATTTTCAGTTTTTTTCGAATATTTTAAAAATATTTGAGATAGCCTTGATTTCAGAATGGCATTTTAGTGGGCTCAAAATTCTTTAAAAATTTTCCATTTAATCGTCTTTCGATCTCGTATAGTTTCCAAGATAGCAACACTACAAAGACCAATTTTGGACACACTGTAGGTATAGTAGTACTGTTATAGTTAAAACACTAACATATTGTCTACTAGTTACGTAATTCGGGATGCATAATTGACGAAGCGATTGAAAATGAGTTTTCACCTATTATAGAGGATACATTAGAAATGAATAATGACTGCATGATACCTCAAAGCAGATACTAAGTTAAAGGAATCAAGCAAAACTATGATTTAATAATTAACAAACTGAAATTGATTTTTTTTTAAATTCAACTATTTGAATATGTAAAAGATGTCGTTTAATGATGTTCCAGTCTATAGATTAAATTGTTCAAGTACCTTAAGGACACTGTTAAGCAATTTTTAGATTGCAGAAATGATAAATTAGACATTAATGGAAACTATTTGAAACGAAAAACTGGAGTTTGAAAGTAAAAAGACAAAGAAAATATCAACAGAGGATGTTGCTTAAAGTTTATCTCACTAATATTCAGCAATTGGTTGGTTATCACTACAAATTGAATTCCACTACTACGGATCCAACTTTGATAGCATAAGTAACATTTATTAGATTGTTAAATGGAAATTTTTATATTGTAGATACATTAGAACAATTGGTGGAAAGGGTCCCAAGGACAATATCGCTGTTTAAGAAAGTTATATAATAATAAACTTTGACAGTTTCGTTTATGGCTTAGATTATGCGAAAATTTAACAAAGCGTAAATTTTGTCCACACTAGGTTATTAGGTTATTCTTAACTTTATTCCGTTACCATATTAACTACGATTTTAATCATAAATACTGCATAAAATTATATTACAGACAAAATGTTTCTATTTATATCTATTTATTTGAAATAAATGTATGTTTTGATTAGATAAATGACTATAAGTTTACCGGTGTAAACTTTAATTTATATACCTAATTGGTAAAATTCATTTTCCTCTAAAAATTTTAATTGGTATTGAACTTTTATTAATTTTATCAATTTAATATCTGGCCATATAAATCATAAATATCAGATTGAATTTTGAATTTGTTTAATTTTTCCAATTTGTAATAAATACGTAATTGTGTGGTAAACAAATCTTCTGCTCACGGAAACACATTTATATATCATGGTAATTTGGACGTATTCATCAGCCAAAAGCATACTCGATGAACAATTACTTCATGAACAAAACTTGTGTTTGATGTACCAAATACTACATAACTTCAACTTCGCAATTAATTTTCTACTGTATGGAATTTATTGCTGTTAAATGAAATAAATTGCTTGGTCTATGTGTAAATTCCAAACTTAATATAAAGAAAATATTTACATTATTAACACTATCCTAATTCAACTGAAACCACCAATAAAAGTAAAGTAATGTGACCGGTTATGAAAACTTTAAATGAAACAATGCAATTGTTACAAATTTATTAATAACTTTCAGGGTCAAGTGCAATTCTTATATTATACCTATCAATCTGTACGTCTTAATCTGAAAACATAAACAAGTTTCAAAAGAATCGCATTATATATATATATATATATATATATATATATATATATATATATATATATATATATATATATATACAATTTCTCTGCTGTCCCCACTTTTGGCCCCCGACTTGGCTGGTAGAAGGTCACACATACGTGTTAGAACGGACGAAGGCGGCCAAGCGACGCGAAGGGCAGAGCTCGCCATCGGTCGTGGAATACGCATATAAAACGCAGTATAAATTTGTGAATTATTTCTATTTTGGTAATAAGGGCTTTTTATTTAGGGTTAATCATCCCTCCCGTTTTCAAACGAAATGGGATTACTAAAGTCCTGGCAATCCTAAAAGCGTTGCACGTGACATATGACTTAAAAGTAATACCAATGTAATACTAATATTTAGGATTGTCATTAAAGGTATTATTATAGGGTAAAATAATTCTGCAAGTTGGCAGTATGATAAATAAAATTATAGTGTTGCATCTGTCATTTATTGTCGTTTATCATTGTGTTCGTTAGTTCCATTTCGTATTTTATTCTATTTAGTATTTATGAAACTGTTCTTTTCAGAACAAATTGGTGTTATTTTCCGTTGTGTGACCTCGCCTAATATGTGTCCCAAGCATTTAGGTATTCGTGGAAGGGAACTGGTTGGTTCGTTAATAGATTTCTTTGAAAATGAACGGGATGCAGGGGGCCCTTTTATTCCATTGATTTCTGTAAGATAGGTAATGTATTGTTTTATAATGTGTGTAGTTAATATAATCGTAGTCTTGTTGTAGAGTGTAGCTGTAGCTTTAAACGTCAATATTGCTCCTGTTAGTAGAATATCGCAGTCTCTTAAAAAGCATGAAGTAGTTCAACGAGTCGCTAGATCTCGTGTGCACCCGAAACCAATCACCAATGTTGAAAACATCTGCCAGGATGCGATTCGAAACTTGATTTACAGAATGTATGAGAATCGTAAGTGGAAATCAATTTACTGAAATTGTAGCCAATGAATTTTTATTTTGTAGGCGAACATGTTACCGTACAAATTTTAAAGAAGGTCTTTACATACTGTATGACGAAACATAGGCTTTCAATGGAAAAAAAAAAGATCCTCGAAGAGGTTTAATGGAGCTATCCGATATTGTTTTAAAACGAATACGTTTCCTCAAATTGTACAATCGTTTGAAACACGAAGGGTTATACAAATTTGTTTTTATAGACGAAACCTGGATATTCCAAAATGGCACTTTTGTCATTCTTGGCAAGATGACAATTTAAAAACGGTTAAAAGTAGAAAAGTAGATGGTAAAAGGTTGGTTCGAAATAATGTTCATGGTATATTTTATTATAATTTTTGTCATTAGATATCTCGTTCTTCATGTTGGAAATAATAATGGCTTTATACCTGGTACGGAATTGATATTTAATTCAAAAACACCAAATTCCGATTATCACGGGGAAATGCACGAAAGAAATTTTTTACAATGGTTTGAGCACCAGCTGTTACAGAGTTCAAGTCAACCATCCGTTATTGTAATAGACAACGTATTATATCATAGCACTGTAGTTATCAAAATATCGAACAATTCGTGGACAAAAGGTGCTATTCAAGATTGGTTGACGGAACAAAAATTCTATTTGACGTGCACTTTTTAAAAACCGAATTATTACAAGTAGTTACCGAGTACGTATAAAGTATTATAATATTATTAAATCACTTCATGTATAATTGTAGAAACTAACCACCAAAACTATTTGTTGTGGATCAGCTGGCGAAAAAGTATGGTCACAGAGTACTTCAACTTCCTCCCTATCATTGCATGTTTAACCCGATTGAACATATATGGGGAATCACAAAATCATATAATAAACACATAGGTAGGGATGGAAAATCAGTTGAACAGTGCTTAAATATGTGGCAAAAAGCATTATCGCACGTGACACCAGAAATGTGGGACAACTCGAACCAACATACTGAAGGTCTTGTTCAGCAATGGTGGGATCGTGAAATAAAGTTCGGTCATGGTGATATTGCACCTATAATAATTAGTATAAATCAAAATGAATCATATGGCGATTATGAAGATATTAGTGATTAAGTAATTCAACATCGTGTGAATTATTTCTTTTCATCGGATGGTCATTCTAATAGTTATTTAAGGAATTTACTGTGAATTTACCCAACTTGATTCAGTGTAATTAGTTTTATTTAGTTGTACAGTGTGTTAAAATGATACCTATTTGCAGTTGTTATAAGTCGGAAATGTTAAATTTACTTTTTTCATAAATTGGACTTGTCTCGTAAATAATTAACAAAGAAATAAATAATTGCTCTATTTTGTTTTTACGTATTTAACACGTTAGCGCCGTGTACACACCGATGGTCATTCTCGGACCAAATCAAGTAGTGTGACCACCGATGGTCACGTAACAAACAAAATTGATCATGCCCACCAGTAGTCTCAGCAACCTCTTTGAAAATTAAGATGTCCATTAGTGCGTGGGCAGGTGGGGCTTAACATGTTACAAACGCATACGAATACTTTCAACTTCCTCTGTAACTTTTACATGTGTAAATGGATTAATCCCATAATCACACAAATAAACTAAGAAAGCAATTACGCTTATCCTAAAGAAACTGTAATGAACCATAACCTAAAATGACATAATCCATATGACAACACTGTTGTCATTTTATCATACTGTTGACGTGCAACGCTTTTTGCTTTTCCCGAAATTCACACGCACAGTGCCTATAAAAGTAAAAAAAAACAGTAAATAGTAAGGTGGAAAATGTCGAACGAACATCCTGAACGTGAAACTCACGAGTGTAGTGATGATGAGGTTACCGTCGACACGAAACACAATGGTGACAATTCGGTTCCAAAGCACCGTAAACTGCAGTGGCAGGAAACGTTAATTAAATTAGTGGAATCGAAACAACAACAGCTTGCCAAATTAATCAAAATGGTGTCCTTGCCATGGCATACGCCAACGCCCAGTCTTGCGGGAGCAGGTTATGAAAATGCACAGGCGTACAGTTCGGCGTCTAAATTAACCAGTTATGACCCTGATCACAGCGCATACTCGATCGAAGAATGGCTGAGTAACTTAACGAAATTGAAAATCGAAGTAAACATTGGTGATAACTTAATGATCGCAAAAACTGGCGAAACATTAAAAAATCGTGAGTACCGCTATTGTTGTGACTGGCGTCCGATTTGCCGAAACTGGGATACTTTTTGTGCTGTTCCTATTGTGGCATTACTCGACCAAGAAACACCTGGCGTTGGAGCATATAAAATAACGACACTACGCAGTCATGTTTGTGAATCACTACGTGAGTATGGCAACCATAAATTGCGTAGCATACACAGGTTCCATGATAAATTGTTTTAGTATGGTCGAATATGGACTGGATCGTGCCGAAACACGTTCTGCTTTACACATTCAAAAGCTACCACCAGAGTGCGATTTAATGAAACTACTCAGTGGATTTGATGCCCGTCGTGCCGAATCATCAAGAATGCCGCGACACAAGGATGCTGTAAAAGTGCCTAAATGGAAACATGAACGACACTTTTTAGAGCAACGCGACACCGGTCAACCCAAGGGAACGTTTAAAGCTACTTTTTTTAAGTGTGGATTTCCAGGCCATCAGCAAGACACGTGTCGCATTTTAAAAAATTCGAACTCTGACAAGGATACTCCACAAGAAAAAGACGATGCGCCGATCCCCAAATGTAGTTATTGTAAAAAAAATGGGACACAAAGAAACTACTTGTTGATATAAACACGGAAAGCCTAAAAAAGCGTTTGTAATAAAGAAATGATGCCACCTAAATAAAACAACGATCACCACGTTATTATGTCGTTCACGTTTCTTAGTGGTGCTGACATCTCAATTATTAAACAATCTGTAGTAAAAGCATTAAACGGTTTAATAAAACCTCCGAATAAAGACTTACGTGTTTTTTTAGGATTAGGAACTCAAGTTGTTTATATTATTGGATTATGCGATTTAATAGTTGTTTTACCGAACGTTACATTAGAAATAAGCTTTACCGTGGTTTGTGATAATGCTATTCCAGGCGACATTGATGTTATTATTGGTTGGGGTGTAATAAATAGACCTTGTTTGCAAAATGTGCCCACGGACTTGATTTAATAAACAATGACCTGCCACTACCAGTGTTTACTACTTTTAAACCATTGAGTCAAGTAAACATTAATCAGGCCGGATTAGAAGACAATTTAAAATTACAAGTGGAAAAACTTTTGACATTTTATAAAGATAGAACACCTGACCATATTACTACAGGAAAAATGAGAATCAAATTAAACGGAGTACTCCGGTAGCCTACCGCCCGCGACGACTAGCATACAAAGAAAGAATACAGCTGAAGAAAATATTAGATGATTTATTAAATACTGGAATAATTCGTCATGGCCATTCAGAATATGCAAGCCCCATCGCCTTGGTTCGAAAGAAAAACAGTGAATTAAGAAAGTGCGTTGACTACCGTGACGTTAAGTAAAAAGGCTTTAAAGAAAGGTATCCATTACCTTTGATAGAAGATCAAGTAAATATTATATTTTTTTGGATATGACATCCGGTTTCTACCAAATGGAAATTGAGGAAGATTCCTAGCACTTCACGTCATTTATAACTCCCGATAGTCAGTACGAATTTAATCACATGCTTTTCGGCTTCATTAATTCGCCTTCTATTTATCAACGGGCGATAGACGAAGCTTTGGTGCTTTAAAAGGAACCAAGGCATTTGTTTACATTGACGACGTTTTGGTATCCTTAAGGGCAATCGAAGAGGGATTACAAAATTTTGACGAAGTTTTATACGCTTTGTCAAGTCACCGATTCTCCTTAAATTATGAAAAATGTCTATATTCTAACTTGAAACAGAATACCTCGGTGTTGTGTTGAATGAAGGAACAATCTGCCCTAATCCAAAGAAAGTGACCGATTTGACGCAAACTCCACCTCCTTTCGATGTTAAAGGTGTACGTCAATGTACAGGACTTGCTGGTTATTTTCGACAATTTATCAAAGGATTTTCTTAAATAACCTCTCCAATGGCAGCCTTATTGCGCAAAAATTGTGATTTTAAATGGACTCAAGAATGTGGAAATGCAAGACAATGAATTATAAGTAAATTACCTGAAGAACCTGAGCTACGTATGTACAATCCAGAATTAAGTTGTGTCCTCGATACCGATGCTAGGCTCCATGGTTATCGGTGCGCGCTTCTTCAAAAAGAAGATAGCCTTGCCAGACCTGCAGCATATTACAGTCGTCGTACGACAGATTATGAGTCCCGGTATCATTCTTATGACTTGGAGACACTTACCATCGTTGAAGTATTAGAATATTTTCGTGTCCATTTGTATGTGATAGATTTTGTGGTCTACCCTGATTGTAATTCTGTTCGTGCAACAGCGTTAAAAAAAGAATTGCACCCACGCGTTGCACGCTGATGAATTAAATTACAGGATTATGATTTTGAAGATAGACCTGGTAATAAAATGGCGAATATGGATTATTTAGGCTAAAAACCAATTACCGAAGAAAGCATTCTAAAAGTATGTGCGTTGAAAACGTCAAAATTAGACAAAATCTCAAAAGTAGAAACTTTACGTGAATTTCAAAACAGTGACTCATTTTGTTGTGATATTTTCAATAAAGCAGATAGTGATCCGAACTACAAAATAATAAACAATGTTGTAGTAACTAAAAGTGAACCTCCAAAATCTTTTCTTCCAATTGCTGCTCATTTACTAACGATGCGTTTATATCATGATGAATCACCACATATTGCTTGGGACAAGTGTATCGCAAAAATGCAAGAAGATCTATTTTGGCCAAAAATGGGCCAATCGCACACTGGTCGACGACAGGGTTTACTACAAGGTGAAAATCCAGATGACATTTTACACACGTGACATATTGACCATGCATGGCCCTTAGTGAACTCCAATGGTTGCGCTCAAATATTGGTCATAGTCGATTTCAAAATTTTGTAACTTACAACCAATTCCAAAGAAATCTTCGGAAGACCCTATCCGTGGATTAATGACAGTTTTTGTAGAATCGAGTAAACCAGCGCGAATTATTGCTGATCGCGCCGCTGCATTTATCTCAATAACATTTCGAAATTTCCTAAGTGAACAGAATGTACAAATCCATCACATAATAACAGGCGTGTCTAGAGGAAACGGTCAAGTTGAGCGTGTTATGGGAACACTATTAAATTTATTACGAGCTACCATTACAGCTGAAAAATAAAGTACTTGGACTTCAATATTACCTGAAATAGAAGATAATTTAAATTCGACTATCCACTCAATAACCGGATACGCACCAACAGTGTTGCACCTTGACACAAACTCCAGATTAGCCGCTAGACTAGCCAGATTAGAACTACATACATAAAGACAAAATTTTCATCGATTGGGGCTTGAATCTTGGTGGCGCAGTTGGTTAGCGCGGTACTCTAGCAAAGTACAGGTCGTAGGTTAAAATCCTACTCGATGTAAACTTTTTATTTATTTATGTATTTAATAAAATTAATAATAATTACCTTTGAACTTATTCGTTCATAACAAAAACTTGTAATAACTAAACAAGTAATCGGCGTTTTTTGAATGTGACAAGCCTTTATATTCAATTCGTTTCAAATGTGTCAAATAGTTTTAAAAAGTATTTAAGGTTGCTTAATATTTCCGGCCATGTCATTAACTTTAAAATGAATAACAGTGGGGACGAAGAAAGAATTTTCATGGTAAAAACCTTTTGTAGTGGTGTTAGCTTACGGAGGGTGAGTGATTTGTTTGCCGTTAATTTTGATAACAGACCTTATATCGTCCTTAAGGGTGCGTTGTATCAACTAAAGTTAACTTGCAAGTTTCCTAATCGAAGATTAACGTTAACCAGGGATGTAACAGCGGATACGGTGTATGCACAAGTAGATCCGAATGAACTAACCTATTTTAGAAGGTTGTTAGAAATTAAATTTCACATTGGTGTATAGTCTTGATATTATTGTAGTTTTATTTTGACAGTTGGTTTTGGATTATTCATCAAACCTATGTTTGTGACTGTAGTGTGCCAATTCTTATTATCAACTTTTTCGATAAAATAAAAGTTAAAAGTTAAAAGTTACGAAGTTGTATTACACAGTTATATTATGAGCGGTAAGAGAAAGGGTGCTGAAAATTTCTCAACAAAGGAAGATTCTTTACTTCTAGGGTTTGTTTCTCAATATGCGTCTGCTATTGAAAGTAAAAAAACAGATTCAGACAACAATAAAATAAAAGCTACTGCATGGGAGGAAGTATGTGCATTATACAACCAAGGCAGTGAAATTTATAGAGATGTAAACACCCTGAAAAACAGGTACAATAATTAAAAAAAAATTACCTGCAAGAGGTATTCGGAAATTAAAAAACATGCTGCTGGTACTTGTGGTGGACCTCCCATTCATGGAAGATACTGAAGTCCATAAGGCTATTAAAGATGACCGGCGAAGTTTCACGCTTTAAATATGACAAGACTATGGCAACAATTGAAATCTCTCAGTCCATTCTTTGGCCAAGCAAGTATGTTTTAACAAAACCTACTAGTGTTTTTTTAAAACATCTGTAATTTAAAATATATAATGGTTTAATTTTGCATTAGGACTATCACAGAATGATGACAATTGTATCAGAGCCGTCACCTGATATTGAGGTAGTGCAAGACCCTATAATCAGTCGTGATGATAGTGTTGCAGGACCTAGTAGGAAGACCTACACTCCTGCAAAATTAAAAACACCTATTTCAGGACCATTGTGGTCCCAAACAATGACACATGGTAAGTATACAAATAATAATTTGATTACATCTGACTCCTGTTAATTCTTAGGTGAATCTGAAAAGCAGAAGCCACTGCGGAATAAATTAACAGCGATTGACAGCAACCAAAACAGAGCTCTATTTGGCAAACCAATAATTGGATTTGGAGGCTACATTATCTATTAAACGAGAAAAACATGATTTGGAAATGCAAATATTGAGAAAACAATCATGAATTAATTTATCTTTGTATAGATAGACCATTTATCATTTACGTCTATTACAGCGATTAGTGTAATTTGGTTTATTAATGATTAACGTACAGTGTCAAAACAACACAAATAAATTATGGTTACATTCGCAACAGTTTTGCAAAATAGTTGTAATTAATATATGCCGTGTAACATTATTCTTAAAACTGCGGCTCCTTTGTTCAGCTATATATTCATTAACGTTCAACAGTCTCCTACTCCTCTCTCGTTAATCGTGGTATAGCATCATTCATTGTAACTGCAATATTATTTAACACTGATGATGCTACCACAATTTGTTCAACTTTGCTACGGTGGAGCCTGATTCCATATGCCAAACAAATAAATATTCTTTTTAAAGCTCCAAAGAGCATTTCGATCGGATTTCGGGTCCTTATTTGAGCTTCATTAAATAAATTCTCTGCTGGCGTTACAGAATTTACCAATGAAGTTATTAAATGTTTTTTAGTTGCATAACCACTGTCTCCAACAACCAATCTACCCTCCAAAATGTTCATGCCCCAATCTTATTATCAAGGGGAAATTATTAAATGTTGTAGAGTCATGTGACGAGCCACTCCAACGTCAAACGATATTGCTAATTACTAATTGCTGTCATACTCAGCCTGTAAGTTGTACGAAAAATACTCGTTTCTATTGCGGAATCGTTCACACCCCCCCCCCCCCCCCTGCAGGTGATTGATTACGTACATGGGTACTGTCCATGGCTCCAACACGCCTTGGCAACTTGGCAATATTATAAAAGCCCTGTTGTACGTTGGTTATTTCTTCTTGAGTAGTTGGCATTTCGATAAACTGTGAGAGTAGACGAGCCAAAGCTTCCACAATAGTAACTATAACTCTTGAAGTTGTCGATTTGTCCACTCCACTGGGTTCTCCTACAACTGTTAACAATGCTCCAGTAGCCAGAAACCTAAGTGTTATCAGAACCATATCATCTGGAGACAATTTATGATTTCTACAAGTGTCTATTGTATTAAAATATAATGAAGATACCTATACAGTGTACCTGTTTGTATGTGGAGTAATTTTTAACGCAATTTTGTCAATTATATAACGCACAACCACTTTTGACAAACGAAACCTTTGTTTGAACTCCAAATCATTCCATTTTTCAAAATGATTTACCCTTTCTCTAAAGTTTCGAGGAGCTCGTAGCACACTCCCGATCAGTTCAAGAAAATCGTCATCTTCTGTTAATTCCTCTATACCTTCAACATCCACCAAAGCCATTTTTATATGTAAATAATTATAATACTTTTGATACACAATTTTTCTTATAAACACAAAAACCAGCAATAGACAGGCGAAGAAAAAGTAAGGTTAGAAATACTTAACCCTGGGCTAACCCGCACTATTTGGCAGTATTATGTAGCCCTGGGTTATCTCTAACGCAATAGTAGATTAACTCTTATACAATGCATTTTTCCTACATAATTCCAGGTTAGTAGTAACTCTACGTTAACACGAGGTGGTAAAACGTATCCTTAGTACCATTCACCATTATGTGAATAAATTTGAAAGAAGTAGAAATATTTCTGTCGAATCAGAATCCAGGATGCGAATTAGTACTCGAACTCAGTATCGGCCCGTTTGAAATTGAAGGAATTCTAAATTCAGAAATTTATTTGGAATTATTAGTAACCGATGTTGTTCTTGCATTAGAAGAAGTTGCAAGAGATCTGATTTCAACAATATTGTTTGTTTTAAAACGGGGGTTTGTTTGAATATTTATAGTAATTTTATAATTTAGCATTTTAAACTGCAAAATTGTGTCTTTTATCTTAATTTGTTTCAATTTTTTTATTCATACTATTTAACTTTTTTGAAAATTCTTTCTTTACTGCAGTAGTTATTTATTTTACAGTTAATAGCATGGACGACAATATTAACCAACGTTAAACAGTTTTTAAAATTATTTGACACATTTGAAACAAATTGGAAATCAAGGCATACCAATCATACTTAAAAAACGCCAATTACCTACTTATTTTAGTGCTTTAAACTAAACATTTCATCTCTTAGTCTTATAATTAGTACCTTTGAAAGTGTAATCACTTTTTGATTGAGACGATTAGCCTTTCTGTTGGTTGAATTGGCGAGCAGGAAGCTGCAAAAACGTTGATTCCAATGTTAAATCCCTATGTTTGAGTTTGAGACTGGACACCCGGTATAGCTAGACAACAACTTTTTCTAAGTGCATTTGTTATTTGTTATTTAAAGGTACTGATAATTACGCATAGTGAAGTATTTTACTAAATTGATGTCATATCTGAGCACTTATGAATCGTGAAGTATGTAGAACAATAATGAGCGTAAAAATGTTATCTTTCGATGTCATTAAATGAAATAAAATCCATTCTAAATCATTGTAACCCCATTAATTGTATGACATTCCAGATATAATTATTGTCACAATAAAAGTAATTTTTGGAGTAGAAATACATTATGTACTTATTTTCATTTCTGAAAATGAGCTAGTAGGTTTTAATTCTCTAGATTAATGTAATAATTTTTTTTAATTGCATCAAAATTAGTTTTCATGCAAAGAACGTTACTTTAACTTTACCATTTCCTTGTACCTACAGTTACAGACTTGCAATTTGATTTTTGTCACTTACCTATAACAAAACATATAGGGTACGTCGCTGCCCTACACACTGATAAAATGAATTGCATTATAGTGTAAAATATGTATGAGTTGCTAAATGAAAGTATTAACCCCGCTATAGAACTGAACATCACACTAGAAATTATCATAGTTTTTCTTCCAAATCTAAAATTAAAGAAAACGTATTAATCAAAAAGAATTTTTCAGAAAAAATAAAATTACTGTCATTTGCTTTATTTGATTTTTAAAGAATTCCATACGTTCGCGTTTGAATTATATTTGATCTTATGACTGTTTAAAGGGTAATCATTTTTCCAATGTTAATATGTGTTATAACAATAACCTTTTGCAAAGTGCAATTACTTATAAAATGTTTCGTGATATAGCATATTGTGTGACAACTGGAAGAAATACAAACTCTAAGAGCGAGAATGTAGTTTTCGCGAGTGAAGATGGCAAAGCAACTCCAGCCGTTGCAAATCCTTCTTTACTACTTTATTACTGCTTTAAATATATGAGAAATCTATTAACCTACATAAGTTTTGATTTTTTATCTATACCTATAAATTGTGAGTTGATAACGATGACAGATTGGTGACATCTCCTATTTTTATTTTGAAGTAGAAGCGGTTAAATGACTAGAGGAAAATTATTTTATATCTAGCCTGCTTCCGTTACATGTCACTTGAAATTTGTCCCATAGTATTTAGACCTTTAAAGTAAGTATTCAAATTCTCTGTGGTTCTGTTTGAAGTTAATTTACCTAAAGGATAAAGCAGCTACTTGAAGTGAAAGGGAAGACTTGGCCACATTATCTTTACTTGTCAAAAGAATTAATTCATACGACCTGCGATGAAAAAGGATCAACTCCATCCACCAGGTATCTTCAACATAGCTGTGTTACCTTGGAAGTCAAATAATGAACCAGTAGAAGTTCTACGTAAATTAAAACCTGTGTACTCTTGTCGTACGTTTAATCTTATAGATAGGTACAAGTACGCCAATTCATTGCTTTATTTTCAACTGACACATGCATACACTCACGCATTTGCCACGTACTCGTACATGCACACGCGCATACAGTTGCACACTGCGAAGATATTTAGGACTAATAGGCTTAATGTTCACTATTGTGTAATCGGATGTATCACAAGACCAGTAAGATTGTTTGTAAACGATTTTTATACTGATATTTTTATTGCACAGTATAATGCCGTTATTACTGTTAAACTAAAAATATTTGGCTATTTAAAGAATTAACTTTAAAAGAAAAATCGAATATATTCCAGTTTTTTATTGCAAAACAAACATGAATTTTGAAGAATGATAAGCAGTTGGGACTGGGTATGGTTGTAATAATCGGTCGTTGACCGATCAGCTGTTTAGTTTTGCACGCTATAGTTTTGCTATTAGTCGCGCATATTTTGAAGTTTTCATAAGCATGTATTTAACTGGATTTGTCCAAAAAAAGGTAAGTAGTTTGTTTATTTGTTTGGAAATGAGCTGTATTTTTTCAAATTTAGGAATTACGACCCATAGTGCCGTTTAGTAAATTTTAGGACTTTATAAATTTTCGATCGAGTTTAGTTCTGTTGTGATGTGTTTTTCCTCTTAAATTGAATAATTAATTACCGTTTTTCTCTGATATTTTTGGTTATTCGAGTAAATTATTTTTCGTTGAAGCTTATCGAAATGGTTAATGAGTTGTAGTTTTGTTATCGCAATTTTACGACTTTTATATGAAGCTTAAGATTTTATTGAAGTTTAGGTGAACTTTGTGTGAATATATTTGGAGCGCAATTTTCAGGAAGGTGTCAGGTTATGGTGGCCATTATCAGATCTAGTTCATAACGTTTTCTCGCCATAAATGTATCTTACAGGTGGCGCTTTTTTACATTTTTACCTGATTTTGACGTTTTTAGAGTGTGACGAGTGCCCTTTTGCAGTATTAAGTAAGGACCACAGATGTCGTGAAGTGTACAACACAAAATGTAGTGGCTTTTAACATATCAAATAGATAGAGTAGTGACGATGACATCATTAATGAAAAAAATGCGCAAATAAAAAGAAAATTTGACGTGTTCGAGCGTTTTTCCGAGAAAGTTATTCTTTGCGTTTCTAACGAATTTATCCACTTCTTTGCGAATACACTGTATAATATATATATATATATATATATATATATATATATATATATATATATAATTTTTACTAGGACAATAATTATTTTATGCATTTTAGGCTTGTTATGGAACGTGTCGAAAAGCACTTAAACAAAAGTTACATTATCATCCATACAATGTAGCTGTAAAGCATGAATTACTTCCTCTTGATTGCGAGACAATTCACAAAATTATAGGGTTTGGTCTGATAGGGCTCCTCGTGAATTCGTACAAGCTCCATTACATCCTATAAAAATTTATGTTCATGCAGCCATGTCAAGAACACGTATAGTAGGTCTAGTATTTTTTGATGAAACTGTTACATCTGAACGTTACAGATTATTTTTAAATACAATAACAAAACAACTTCATGACGATGAAATAGAACAAGGGTATTATCAGCATGACATTGCAACAGTTCATATTGCAGCATGAAATCATGCATATTTAGAGAAATCCTATCACCGCAGAAATTATTAGTAGTGGCACCATGATCGCCCGACTTAACGCCACTCGATTACATTTTATCTGCGCACTTCAAAAATACGATATGTAAAACAGCTCTGCGTACTTCAGATAATTTAAATAATGGAATTACAGCTGCAATTCAAGACATTACTCACGATCAGTTACAAATTTTGTTTAACAGCATGAAAAAACGAACAGATGCTTAAATAAAAATGGAGGTGATAGCAAATAATGTAGCACTAAAATGCGAGTTTCCAAAATTGAAAATATTTCAATCCAGTACGCTGTAACTGTTAAAATAATATAAATTTTATTATAACATGTAACCTAAAATTGTAAGATAATAGAACATTACAAATTATTATTATTATTATTATATTGCCTCTATTTTTTGTAATCTTGTACAACAAATTAAAGGAAACAACAATAATTTACTAATAAACATTAAAAACAATTTTAAATTATGCAGATCCTTTAATTTAGCCAACTTCAGAATGATATTAAGGTAACTGGAAGTAAAGTTTGATTTCCTCGGCAGCGGAGTGTTTTTTCTGGACACAAATTAATGGTCTGACGGTATTTGTTTATACATACAGGGATCGCCATAAAGTTGGACACATATGGGAAAAAATTTCATTATTGAAGTTTCTGAAAAACTCTATTGGCGGCTCGCTTCTTCATATTATCTGGCAACCAAAAAATCCATTGTGACATTTGTCACATGACCATAGATTTGGCGGGAATTTTGCAAAATGTTAACTGTGATGCCGAAAAATGGGTCACATTGACAAGATATCGAAAAATTGTATTAAGAAAATGTATTTAGAATGCAACCTCATATACCAATTTTCGACCAAATCGGAAAAACAAATAAATAACAACATTTATTCCCCTTTGCTTTTATTACGAAATATCATAAAATCTTGTTTTACCTGGAAATAGTTTTAATAATATAAATTACATAATTTTAGGTCAAAATTAATCAAATATATGTAAAATAGGCAATTTGTGAGAGGAAAATTTTAAAAGTACGATTTAGCCTCGTCGCTGGTTGTGTTCATGGCCTGTATATTGAAGCGCATGAGCTGATCTAATATTTTTAACCGGTAAATAAAATGTAAACGAACTAATATTTGTAATTAAAACTTAACAACACATTATTTATCCTTATTAAATTTAATATTGGTTAGTACGTTTTGAAATTAGCGATTTTTTTTAATTTAATAAGTTGGCTTTGAAAAATCAAATATTTAATTAAGGATGAAAATTATTGCTCTTTAAAGTGCACCTAATAGTTTAAGATACCTAAAATTATGTAATTTGTATTATTAAAACTTTTTCCAGGAAGAACAAGATTTTATGAGGTTTCGTAATAAAAGCAGAGGGGAATAAATGGTATTTTTTATTTTATTTTCTGATTTGGTTGAAAATTTGTATATGGGGTCTTTGTTGCATTCTAAATACATTTTCTTAATACAATTTTTCGATATCATGCCAATTTGAGCCATTTATCGGCATCACAGTTAACACTTTTCAAAATTCCCCACAAATTTACGGTCACGTGGCAAATGTCACAATGGATTTTTTGGTTGTCAGACATGCAGAAACGAACCGCCAATGGAGTTTTTCAGAAATTTCAATAACAAAAATTTTTGCCATATGTGTCCAACATTGTGTGTTATTTATATATATATATATATATATATATATATATATATATATATATATATATATATATATATATATATATATATATATATATATATATATATATATATATATATATATATATATATATACATGGCGACAATTTTTAACTAAGCTTCTATGGGTAACTTTGTTATTATAACAGCTACAGAGTCGGTTAAACCAGCAATATTGGGCAGAATTTCAAGACCAATCAAACAAAGTTTTGAGTTTTGACCAGTATTGCCAACTTTCGTAGTTATTTAGAAAAAAACTAAAAATGAGCCGAATTTTCAAACTCAAATATCTTTGAAACCATTGGAAATAATGCTAAAATACAAGAGAATTAATTGATAGATATTTTTACGAACTTTATGATAAGCCTGTTTTTAATTTATTTTTACATTTCATTTTTGAGATATAACAAAGTTACTTTTTTTTTAATGGAACGTATAGTTTATTTTAGTCCTATTAAATAGAATATTTTTTACTGATTTCAAAAACGTATAGTTTACCTTATTTATAACAAGCAGTTTTCTTGTAATTTAATAAAAACTGTGAAGTTAAAATCGAGTACCAGTTTTAAAAAATAGAGCGCCTTGGAATGAAATAAAACAAAAGAAATCTATAACACAATAATCGTCAGTTGTGAAAAACTTACGAGTACAAACTTTATTAATGCTGCAGTTTATAAATTTTCAACCAATCAAAAATATTTATAAACAAAAGAAATACCTAAGTACTACATTACAACTAAATTACAACAAGATTTCAAAATGGCCACCATGGTTTTCAACACATATACGACATCTTTGTAATATATTATTTTGCACTTTTAACAAGGTATTACGTCTATTTGCTGCAATAGTTGTTCTTATTTTATCTTTTAGGTCTTCGACATTATGTGGTTTGGTTTTATAAACGCTGTCTTTAACTGTTCCCCACAAAAAGAAATCCAGAGGGGTTAAATCTGGAGATCTAGAAGGCCATGGAATAGTACCACGAGTACCAATCCACTTATTATATCTTTCTGTTAAAAAGTTTGAAACAACCTTTGCATTGTGAGCAGGAGCTCCATCTTGTTGAAAATAATGAAAAGCGCGTATTAAATTTAATGGAACTTCATCCATCATATTTTCAAATTCATTTCTTAAAAACATTAAGTAGCGTTCAGCGTTTAAATGTTGTTAAAAAAAATATGGACCAATGATTTTAGTACCTAAAATACTGCACCATACGTTTATTGAGAAAATATGTTGATCTGGTCTCTCTACAGTTAAATGAAGATTTTGTTGAGCTCAGTAAATGTAATTTTTTCTATTATATAAACCATTGTTCATAAACTTGGCTTCGTCCGTAAACAAAATGTCATAGATGAAGTTTATTTGCTAGACGAAAACGCTAAAGTTTTAAAGAATTTGTTAAATTATGTTGATATGAACAATTTAATTCAAGCTGTTAAAGACTTCATCAAAGTTCGATATTGATTGTCAAACTGACTTTCAAAAATATCATAGACGCAGAATTACTCCTAAGAGTCTTGATGAGAAACGAGATACACACGTCGATTTTTACTTTTGAAAACTTTATCGTAAGGAATTTAAAACAATTGTAGATAACTTGACAAATTTTGAAGAAAACTTTTTAAGTACAACCTTAACGAAAACTCAGCCATTTATTCGTCATTACTAAATGCACAGGAAAAACTGGATGACAATTTAATGTCAGATGTTGTACATTTAGTAAACAAAAACTTGGACAAAGATGCAATGAAAGCTGAACTGGAAATTTTTGTTGAAAAATTAAGAGGTGAGCCGTGCAGTACCTTTCAAAATATTGTACAGTCTTTAAAACCTCTTGAAAGACAATTAAAACTAACGACAATTCTATTCAACTATATTTTATCATTACCGGTGTCATCTGGTTCTAGTGAAAGAAGTTTCAGCAAGCTAAAATTAGTAAAAAACCTTTTACGACGGAAATGGGCGACGATCGATTAAATTCACTTATTCTTTTTTCTTCTGAAAAAGAAATAGACGACAATCTTGACTGACCTGAATTAGTTAACAAGTGTAGTAAATTGAAGAACCGTGGGATATCTTTGTAATTCGTGAAACATAAGTACATATAATTCATATTTTATGCTTTGTTATTTTAAGTTTATTTAAAATGGATGTATTTTGCATCAAATCCGTAAATAAACAAATAAATTTTGTGTTCAATAATTAAATATCTGCAAATTTCTACACCATAGGCCATAGGTTAAACCCAATTTTTTCAACAGTATTGTTACCATTTTTGCAAGTAATACTCTACTCTAAACTAAATAGGTATAAGGTATACGTACCTAGTTTCTGGAGCACCTATATCAACAGTCGGCAATTTTATCACAACACCCCCCTAAAGGTGAGGTCTTCGGATCGTCCCTGGGGGGGTTAAAAAATATGGGTCAATCAAATTATCCCCTAGCACCCCTAGCCAAACGTTGATAATAAATTTTTGTTGATAAGTGCGCTCTCTGATTATATGAGGACTTTCGTGCGCCCAAACGTGTTGATAAATAAAATTTTTCTTAAGAACATCTACCTCTCGTAACCTTAGGAGCCAATTGCAAAATTGTACACGTTTTGGTCATCTTCTGGCTTTAGTTCTTGGGCAGGTTGCAACTGATAAGCTTTTCTGTCATTTCTTCGCAAAACACGATGTACCTTGTCTTTTGAAGCTCTCATGTTTCAGATTACTAATTCTCCAGAAGCTTTTCGACAACTTAAAGTACGATTGTTATCAAACAGTTCTAGTATATCTTCTTTTCCAATCTTTCGTTCCTCTGAGGATTGCGAGGATTTTTTTGTAAGCCAAAATTTCTAAAACCATTATGAACATTCATGAAAACCTGCTTATCGGAGTGTCTCCTATTTGGGAATCTCCTAGCATACTTTCGACATGCTCCTTGAGCGTTTCCGTTACAGTACTGTTACGATTTTAATTAAGTTTAAATATTGCTTGAATTTTACGTATATATACAATAAATAGTATCTATGTCGTATACATTCCATTTCACTTCGAAAACATTCCTTTTTAAAAACGGTACGAATTATGTATAAGCTGTTTATTGAAATCACAGGATTATTTAATTATTGTTTAAAGTGATTCAGCCAATTATGTAAATAGAATTGAAATTTAAAACAAGATACCTTTTATAATTAGAATATTTCTCAGAATCAATTCAAATTGGATTTAGAATACACATTCGTTTCATAGAAATTAATAATAAGGGAAAACCTTCTATTAGAAGGTAAGTTTTTTTTGCAAATAACTAAGCTTTAGGCAAATACAATTTTAGTTTTTTTTTTGCAATTTATTAAAGTATAAATTGTTAACAACCTTGACATACTTTACTACAACGTGATCTCGGTGAATTGCAATATGTACGATTATCGATCAAAAATATTAATTCTGTACTTTGGAGGCGGTATTGAAGTCTGGTACAAGAATACAGTTGCTATAGATTATTAGGGTATTACTTGGAAACTTCTGGATTATCTACACGATTAGCTTATTCGAACGACTCAGGAGATGTAGAAGTAAAGAAGATTCGTATTCTTAATTACATACTTGTTTATTATTTCTTAATTACATTTACTCATCTCATTTTTCACTGTTCATCTACGCATATCGCCATTCATCCCATTTACGTCACGTTCGCATTTGTAACATCATTCAATGCTCAGTTGTGTATTATTAAATTTAATTAATAAAATGTAAACGTGTATTTTAGAAGTTTTCAATGCCAAAGAGGACTAAGAGAATAGCTACTTACTTTAAACCATTATTTTTTTGGGTACGCTACTGGCTTAGTAAATTTTCAGGTAATCTATTTTTTTAACAAAACCAATCAAAACATAGCAGTACCCATAAATGAAATGAATGTCTGCATACTCTGAATTAATAAATATACTCGGCATTATAAAGCTAAGTAATTTAAACATTAAAATAATATAGACAGGTAAGTAAGATCCTCAAAATTTGAAAAATAAAAATTTTAAAAAATGTGGCGTTTTTTTCCAACGTACACTAAATTAAGAAGCAATAAAAATTAAACCACTAAACAAGACAACTCAAACAAGTATACACAACTACAATTAAAGAATTAAACAAGCTAACAATTTTTTAATACATAGGTAAATGCCAAAATTTCAATAAAATACATCAAGCGGTTTAGGAGAAATTAATACATTTTTTTTCAAAATATTAAGATCCTGTATTTCTTTGACGAAGAATTTTTAGGATATAATCTATAGAGCAAACTATGGAGATGTCGCGGTTAACGTTTGTCGACTAAACATATGTATAAGTAGAAGACCGGAACTTGCGCCGCCATCTTGGATTTTCTGGGGAAAACCCACCTTTCACTTTTTTACACGCCCACGTGGGAGACCATATTTTCCACCCTTTTTCATCCCTAATTATTTTTTATTAGCTTACGTGTAGGACGTATTTTTTCACCCCTATTTTTTACACACCCCCGTGTGAGACCGTATTTTCTACCCTTTCTTTTCGGAGGCCCTTTTCAACCCTAATTTTTACACACCTACGTGTGAGACCGTATTTTCAACCCTTTTCGTCCTTAATTATTTTTTACTTGCGCACGTGTAGGACGTGTTTTTTCACCCCTATTTTATGACAGCTCACGTATTGGAAGCGTATTTTCAACCCTTATGGTTTCTTTTCGAGGGTTAACCCTGATTAGAGCCTCTCTGTACTTGCTCACGTGAGGGCCAGATGTAGGCCTAAATAAATGATACATTGTTTAAATATATTTTTTAAACGCTAAGTTTTCTTTCAATTTTGTATTAATAATCTTGTTTTGGGAAATGACTTTCGGGTTTGTTTATAATTTGTATATTTAAGAGGCCAGTTTCTATCAATCTTATTGGATTTAATACAAAAACAAAAGCGTTGGAACTTAAACGTGGCTTTCGTCTCTCCCATGCCCGCGTTTCTCTTGTCTCCTTCGTCTAACGTGTCCGGTTGGCTGGAAGTTTGAGCTTGTTTGTGGCGCGATCTAGTGGTGTATGAGCTAACAGACGTTTTTTTCTGTAATAGAGATTGATCATAGTTCCACGTAGCTGTATATCTTCAAACTACATACAGTTCCTAGGAACATGCGCTTGGATCTTTCTCCTTGTCGCGGGCCCTTGACATGAAAATCTCAAAAGGTCTGTGTAAATAAAACATATAAGCGAGCAAGACCGCTTATTCAACGCGTGTTTAAATTGCATGTTAACAAATAACGTTCTGATGTATACCAACCAGCTCTTAATTACACATTTATTTTAAAGTAATGAACTGAATTATATTTGTTATTGCAATGTATACTGCTCATAGATGGTTGAGCATTTTCAATAACGACTAGGACGTTCGGTCTTGTTTTATAAAAATCTAAGGTTTTTTAAAAAGACACAACCTTTTTTTGATAGAAGTCATTTTCAGATACATCTTGAATTTATTTATTTCGCTATTTAAATGGATTTAAATGGATAATTTTAATAACAATCATGGTAATAAAAATTTAAAACTCTAATAAAAAAATAATATGGGAAAATACATGGTCAATTTATAACCGTATGTTGCACAAGTAATTACATTCCAAACTCTTAATGTGGTTTTTTTTAAAAACAATTTGTGTGTTTGTATGTACAATATGAATATTTTTCAAACCGATTTGTTATTAATTATTTTTAAGAGAAAGGGAAAATACGAGTAGCAGTATTCAGGTTTTGTGTATTACTTTCTAAATTAGTTAATGATCGGAATGTAATGCCAGTTTATATTCAACCATTTCACAAATCGTATTTAGTGTGATTATGTGTGGGCACGTTGTATAAAAAATATTTCAGTTCAACGTATGGTACAGCTGAAGGAAAAAACGCTTCTAAAGGTAAGCGTATTATTTTTAATATATGTTTTTTACCTGATATTGCTGACAAAAATGTCGATAGATTTTTAAAATGTATTATTACTCTTATAGGATGACGTCATAAGATCAACTCTCAAATAGCTGGTACATATTAGTGGATTTTAAACTTGTAGTTATTGTTAATTATCGTATAATAATAAACCATTAAAACCTTTTGCCTTTTATTTCCATTATATCAGTTTGATATTCTTAAAAACATGTTAATTTAATTTAACTGTTATATATAAGTAATTATTACTTTCCAGTCTTTTTAATGGATTTTTACAACTGTTAATGAACACGTTACGATGTAACAATTTTGTGTGTATGTAATTGAACATGCAAATAAATCAGATAAAATGTTCCGAATGTATAGGTGGTGACTGTTTAGAGAATTTGCCTCTACATAAAGCATCATTGCATTAGGGTAGAAATTATTTATTATTTCACGTCATATTTAATTAGACTTTAACGTATTCAGTTTGAACTATAATCTGGTTTCCGCAAACTGTGACATAATTTCGGTTGATTGATTGAGATTGATCTGGTGATCGAACGTGATTTGTTTTATATTGATTAATTAACTGATTTGTTTGTGTGTGAGAAAGAGCCGAAAGAGAGAGGGTGAGAGAGAAACAAGATAGAGCAACAGAGAGGTGTGCATTATCAACTTCTATTATAGAAAATGTTCATTAGCCTATACGCCACTAGGTGGCACTAAAATCAATTTTTACTCAAAGGGGCCAGGGCGCAGATCCTGATACAAGACCTGTCTTACAAGAACCTCCTTATCAGAATACAATTTTGTATGACGGGGCGAAGGCCTACAATTGTAAAATTAAGTTAGAACCACATACAATTGCACCAAGGGGGCCACGATAGGGGCTAAGCTCTACACTTGTCTTATAACCATCTCTGGCCTGGGGGCGAAGGCCCTAGAACAAGTTGCGAAGCCCTACACGTGTCTTACGAGAACCTCCTTATTAGAAATACGTTTTCTCGTATAGGTAAAAGATCATTCAATAGCATATGTCCATTTTAAAGCAATAGGATAGATAATATTAATAATAATATCTTATTAATTATGCAATTTCCAACATTGTATGCGTGTGCAATTGCCTAACCTCCAGGGGCACTGCTCTTAATATAGCCAGAAGAACCTTAATTAGATGACCAAACATAACCCTAAGACTAATTCCAAGACCTAGCCCCAGGCCCAAGACGCCAAGGTCAGCTCCAGGTCCAGCCCCAAGGCCAAACCCTAAGACTTATCCCAAGACCAGCTCCATCCCCCAGCCCCAAGACCTAGCCCAAGGCCTACATCTGCCCCTCACGTGAGAAAGTACAGAAAGGCTCTAATTAGGGTTGACCCTCGAAAAGAACCATAAAGGTTGAAAATACGCTTCCTATACGTGAGCTGTCATAAAATAGGGGTGAAAAAAACATGTCCTACACGTGCGCAAGTAAAAAATAATTAAGGATAAAAAAGGGTTGAAAATACGGTCTCACACGTAGGTGAAAATCCAAGCTGGTGGCGCAAGTGCCGGTCTTCTACTTATATACCTTGTGCAGGTAGTACAAGATTTTCGCGTGCTTGTAATTACATCAATTGTTGGCTGCTTACACAATATTTGTCAGAAAGTGTAAAAATAAAGCATTTACGTCGTAATGCCTAAACTTATTTCAAAGGTTTTTGTTAAACTGTAACAGTGTAGTTTAATATTGCTTATAACTGCAATATTATGAACTATTACGGCTTATGAATAATGAAATATCATTTGAATTTACTCTCAAATCACTTAATTAAATAGTGTTGCTACTGTTAAAACAAAAATAGTATTTACCGATAAAGCTTCTGTATCTTTAGACGACTCAGTAAATTCTTACAAAATATACGTAAGTCTGTGCTACAACACCGTTTATCTGTCCTTGTTCTTACTTTTGTATTCTTTTCCGATATCGGTGAAATAGAAACAATCATTTTTAAAACTTATGCAGTACGCCGCACGAGTTAATGTTTGGCCTGGAATAATTAAGTATATTTTGACAGATCCATTTTTCATTAATAAGAATAATAAATGCTAATAATTTTTTCGACTTCGTAATTAAATTGTACCATAAATTCCATAAATTCAGAGCTCAAATTTTAAATACGCAGTGCTTAGCTCCATTGTTGGATAAATAGCGTGGTCACCACGGTTTCCAGATTTATGCCTAAATGAGGTTTCCTAAAATCTAAAATATATGATAACGTTAGAATATGAAACGTAGAAGAATTCATCATATAAAACGTGTAGTTGTGGTAATTTAAATTATAATTCTTTATTCATTCACTCTAATTCGTTTATCACAGCCACAGCAGCTGTATAGAGGTTCCTGTTAAATTAACGCAAATGGGACTAAGAATGTGACCGTTTTATTTCAGGTCCCATGCGTAAGGGTGCAGTAGAGCTTTTTAAGCATGTGTAATTTGTAAACTCTGTTTTATCTTATTTTGCATTAGAGGAGGACACGGAAATCGAGGGCGAGTGTGGTGCACTGTCAAAAGGACAAAAAGTTACTACCGTAGCTTGACTTTTGAACATTGTAGTTATATTTTAAGGTGAAACTAATGCAGCGTTGGAACACAGTTTTTAACGCTATTTAGACTTCGTTTGCACGAAAACCGTTCAAACTCGAGTGATCATTTAGAAAAATGAAATTTTAGCCTTCGGACCTTGAACGTCTATTACCTACATAAAACGGAAATTGTACATTATTTACATTAGTCATAAATGACAATATCGTGTCTATACAATCTATACAATGAGGTGTAAAAACTAATAAGAATGCCATCTCCCGTTTCACTTTTCTAAAATAAAAAACAGGAGAGAAATATGCAGGAAATCTAGAGAGCAATTTCATAAGTAATCCGGTCTAAAGACTTGCTTTCGTGATAAAATTCACCTACTGCATTTTCTCTTTCTTTTGTTAATATGCAAACTTGGTTCTTCAGATATAAAGTCAACAAGTAACCAGAACGTCAATATGTATCCATTTAATTTAACCTGTCCAAGAAGATCACATCGTTTTTCATACGTAATCCAATGTGAACGTTTTCATTCGTGATGCAATTTGATACGTCCTCCTTTTATTGACTGTTATGTACACATGAGAGCAGAAATGTTTCCATTTAAATCGTATGGAATTGCCCACCATATTGCTGCTTTCGTGCCCACGGACAAGACCTCACGAAAATCAAATATATAACGTTTTTTTACTAAAATTTTGATACCAAACAACGAGGTTTTATATCAACTGCATTACATCACCAGAAGAATCTGAATCCATCTGATTCTCAATGGTATTCTCGAAGTGCTATAATAACAGGTGGGATATCTTCAATCGAAAAATTTTCCATATGTTTTTGTCAATCATTTGAAATGTGGAACAAAAATATTGCCACATTGTAAGAGAACATTTGTATAAAACCTCAAGCAATATTTTCTGAACCCCATCCTTCAATGGAGGTTCAGAACTTATTTGCTTATTTTAATAATTTTTACAAAAACCCCATCCCATTTCAATAGGGTTATTTTGACTATCGTAATACTCCATACCCATGCTTAATCAAAATGTTATCAACTACATAGTTTTTTCCTCTGAACCTAAAAGGTTGAATTTTGTTCCACAGCCCTCAATTTCGACCCCACTTCTGCAGCTAATTTTTCTTAGTAGAAAATGAGGGTGGCTGGTCTAACTGCACCGAATGATGCCATGCGTTATCCATAACCATCACACAATTTCTTTGTAGTTTGGACAGCGCAGGAATCAGCTGTTTACTGACACAATTTTGAAACCGGTCCCCATTCATAGTTTTATGATAAACCCTCTTCTCATCCCTCGAATCGAGTATATAGCCGTGGTTTCACAAAAACCCTAATTTACACGTCGTGTGTAAAATGGTATACTTTTACATTTACTTTTAATTTTGGATGGATTACTTTTGATGTCAAAAGTGTGCATCGAACGATGGATATTAGAATCATTTTAATAAATCCACGTTTCGTATAGACACACAAATCTGACTACTTGGAATGGACTTTGCAACTGAAACAATTTTCCCAAAAAACTTATTTTTGGCTACAACGACGTGTTTCATTTCACATAAAATTTTCTTTCCATCGACATGCTTGTATTTGTTTCCAATCGATTTCAAAATTCTAAATAACGTCGTCGGATCCTCATCAAAATCAAACGTGATGATACAACTTGTCTAAAGCAAAATACTCTTTTTTCGAATTAAGTTGCCAAGTTAGTCGTAATACATCTAAAAGGTGAAAAGGTGAATTCCCAAACCTAAACCTAAAATCAGATACATACTTAATGGGCTCACGAAAAAGTGTTTTAAGCTCTTACGTACTAGAAACATATCCAACACCATTACGATAAGTTCCCCATTACTTTTCCCCGTTGCAAAATGTAAATAGAAAAGGCTTAAATGTGCTATTAAATAAAGTAATTACTTGCGTAAACCGTGTGGTACGAACGTAATTTGAATATATGAAATTTGTTGTTACTTAACCCCCAGATACTTAACCAATAAAATATCGGCATTTACATAATCCGGGCCTCTGAGACCCGTTATATAAAATCACGTATAGTCAGAACAGAAACAAAGTAATTGAAGTAAAACCTTATTTATTTATACATAAACATTACAAATGTGAGATTAAACATGAAAGTGAACATTATTGTTTACATTTTTTTAGGGACCAGAGAAGAATTTAGTGCACGTTCTAATACTATGCTCATTACAGATATTATTTTTACTATTCATACATATCATTATGCTTTTGCGATCAATATTTTTGGGGCACACTGAGCATCTCTTTTTCTTAATTGTTGCACTTTTTTGAGCGGCTAGTAGACCAGAGATATCAGTAAATCTTCTCTGCATATATGGTATCACTAAATGACTTCGCTCAACTTTTCAAAAACAATCTGCGTTTGTAAGTCACTCCTATGTTGCAGTTTGGATGTTGCAACATTAGTAGTGTTGAAGAAAAATGTCATGGGCCATCGTTTACTTTGCCTATTGCACGTACAGGTCGATACCATTTCATCCATGATATCAAGACCGCCTTTTGTTTTATTATAAGGAGTGCACAAGAGTTTGTACTACTTCAAGCCCCAGGTTTTTATGTGGAGGTTCTCCAGGGCAGCTATCAACATAAATTAAACCATCCAGAGCATCACCAGGCTTAGATTCACACATCCAAAATATTTTAAGTCCATATTTTGCCGGTTTACTTGGCATATATTGAACGAATCTGCATCTACCTCTAAACCCAATGAATTGTTCATGTATCCGGTATGACGCAGGTTTTGCACTGCTGAATGAATAAATCCCAAACGTAGGACACTACTGCTAACTTATCGGTTTCCAAACGCGCATTCCGTGTTCTCTTGTCATCAAGTCTGACGAATCTTCGTATTTCTTCAAAGTGAATTATGGACATTGTGGCTCGGCATATAGTATTGGTAAATTCGCTACAAAATAGTTCTCTAGCAGGAACATCCCAGCTTCTCCTGCATGAATGGTAAGCCACAGAATGCAAGAAATTCTTGAACAGTTACATCTTTACACGGTTTCCTTTTGCTCCGTAAGCACGTCTCCCCTCTAAATTTGTTCAGTTTACAATTTATTGTACAATAACTGGAGTTACAAATAACTGAAACGCTTCGCTTGGTGTTTCTAGCCCTGGCGCACGCCGAATAATGTTGTGCGGCTGAATTTTATTTTTTGTTGGATGTTCCAAACTCCAATCGAGACCACTTGGAGCAATGTAACCACTCATTGAATAGACCAATATCGTCAACATCATCCTCTAAATTATCGTTAACATTATCAGAACCGGATCCAGAATACTCGTCAGAAACCAATTCGAAATTTGTGTCTTCTGTGTCATCACTTTCTTCAGAAGGCATCACTTTCAGCTGCCCACTGTGACACTGTTTCTTCATAGATACGAAATCCAAAACTCAGCTTTTCACATTCTTTTTTGAGGCCATTATGATATGTGTTTCACAAGTTCACTCATTGCAACTTTTATTACAACTGAATGAAAATCAGCTGCGCCTACTTTTATACCTCCAGCAGCAATTCAGGTTTCAACTTGCACAGACACGTACAATTCCGCGCAGCAGTGCTTGACAAATTATAATAACTATCAGCCTTGAAACTAGTTTTATGTGTAAATACGAGGTATTAGTGTAAAAGATTTTTTTTTCGATTTCTAAATATACTTTAATGTTTTTTGAATCAAGTGTGTGTTGAATGAAGACGTGTTTAGACCATATCTGAATGCTCAAGCCGATTGAAATTATTTTAAGCAAAATCACTTATTGTGTTCGGGTCAGTATGACCCGGGAGCCTATAGTTGTCGTTTTATTGTCGTTAAATTGATATAACAGTAAATAATAATAAGAAATAAGATGTAGTATTTATTATTTATTACATTCTATTATGTTATTTTATTTTTATTATATATTACTATAAATGTTATGTAAAGAACATCTGAAAAACTTAGTAGTTAGGTATATACATTTATTTGTTACAGTCTTGACAGTAGTAATATACATGAGCTTTACATAGGTACTTTGAGCAATTACAATATACCATATTAATTTTATTATCATTTGAAGAGGGACAAAAATTACATCTTTTACGCTTGGTTGTGGTTGATTGTTCCCTTACTTCGGCATTACTGGTTGAAGAACGTGACCTTATAACCATTTCAGCTGCAGGAATACTTCGAGGGAGACGTTTTCTTTCTTTCAATAATGAAGTGATCAAGGAACCATAGAACATAAGCGTTGTAAGCTGAAACGTCCATGATATTGTAAAAGATAGTCATTGGCCATGTTTTAGTTTGCCGTCTGCATGTGTATGTTATTAACTTGTCTAACGTGTCCACATCACCTTTAGTTTTGTTGTAATCTAAAATCATAAACGGCTTTTACGACCTTGGTTACACACTCCGGTATCGTGGTGTATGGTGCTTATGAGTGTAACGTTTTTACTCTGTTTCGGAATATAATAAATTATCGACATGTCATTGGTAAAGTGAAATTTTGAAGAAAGAACTTATTTCCTGTTGCAGACCAATACGGCTGTCAAGTCAGGCTTATTTCTGAGAATAGTGCCAAGCATGGTTATTTTTCTTTTCAATTGCATCTGCCCCAGATCGTACGTAAAAAAAATATCACACGTTACGTTGTGACCTTTTAGACCACAAGTAATATGTAGCACAACTCTTTTACCTTGACCTCTTTCTGGAGGTTCTCCTTTTCCCGAGGTAAACTTACATGTTATATGCATAAGCAGTTACATAATCGCATACAAAGCCCAAATCTTGACTCCGTATTTAATGACTAAAAGGTACCAGTTGCTCATCTACTGTTATATTTTCGTGAACATTATAGAGCTTAGGTAGAATTGCAACCCATTCATCCCACAAGTCCCATATGGGAGCTACTTTATCAGTTTGGTGTCGTTGTGGTCGAGTTTTTTAATGGTCAAAGCGAATTATTCGTGTAATTACTTGAAATCGTTGTAGGGACATTGTCGCCCTGAATATTGGACGACCTACATTTCCATCCCACAGGCTGGCTGTTACCTCTCCATGAGATTTATACACTCCAGCTAGAAACAGTAGGCCAAAATATGCTTCTAGTTCAACTAATGTTTGTTCGTTAGTTAGATCGCCACAAAGTCTTTTGCCTTCTAAATTTGACATTTTCAAAATTAGGTTTACAATTTTGAGTAAAATATAAGAAGTACGCGGATTTTATATCAATTATTCACGACATAGCATACCTTGTTGGCCCAGGAATCAACGAAATAATATTTGTTACTCATACCCTTCCCTATTAATGTGTCTTTTCATTCCATACTATATTGCCATCTTTTGAAGTAACGTGATTATCCGTATCAGTTTCATCAGAAATCGTAGCTTCCACTTCATCATACGATTCGCTATTATATATCTCGGTTTCGGACATATGGTCTTCTTCAAAAGCATTAGAACCACTATCAGAAACACACAAAAGTTTCTCAAGTTCACTATCCGTAAGTACTCTCTCACTACACATTTTCAAAAATAAATTTCATTTGTTAGGTATTTCATTTATACGCGGAGCCACGGACAAGTTCTTCTAATTTGAACTACACAAATCACTGCGTCATATAAATAGAGTGAGTGTAACAAATGCATTAAAAAAAACTAATTATACTTTTCTAATATCAATCTAGGTACACCGTTATTAGGGAATCGAACCCGCATCGACCATGCAGGAGACCATTCTATCACTAAAATTGAAATTGCTATTTATATCGTAGGCTGAGTATTTTTTTACTTATGGTGTTTTTTTTTGTCAAAATTACAATAAATCTGGTATATAAGGCGTTGCAATATGGCTAGTTTTTTACACACAACGTGTTGGGTCACTCGCTGCGCTCGTGTAGTTTTCTCGTCTATTCAAAAAAAAAACCCTCATATTGCAACTTGACATATAACTAGCTATTTCCACATTCATAATTCTATAACAACTTTCCTACTAGTAGTACTTTATTTTAATATTCTATGATGCTCTGATAAGGCCTCTTGATAAGTGACAGTAACAGTAAACAATCTGACGTTTCTGAAAAAAAGTCAACGATTACATTTATTTCGAAAGCCACCACACAGCAAGGTGTCAAGAAATTTTACCCACTACCGATCAAATTCCTGTTTTGATCACTAAATTCAGTGAGCAAAGCATGTCAACTGTATACAAAAGTAAACCGGATTCTAAGCAAGGTAAATATTTTTCTCTTGTTGGTAAAACTTGACTAAGTTAAAATTACTAGACGGATCTTATTTTACTAATTATTAAACATTGTGACTGATTTAAAATACTTAGCTTGGTGTATTTTTGTATTAATGTTTTACACAATAATGTAAACGTTTAGATTTGTGTAAAACATTAATACAAATATTAAATATGTGTAATAATGGTAAGTTTGCATTTTCATATTGTGACTGATTTACAGAGACGGCGTGTATTAAACAATAATGTATGCTCAACAAGTATGTAATATTAATAAAAAATAAAGATTCTAGTGGAGAATATTGCTACAAGGTGTAAATCTTTGCTACTTTTAATATTAAAATCATAAAAATGTATTCCTTTTTAAATTGGCCAACAGCTCTTTCTGATTGAGGGAGACAAATAATTACAATTATAAAGTTAGAAATCGTAAATTATTATAACGACTTAATGAAGATTTGTCATGTAAATTCACTTTTTAAATTAAAAAGTTAGTAGATATTACTTAATACTGTAATTATTTCTTTGACGTTTTAACATTTGATAGAGGAATACCTTATTACATTTGGTAGTCAATTTGTACTAACTTGTCGGATAAGATTCCTGAGATAGGTAGTCCCACAAATATACCTGCACTGTTTATTGTACCTACAAGGGTTATTTTCCAAAGATTTTCTGTGCAGTGAAGGTTAAACTGGAAGCCAACTCTTATGTTATCAATATAATCAATATATAACTTACATCGCGTAAAATTGAAGACTGATTAGTTTCGTAAATGTAATTGTCACAAAACTCAATGTGATCCTTATCAAAATCACATTTTGCTTCTCGGCTTATTTTAGTCACATTTTTATACCTTTCACATTTTGATGGCTCACTTCCTACTGAAGGTATGGCATCAGTCCACCAGAATGGTTTGTATTCCACAGGATCTGTTTCGCATCCAGAAATTTCACATCTATAAATTCAGAAATGATTTCTTTCTTTATAAATATTTATTTTCTTATTTACCTGTAATTCAATTCTTGAGCTTCAAATAGCCAAAGAATCGCAGGAAAATATGCAACTAAAGCCGCAATCAAAATGTAAAATAAAACTCTTCGTTGATATTTTCCAGTACTTCCAATTTCTGTTAAAATATCGTCTAAACAAACATCACTAGTCGACATCTTAACAATTATAGTTAAATAGTAGATAGTTTTTAATGATATCTAAGAAATGTCGAGATTAAGTTTATCAATCTAATTGAGCTTGATAAGTAAGTAAATGTGGGTACCAGCACAGGTAGGTAAATAAATGCGTTGGCTTGGATGTAACCCTTATATTTCTGTTTCCATATTTCATCAATTTATATTAACATCTCAAATAATTCTTAAAGATATTACCATTAACTGATGATGATAACTGGAATTGTTATGGAAAAGTTTAAATTTATATAAACAAAAAAATACCCAAAAAGTAGGTAAGCTTGAAGAATTCTAGAACACAATAACAAGGTTACACGTTTCCATGGTCAGACAATTGAAAGGTTGACACATTAACATAATTAAAACTTCTCAAGGTCACACAATTCATAAAGTGAGATGTAGAACGTCTCCCACACTCAAATTTTTACTGAGGTTGTGCACCCCACATTCAACTCCGTGACGCACAGTAGAAAAAAGAAAATAATATGTAAATGTATTTATTTATATGGTTTGCTTTATGAATAAAATAGTTTGACTTTGTGCAAGAGTAATAAGTTCATAAAACACAGTAATGTAGTAAACAGAAAGTAATTTATTACATGTAATATATACAAAATAAAACTGTTAAACGTACAGGTAGTACACTTCATCACTAAGAATGCACGAATCATCCTCATAAATTTCTTGTATCATTATTAGGGGAGCTCTACAAGATGTGTGCAGTGTAAACCTTCTTTGTATATGTGGTGAATAATTCCGTAATCAATTCTTTATAGCATAGATTCATATGGCCAACAAGATGATAACCAAATGTGAAGGACAAATGTGAGTGAATAATAACAAAATAAAGTTTTCCATGAAGACGTGATGGTGGAAGTATCGAATTCGTTTATCTAACGTAGTGAACCGTTCCGAATTTCACTGCACATTTTCATATACGTTCCGCATCGCTTCTGTTTAGTTTAAATATACGCCACGTACTAATATTAAGCAGAGGCGATGGTTGATAGCACTCACTAGACCCCCAATCGTCATGGAATGAGACGTTTGACATACTGACAGTGTTGAAAATGACGTGTTGGTATATATGTGTAGTTCTCCCTCCTTTTATAGTATGATGTTATACAGAGATATGCATTGTCAACCTTGCTGATTTGTACTAGTTGACGATCTCACTGTAAGACTGTAGTGGTCGAACAGAGAAAAACGATTCAACCTTGAAGTCGTGTGGTTGCCTATGTCGCGTTATTAACCTTGAAACGTGTAGTTGCCTAGGTCTCGTTATTAACCTTGAATGAGAAATAGAAGGGATATACAAGTGACGATGGAGTACTTTTGAAATTAGTGTCGTCCATAATGGAAAACATATTATGTCAAGCTGTAAGAGTGTGGCCGCTATAAATTCAAGTGAATGTCTCGATATTAGTAATGTACAATTTACTGTTGTAAATAAAATCAAATCGAAGCATGTGGGTATCCGTCGGTCATCGCAACTAAATTTTGAACCAGTCGTAAACCTTGTTGGATCAAAGAATAATGGTGTTGTGTTTCGATAAGCAGGAATGGCACATATGTGTGCACAATAAAGGAGTAATTACAAACTACTTCTACTCACCTGAAAGGCCATGGTTACCAACGAAGATTGGCTGGAAAACTACATCATAGGAAACTATTAATAAGAAGAAAATAATTCGTATCTGTTATTATGAATACTCAGACATCTAGTTAGGATCGGAGTCAATAAAACAATTAAGAAACGATTAAAATACCGCCAGGGTCTTGCGAAATCGCAGGTGTGCATAATCATAATTATTTATGAGATACTGAAAGATTCTGGAAGATTTATCGATTTACGAACGAATAATAATATTATGAAAACAATTATGAAAACAATATACGACATTAACTTCAATGTAGAAAATTCTAGAGATCCTATTCTTGGATTTAATGAAACAGCTTACAAGGGTCAAAAGTACATATATATATATATATATATATATATATATATATATATATATATATATATATATATATATATATATATATATAAATACTATTAACGTCACCAAGATTAACTCATTAATTATCGGCTGCAAAATAAGGAGTGGGAGTTTTAAAATGGAGAGTCATCAAACATTATTCCGAAATTTTTTCCCAGTGTACTAGCGTGATATAAAATAATTGAATCTCCTCAACATATCATCTATTTACCTACAGACACAATCTACCATTTCAACCATAACACTTAAAATAGTAAACCAAGACCGAGGTCTCATCAATTGTAACGTAGTGACGAAATGTAATTCATGTGCGTACAAACAAGACTATAAGAGATTGAAAGTGGGAACGCGAGGGTAACTAGACGTTAGCCGATTGACAGCGCAGAATAACACATACCTGCAAAGCCATAGTTTTACGGAAATACGATGACTATGTTAAACCAAAAAGTTGAAAACGCTGCAATAAATTCCGAACTATATACCCATAAGCCATAAACTGCGCGGATTGGAAACAATGATGAAATCATAATAACCATTCAGGAAGACTCTGCAATGAGAAAGTGTTTACGTGAAAGGAAGATTGTTAAGAGAGTATGGTAATGCCTCTAACACCGCTCGTTTCGTTGGTACTGGAATTCCATTTTTATTCAGTGAAATTAAATACGAAATGAATGGAACAGTAGTATATTTCGTAACTAAGGTTCGTTTTCTACATTAAAAGTACAGGATATTTTAATGTTTGTGTAGCTTTGCGCGGATTTTGTTAAATATAAGAAGAATGTCATTGTGAACATCAGACATGAATTAATTTTAATTTACACTAACATTGATACTGAAGCAGCAATTTCAACTGTAGCGAAGGAAGAATTAAAGAAGGAGGCATTATACTTTAAAGTAAAGATACTTCGTATAGACATCGAAACACCAACCAAAATACCTATCAATTCAATAGTATACTGTATTATATTCCATGATCGCTGTAATATGGTGCTCGTTATAGTACACGTACAAAATATCAAAACTTTACTACGGAACAACTCGCAATATTGAACGGAACACCAGTTGCGCACCATGTGTTTAAACCACCGTATCTGTGGAATACGTTAAATGTGGAAAGTCACCGTCAAAACACTTGTTTAATGGGTAACCAACACGCTATAAAATGGAGAAGATGAACAAACATCTCCACACCAACAACAGCTACGGAAAGTTAAGCAACATTTAGCAGATTGTAAGATTACGGTGCATCAGCACAACACCAAAGATAGACAAGTAGTAGTTGAAAGTCCCGAAGTGGGTAAAATGATAAATCTACTGTACCACGAGAATCATTTCAACGTTATCACGTCATTAACAGCGCAACATGAACGCTGTATGCGCCCAAAATATATACAAAATTTTATGCAAGATCATTTAAATGACCATTTATTAATAAATACGTGTTCTACTTTTTTCTTTTCGTCCTCTGTGAGCAGTTTATTATAAATGATGTTTTAAGTTGTATGAATTTTATACCTCGATATAATCAAAATTCACCCGGTATATTAATCTAAAAAATAATTTGTATTCATTATAGCGAAAGTATTTATTCTTTTTGTAAGACCAGAAAACAAGGATACGTATATACACATACACATACGCTAGCGTTACCATAGCAACTAAGTGGATATATAAGACTAGAATAAGTGATCGCTATCTCTATCTGCTTGCAATTAACTTCTAACGTGTTGTTAATAATTCACCTCTCTGTAGCCAACTAACGTGCATTTCGTGCCATTTGTGCTGCATATCATAGCTGCATAAAACATAATTTACTTATTTAAAGTGGAGCCTTCCACGGATATCGTTTGCACATTCAGTTTCAAACATGTTCATGCGCAAAGACCTTTTGGGAGCATCGTTTTTGTGCGATACTGAAAGGTAGTAGAGCATCCATTTTTTTTGCCCTGTTAAATATTTTTTATTAAAAGTGCTATAAATTTTATGGCGAGTTTATTTAAAAGTTATTTTACAATGTTTGGGACGCTTATATTTCGGGAACTTTTACTTTACCGTTTACTTCTTTATTTTTACTTTAACTTCACCTTTAATGTTACTTTTCACACGTTTATAAACATCTACGCAATTAATTATTTCACCGTTCATCCAATTTACGGTATATTGGTACGATTAATTAAGAGTGAGATCTATTCATTTGGGAATTATAAAGCATACAAATCCAGATTTATCTCAACCCTGAAGTAATATTACGCAACAGCCATTTCGTTATCTACAGTGTGACCAAGAATAAGGTATTCTGATTCCATTACTTACTCACGATATTAGAATTCATTAGGTTATAACGTTACGAACATTAGTATTAAGGTATTGCCGTTTATAATTAGACATAGGTGGTGTAATAAAATTTGTTATTGTAGAAACTTTCTTTTAACTTTATTGTATAAGGGTTTACTTCTTTATTCCATATTTTAAAACAAGTTGGGGTCCGAGTATTTAACAATTAGTTTCAGGGAGAAGCAACCAAATTTTATGAACCTGGGCCACTTTAATCTGTGCATAAGGCACAAAATCTTCTATTTATTACCCAAGCTGTTAAGTAGCTAAAATTTGTAGCCATGGGTGTAGTAGTATACTTATAGAACTTTAAGGATTTGAACACTGTCAAATTCGCGTGTTGTAAGGTATAGTATATTTTGAAAGAAGTATATATATATATATATATATATATATATATATATATATATATATATATATATATATATATATATATATATATATATAGTGCGTTTTTCTTTAATCCGAACATATGATTTTATACACAATGTAATTATCCTTATGTTCAGTTTTAAAAAAACGTGTCAACGTATTGCAGTAGATCAAACGAGTAGTAGATAAAATTGACAGCTGTCACATATCTTAAAAAATACCGCCCTACAGTTTAACTTCCAAAATGCTTTCGACTGAAATAAAAGCACAAATTTTGAATTGGTACAAAAGTAACAATAGTTTGAGAAGACCGCGGGACTTATTTGCCGTACAATACCCTGAGGAACACATCCGATCCATTTCAACCATCCATAACATCATTACTCAATTTAACAAGGGTGGTTGAATCGCAAATTTCCACAAAAAAAGAGTAAAAACCTGCCACGTCCTCAATGAGGAATTATAACTAAACATTCTGTGCTATGCCGAGGACGATCCCACAACATTAAAAAAATTTAAATACAGGTTGTACAAATTTCATAATCACCAACAACTGTGCAATGACGACAATATTAAACGCACAGATTTTTGTGAAGCATTATTTAATTTATTCAATGGAAATGATGTAATTTTAACAAAACTAGTCTTCACAGATGAAACACCGTTTTCCTTGAATGGAGCAGTAAACTTTCAAAATTATCGGTATGTACCTATCTCCATTATCCATTTCCATCTTCCTAATATACTTCCTTTTTCACTAAAACAGATAGGGGTCACGATCGAATCCTCATTTACAAAATCTAACACATACACAATATTACATCAGAGTTAACGTTTGGGCTGGAATAATCGACAATGTTTTAATCGGACGCTACTTTCTTGATCGAAATTTGAATGCGAACAAGTTTTTAGAAGTACTTCGATCTCGTATTATTCCACGAATAGAGGAGTAGAATGTTGACTACCCCTGATTCCAAATGGATGGGACTCCACCATATTCTACAAGATCAGTGACACATTTTCTTAATACCATATTTCCAGGCCCGTGAATAGGGAGATTTGGTCATTTAGCTTGGCCACCTCGATCGCCAGATCTATCGCTAACTGATTTATTCCACTGGGGTTATTTGAAATCTAAAATTTGTAATGAAGTTCACACTCAAGATGCCGACGAATTAAAAAATCGTATACTTACTGCATGTAATGAGCTGAACCCCATTTTTTTTTTAAATTCCGTTCAAAAATTTCGTAATCGCATAAGATACTGTCTTTAGCATGCATATAACCCACAAAGCAACTTTTGGTGGTTGTTTCTTAGACAAGGAACTCTTTTTACCTAATCTAAGAGTTGTTTTGTGCACATAACCTACAAATACTGAAAGGGCTGGTTCTGTTTAAATTGTGAATTGCGCATATCCTATACGTTAACACGTTTTTTTTTAACT
Organism: Vesta saturnalis; assembly: GCA_036346205.1. NCBI lineage: Eukaryota > Metazoa > Arthropoda > Insecta > Coleoptera > Lampyridae > Vesta > Vesta saturnalis. The sequence goes on along the minus strand of JARFJB010001864.1, from coordinate 1,188,161 downwards.
GAACATAGTGATAATTTCATTGGGTACATGATATGTTGGGATTAAAGAAAAATGCACGGTATACACATTAGTGGGAGGAAGTTCAATATCTCGTGAAATATACCATATGTAAAAAAAAATATTTCAAATAGAAGTTGTAGCAATTGCAATATTGCACATTTGTAAAATTGTTTCAGGTATACAGGGTGCTCTGATTTGTTCGAGGCATGTTAACAAGATATTTTTTTTAATGACATCGGGAGTATGTTTTTACATGATCGAACTCAGCATAGCAATCTACATACGTCACAATATTTTCTCGAGAAAATTTTGCCGCGTTGCCAAATTATTGCCAAAAATATGAAAATTTACTGAAGATCGCTACATTATAAATGAATTACATAACAGTTTACTATTAACATCTTAAGCAAAATGTTTGTATAGTTACAAAGATAAAGAGTGTATAAAATGTATGGGACAAGGTAAAATATTGTTTCAAGCACAGGGTGTTTATTATGAAGGTACAGAATTATTACACTTTAAAGGGCCAAAACTTCATTTTTTTGTTGGAACACCCTGGATATTATTCCATGCTTTTGTAAAGCAATTAAATCCCTTCAATTTATGTATACACCATATGTTCTCTACAACTAGTAGTGAAAAATTATCCTTTTAATGAAAATTTTACGCTTGCACAATTTCATATTCTCGAATGGAATACCCTGTAGGTTGTAGGTATAACATTCCATAGTTTATAAAATTTCTAAATTAACTTGACCTATCTTAATAACTATGACCTATAAAACCATGCAGCAGTAATTATATTTGCGCCACAAAAGTGCATGAATGGTGTAAGTGGTAAATGTAATCGCAGCCTCACATTTTAATATTTTTAATTCATGTATTACTTTTTGTTAAGTGTAAGATGTTTATTGAAAAATTGTTGATTAAATTAAAAATTTATTCTAAATCATTTTATAACAATTATTAAATGAATAATTACAATTCGCTAAAGAAGCTATAAAGAACCATCACTTAATTAAGTGCTCAAAATGGTCACCATTTACTTCTAAACAATAAAACACGTGATTTTTAAATGCTATGCTAACATTTCTTAACCTGCCGTTGTCGATACTTCTCTTATCCGTTGTTTCATATCTTCTTTTCTCCTGGCAGGTAACCTCACAAAACGAAAACTACTTTCGTTAATCCTGGGGAATGTGGTGGCCATTTAACTGGACCTGCTATGCCTATCCACCTGTCAGGAAACCTATTATTTAAAACTGTGTTTATTAATACGGTGTTGTGGACTGGATATGCATCATGCAAGAACCTCATTCCTTGCTTGACTGGATTGGGCAAATGTACTAAATGGGGTAAGTAAATTTCTCTAGTTACCTTTCCTACACAAAAATGCGGCCCGATTACATATTTACAATGGTTCCACTGCAAACGTTCAAGGACCACCTTGTCTGACTTGACTAATAGTCCTTATACAATGTGATTGTTCTGTAGAATAATAATGGAAATTATGTCTGTTCACAAACCTATTTTTGTGAAATGTGGATTCGTCACAAAACAAAACATCATGAAAAAAGTGCCTGTTTCGTTAAATTTTTTCTGAAGCCCATTCACAAAAGCTTATTCTTTTTTCAAAATCACTGGGTAATAGCTCTTGCATCCTTTGAATATGGTATGGATGCATTTTGTTTGTGCTCTGGATTCATTGGATAACAGTGCGACTTATGTCACTCCAATTTGAAATGTCTCTAGCTGATATGTTAGGATTTTCTACTTTTAACATAACTGTCATACTGATTATCTGGAGTTAATTCAATTTTTGTTCTTTAGCTGTTTAGATAAGCTAGTTTGTGTAAACCTAAACAACAAACTTTCAAAGGCTCCCTTCTAAGTGGCTGTTTTTGATGATATAATCTTGAGGTCAGTTTGTGTGACTTCGGCCAAAAAAAAATGATGTCTATTAACTCTTGAGTGTCAAGGTTCATTTTCACAAGGTATTTGATACAAAATGCATGAGACGCTAAGCTATTTATTCTTGACAGTAATAATAAAATTCGAAAAAGTCAATGTACCAGCCTACTTGATGAAGATAAAAAGAATAAGATTTCCATTAAATTGACGATTTTTGAAAAAATAATAGTTTTACAGGTCATAGTTATTAAAATTGATCATAGGGATTTGGAATTTTGGAAATTATGGAATGTAACAGATTGTTCCATTAAATGACATGGAATTTGATACAAGTAAATTTTTCATTAAACTGATAATTTCTCGCAATATAATAGTTTTAGAGATCATAGTTATTAAGATAGATCAAATGGAATGTTATACCTACAATGTGTTCCCGTAGAAAAAATGAAATGCTACAAGCTTCAAATTTTTATTAAACGGGTAATTTCCAGGAACTACTAGTTGTAGAGACCATATGGTGTATACATGAAGTTGAAGGGATTTAGTAGCTTTATACAATAATGGAATAATATACAGGGTGTTCTATAAAAAAATAGGTTTTAGCCCGAGATGATTGTGTACCTTCATAATAAACACCCTGTGTATGAAACAACATTTGTCTTGTCCCATACATTTGTACACTCTTTGTCATTGATGATGTTATTAGCAAACAGTTATGTAATTCATTTATGATAAAACGATTTTCAGTAAATCTTCATATTTGTGAGTTCGATCGTGTAAAAACATACTACCGGTCCCATTTAAAAAAATACTTTGCTAAATTGCCTCGACTAATCAGAGCACCCTGTATACCTGAAACTACTTTACAAATGTGCAATATTGCAATTGCTACTTCTATTTGAAACATTTTTTTACATATGGTATATTTCACGAGATATTGGACTTACTGTATATATATATATATATATATATATATATATATATATATATATATATATATATATATATATATATATATATATATATATATATATATATATATATATATATATATCTATATATAATGCAAAGTAGTGACGGTGAAATGGTTTCCTGAACACCATACTGAATTTTTCTAATTTCTGCAGCAAATTAATCAGAAATTATAAAATCAAAGGAAATCTACCGAAGATAGAATACCCTCGTTAGAATTTGTATTTGATGCAAAAATGAAAAAATATCCGTTCCATTTGAAAAAATCAAGTTACAATTGATTAAAATAAATTTTTTAATTTAATTTTATTCTTATTTTAGGTTGTAATTTTGTTTTTTTTTTTCTACTTAATAAATAATGTTTTACAATGTAAAACGTTTTTTGTTTATTTTACACGGGTTATTAGATAATACAAACTAAAAATCCAAAAATACAACAAATTAATCAGAAATTGTGAAATGTAAAAAAATCCGAGTTTGATGCAAAAATGAAAAAAATGGCCATTCTATTTGAAAAAATCAAGTTACCATTGATTAAAATTTTTTAGATTGAGAAAAGTTATTTCTCTAAACACAGTAAGAATTCGGATTTGGCCGTCCGGTCTACGCTAGTACTTTTCATGCCTAGTAGCATTACAGAGTGATGGACTTCTAAATTTTGTGATCACAGCGATATTTACTTTTTTTCAGACATCTACTTTTTGTAAAAATGGATTGCGTTTAAACCATTCGTTTTTGGTACCGTGAGTAGTTAAGATTGGAAACTTTTGGAACACACCACAATTCCAAGGTTACCAAAATTTCAAGGTCCCACCCGTCCAAGGTTACGCAATAAGTAGGTCATGCTTACACATAACTTGCCCAAGGTCGCACATTTTTAAGAATACCACACTGTAAAGTGTAAAAAATACGAAGGTCACTAACACTCAACACATTCACTAGGAATAACACATTTTGATTTAGTACAAGAGCAAAAGGTCCTTTCCACTTCTGTATCATTACACCTGCGAGGACGTGGTGCAAGTAATTGAGCGTACGTGCAGTGCGGTGCCCATCGGAGATGCTCCTGTAGCGGAGTGTCAGATGACCGCCATTGGTTTATTCGAACTCCACACATGAAGCATTCAACCTTATCGTCTGAAGGTATGGAAATGAACCGTGCTGCTGCAAGCGATGTAGGTGAGTGAACTTCAGACCATGTTCGATACGTAAGTAAACGTTTATCGAAACAATTGCAATACTGAGGCATAATAAAAGGTTGGTGTGACGCCGCACATCTTCTCACCGTAGGACACAGAGTATGATACTAACAGGAAATAATTTATTACATACAATATATACATTATAAAAAAAACTAATTGTCCAAATAATACACTTCTCCGCAGAGTATGCATGAATCATCTTCATATACCTCGTGCAGCATTGTTACGGACGCTCTACACGATGAGCACGGATATTCTTGGTGTGACATGTGGTAAGTTGCGACCCATCTAACCATATGTGTATGATGGTCAATAACTCGGTATTCACTTGGTTGCAATGCTTTGTAGCAGTCATAGCATAAATGCATATGGCCAGCAAGATGATAACGAGTATGAAGAGTAAATGTGTGTGAATAATATCCCAAATTACCTACGAAGATATGATGGTGGAAGTAGCGAATTCTTCTATCTAGGTTGGCAAACCATTCAGTATTCCATTGCACATCTTCATATGTACCCTTTAATGCTTCTAGTATCGTAGAAGGCAGTAGCCCTTTTTTTTCAAATTGCACCCAGTTGGGAATTAGTTCACATGCTCGCCGCACACTTAGATTAAAAAGTAATAATGGTTGGTAGCACTCCCTATCATCCCAATTGTTCAGTACTGGGCTAGCATACATACTGATACTGGTGGAAATAACACGCTACTATACGAGTAGTTATCTCCACTTTTAAAGAAAGGAAAGACCTTGTGAAAACATATGTTTAATTAACTTTCAAGAATGACATTATTGATACCGGCATTGTTTAACCTTGGAGAGGTGGAGGACATCGTCAGTGTGAGGTTGTGACTACCTTGACGGCGTGTGAACCTTGAAAATGATAACCTTGGAATAGTGGTAAACTTGAGAATGGAGGACGTTGTAATGGGGTGAACCAGGGTAATTGGGGACCTTGAAAATGTGGGGGTCCGAAAAGGTGAAAGAGGCATCCTTGAAGTGATTGGTGAGATCTCGCCAACCTTGCAGAAACGCCGTGAATAAAGGCCTTCAAACGGTAGGATTGCTCAAGTAACGTGCAGTGTGGCGATCAAGGAGAAGCAGATAACCTTGACACTAGAAATAGTAGGGAAATTAGGATATTAATGCAGAGGGACTATACGTGAAACCAGTATTGTATGTAATGAAGAACATATTACGTCAAGCGGTAGAAAAGGTGAACATTGAGAGTGTTATAAATTGAAGTGGATGTTGTGATATTTTAATTAACAATGTGCAGTATTTTTTAAATAAAAGTAAATCGAAGTATGTTGTTAGTATCGGTCTGTCACCCCAATTCAATTTTGAACCAGTCGTGAAACTTGGTGGATCTAAGAGTAATGGAGTGGTGTTTGATAATCAGGAATGGCACATACTTATGGACAATCAAGGGGTAATTACAAATTATTTCTACACACCCGAAGGGACATGGCTATCTACTAAGATGGGTTCGAAAACGATATCGTATGAAACTACTAAGATGAAAATTAAACGCATCTCTGATTGTGAAGAATCAGAAATCTATTTAGGTTGGGAGTCTGTAGAACAGTTATGGATGTGGATGTGTTATAGTGCAGAGTCGTCACTTAAGGATGTGGATTGCGTTAGTGCAGCGCAAAGAATAATATGCCAATTTCAATCATTAGAATTTGATGTTGAACATGAAAAAGTGTATGGTCGGGGTACATTTAGTGATGACTATTTAGATAATCTAGTTTATAAGTATGGTAGTAGAATACGTCTGTGTGAGAAATATTTTTTAGCGCATGACGATGGTGTAGAGTGCATTTGTTGTATTAAGCGGTTAATAGAAGACCTTAGAGAAATATCTCTGGAACAATTTGTACATTGTAACGGTATAAACGGGTGGTAGAACGGGATTACAGATAAATTGGCCTTTTTGCCCCGACTAGCCAGCGTATGGGTGTAGGTCAGATGTTCAAAAATTTTGCGCATCCAGAATAGTAAATCGTACGTAAGTCACAATAGGGACTGAAGACAAAATCGAGGGTTTGGGCGCCAGAATGTTTGGTAGTCAAAATAAGGGTTGTCGTGCCAAAATTACGAGTACATAGCGTGTCTAAACATACAAAAAACATACGCTTACCTATCCGCAATCAATCCCAGGTGTGCTGGACAGCAACGCAGCAAACCACCTGAAATAAGGCTTCAAAAACACAACACGCTTGTCAAATAAAAGCGTGATAAACACTCAATGACGTTACGTTAATACACCTCCGTGTAATAATAAGGCATTAAATAATAATCAAAACAAAACAAAAAAAATCTATAGAGTGAACTCTAAATGAATTAATACTCAACTAAAATCAAATAAAATACTAAATATTAATAACGCTATTACTCAATAAAATAAAAAACTAACTTCGTTACGTTAAAACTAAATTACCGGTAACTTACAATTTGCAAAAAACTTTATGTAACACAAGAAGGGTGTTTACAGAATTAAACACATTTATAAAACTAACAAAGCTATAATAAGATTAAAACAATAATATATAAAAAAAATGGTATAAATATCAACATACGATAAGGCGCATAAGAAAACAACAAATACTTAATCGGCGACGAAAGACTAGCGATCGATGTAACGCCGGTCTAAATCACTTATCTTAACTATTTCGTGAAAATATGACCACACTACCTAGGGTCAATTGCCCTTTAATACAAAATAAAAGAAGAGTATGAAGGCGAAGTGTCAATAATATAATTACTTAAAATAATTAAATCTAAAGCAAAAAAACTTAATTCAATAGGCAAAACAACTCCGCTTTCAAACTTTCGTATACAAAGAAAATAATTTAAGTACATACACAAAAAATATATCTACAAGTTCTATTAAATTGTTCCAGAATTATTGAAAATACTCAATAAAAAACTATATTATACTACCTTAATGGTTAACTTACCACTTCTGTGTTACAACGATGGGGATGAACTAGGTGTTCAATTACTGCTATTCGGATGTGGTTTCCCAGGTCTGACAAGATGAGTGAAAATGTTGACGTTTATTCTTTTATACACAAACAATTCCTTGAATGAATCTCGAAATATGTTACTGTCTTAGTTAAAAACTTTTAAATTAATAACTTCTTTTAAAATGATAATAAAGTGAGCGTTCAAAATTGCTTGATAACTTTTAGCTTTAATAGTTTTATTTCCACTAATAATCCAAAATGTTAATAACTTGATTTAAATAACGTTAATTTTGGTATATTGCGAAAGTTTCTTTATCTTTACACACGCTTTGTACGATAAATAGGTGGCACTGCAAGAACGATGATTTTAAAATCCGCAGAAGCGATATAAACCAAAGAGGTCACTGAAGCACTATACAACACGACGATGTCCTCTAGGTAACTTTACGTAAAACCGAAATCGGCACTAGGTATAATCCTTTGGTGATGAACAATTTTGATAAAATCCCTTTTCAGGTCGTCTTCAGAAGTAGCTAACTACCCTTACTACACAAAAAGTACGTTCGTTAAACACCACAAGGTCCAAAATATCAACGTTCTAAACCACCCTTAAAGCGTAACACTAAATGGCACCGTACTACTCGAAAACGCAGTCAATTTTAGACTCCCGCAAATTATTCACAAAAATCCATCTTTGAATTTTGAATCCCACTACTCACAAAAAATCTTATCTAAGTTAATTCCACCAATTAAAAAAACGGAAGGGGAAGATTTAGTACCCCAATACATAAATTTCGTTTTCGTCCGTAAGGACTCGGTAATTTCCAAAATCTCAAACGTCAGCAAAAGTATCCTGTACAGCCTCTCTATGTTTACCTTAAAGTACGAACAATAAGGCCCACATGCAATCTCTATGACTCAAAACCAGCATATTCACTATTACATTGAACAACTACACTTAAGCGACTTTATGTCGCTAACATGACATCATACACAGATAAATCCACACTATTCATTTAAATTACAAAACTTTCTATTATATTTTACGGAAATCAAACGAAATGAACGTTAATTAAACTTATAGACAACTATTTACAAATAAGCGTTAATCAAACTTTTATAAACGAGGAATAATAAGGAAAAACAACCTAAATTACAAAAAAAAAAAATAATTCACAAACAAAGAATCTAAAGCTCACCATACACCTCCATCCCTAAAGGTCGTTACACACGTTAAACCGATTCATCTATAAAACTAAACTTGACAAAAAAAATATGTATATATGGAATCTAACTAAGTGCATAAGATTACAAACAAAATTACCAAATACGTATACAGGGTGTTCAAAATACCCTGACACTCCCCTTACAAAAATATTTTCCTTCGGAAAATATATCCGAAAAACAACTTAACCCTACAGGCAACCTACGCCAGGAACAAAAACCAATCTAACACTAATTACAAACATTACTCTCACCAACTAAATGTACGAAGAAGTACGGAAAATGCGGTGGTGCTGGTCAGGAAAGACCCCTCGCAACACCCTCAAAAGCTGGTGATGTGCTACCGCTCGCACACACCACTAGTTGGGACTATAGACCCAAAACCTAAAATAAAGTTATCAAACTTTAAACTGTTGGGGTCCGTGAAGCGAACCACCAACAGAGACACAAATGAAAATCCGGTAAAAAAAAATTCAACTACATTACACAAAACGGACGACGAAACCAACCATGACCTTTGACAGGCAGAGGGTGGGGAACCGGTACTCGGCATAACTGTATATATAAACATCATCGAAACTAAAACTCGACAACTCCATAAACTCCACAAAGTCAACAAAACTCCACAAAACTCCACAAACTCCATAAACTCAACAAACTCAACGCGTCCCTCGAGCCGGCAAGAGGGTGGTTCCAACTCCCTCCCCCGAACTCGAGTTCTGCCCCCTTAGAGCTACAAAACAGAACTTCCACAGTCACGTTCGGTATCATAAGTCAAAGTCGAGAAGACAAAAAAAAATTGGATCAAATCCCACGATAAACGACAAACCCAAAAATGATCCGCTAAGGATCCGAGAAAGCACAACAAGGTGCAACAACGGTACACGCGTTTGGCTGGTGCACTGAAACTCCGCGTCGAGAGCATACGGAAGAGGCCGGGCCACGGTTCACGAGGTCCCCGCTTTCCGTTATTCCACAACCGCATACGCAAGACCCAAAATCGCAACACCTCCAACCAAACTCGCTACGCCTACTTGATTAGTCGCCTCTTACGACAAGCAGTGGCATCTGCTGTAGGAAAATTCTTACTCCGTCCCTACACAGAGAAAACGTCCAAGAGGACTTTAATCGATATTTGGATTTGGCTTAAGATCTTTAGCATTCCACACTCCCTTCGAAACTCCTGAAGCATCAGACAGTTCGTAAGTCTGATACGAAACCTTTCTCTTAATATAAAATGGACCGATAAATTTTGGCGCTAACTTAGCTGCAAAATAACGAGATGCGTCCGATAAAACATAATTTTTCCGCCACACGGTATCCCCTACCTCAAAATTTGCTAAACGTCTACGTAAATCATAATTTTGTTTACTCTTAATATACGCGGCATTAAGTCTTTTCTAAATATCGTTATAAACAATGCGAAAAATTTCACTTCTCTCTAACAACGGTGTTCGGTCGGCAAAATTTACATTATCTAGATCGGTACTGTTCGTCGGTACTCCCTGCTGTGATCCGTCTATGATCATTTCTCGCCCAAAGTTCGCGAAATAAGGCGTAAGGCCGGTAACTTCATGAGTCGCTGTGCGAATGGCACAGGCAACTTGCGCTAAATACTTATCCCAATTACGTTGGTTATCTTCAATATACGACGCTAACATTGTCTTCATAACTCTATTAACACATTCTGATGGATTCGCCTGAGGATGGTAATTGGCGTTAAATATAATTTTGGCATTATAAGACGTAACCATTTTCTGAAATTCCTTGCTCCTAAATTGTGATCCATTGTCACACAAAACGTATAACGGTACTCCAAACATAAGAAATACATTCTCTTCGATATTCTTAACTACACTTGCAGCGGTAGCGGCACGTAACGGGAAGAAAAGTACAAATTTCGAAAAATAATCGGCAACTACTAAAACGTATGAATAACCTCGAGATGATCTCGGTAACGGTCCTACAATATCCGTGGCAATCATTTGCCAGGGCTTGTCGATAACGGGATGTTTTGTCATAAGGCCGGCCGGTTTCTTCTGTTCCGGTTTATGTCTAATACAAGTCTCACAATGTCGAACGTAACGTACCACGTCTGCCTTTAACTTCGGCCAATAATACTGTCGTGGAATTCTCTCATAAGTCTTAAAAATACCTGCATGTCCAGCTCTAGGGTCATCATGACTGCGATAATATCTGGGAGCGTTCTCCCTTCGGCACTACAACTCTCCACTGTTCCTCATCGTTTCTCAACTTCGGATAACTACACTTTGCATGCTTCAATAACTTTCCCTTTTCTACCCGCCATTGCGAGTACGCAATAGGTCTTGCCCTAACATTCTTCTTCATCCGTGTCAACCACTTATCGTCATCTTTCATCTCTTCTACTTCCTTTTCTTCGTCTTCTATTATAGTCTCGTCTGGTAAGTCAATATCGGGTTTACTTGTCCCTTCAAGTGCGTCAATAACTGGTACGGAACGTGATAATGTATCTGGTACGACATGATACTTTCCTTTACGATGAATGATCTCAAAACTGTACTGCTGAAGGCGTATAGCCCAACGCGCTAATCGACCGGTAGGTTCCTTTAAATTATGTAGCCAAACTAACGATGCGTGGTCGGTAATAACCGTAAATTCTGCTCCCTCCAAATATGGTCGTAACTTCTCTACTGACCAAAGTACGGCTAAACACTCTTTTTCGGTAGTCGAAAACTTTCTTTCGTTCCTTGTCAACGATCTGCTGCTATAACAAATAACTCTTTCTTCACCATCAATGGTCTGCGTTAGTACTGATCCAATGCCATAATCCGAAGCGTCAGTTTGCACAATAAATGGTAGCGAAAAATCTGGACACGATAAAATAGGTGCGGTAACTAAACAATCCTTAATAGTTTCAAACGCTTTGTCACAATCTTCATCCCAATTAAATTTAGCAAACTTCTTCAATAACTTCGTTAATGGTGCAATAATGGTCGAAAAATCTTTTATAAAACGACGATACCAACTCGCTATGCCGATCAATCGCTTCACTTCCGTTGGACTCTTTGGTGTTGGAATCTTCAAAATGGCGTTGAGCTTTTCTGGGTCAACCGATAACCCATTTTCGTTAACTACATAACCCAAATATCTGAGCTCGGACTGACAAAACGTACATTTATCTCTTCCTAACGTAAGACCAGCTTCACTGAATCGTCGGAAAACTTCCTGTAAAACCTCGATATGCTTCTCAAAAGTAGGTGTGCAAATAATAGTATCATCCAAATAGACGAAAACATACGGCTCTAATTCTGTTCCTAAAACTCGGTCTATAAATCTGCCAACTCGCCGGTGCGTTCGAGTCCAAACGGTAAACGCTTAAATTGAAACAGACCCGATTGGGTACTGTAAATGCGGTATACTGCTTTGAATCTTCGGCCATCGGTATCTGCCAATAAGCTGACTTAATGTCCAACGACGATATGTATTTTGCGTCACGTAAACGGTCTAAAATTGCTGAAACGTACGGTAACGGATATGCATCTCTCGGTAACTTATTTACTTTTCGAAAATCCACGCAAAACCTATAACTTCCATCCTTCTTCTTTACCAGTAGTATCGGACTTGACCAAGCGCTATTAGATTTCTCAATCACATCCATCTTCAACATTTTTCCAACTCGAGATCTATTTGTTGCTGAATAAACGGTGACACGATAATATCGTTGTTAATTGGTTCACTACTTGTCTTAATTTTGTGTTCTACTAAAGTTGTACATCCAACCTTGCCGTCAATGTTTAAAATAACTGTCCACTACTCCATCCAATTGTCTTAATTGTCCTCCATTCAGATGTGCAAATTTCATCCCAATTAAATTTAAATAAAGTAAATCGAAGTATGTGTTAATGGTCTGTACAATCAATTTTCAACGTCGTGAAACTTGGTGGATCTACGAGTAATGGTGGATGTTTGATAAGCAGGAATGGCACATACTTATGGACAATCAAGGGTAATACAAATTATTTCTACCACCCGAAGGACATGACTATCTACTAAAATGGGTTCGAAAACGATATCGTATGAAACTATAACAAGATGAAAATTATACGCATCTCTGATTGTGAAGAATCAGAAATCTATTTAGGTTGGAGTCTGTAGAACAGTTATGGATGTGATGTGTTATATCAGAGTCGTGCTTAAGGATGTAGATTCTTAGTTCAGTGCAAAGAATAATATGCCAATTTCAATCATTAGAATTTGATGTTGAACATGAAAAAGTGTATGGTCGTACATTTAGTGATGACTATTTAGATAATCTAGTTTATAAGTATGGTAGTGGAATACGTCTGTGTAGAAATATTTTCTAGCGCACGACGATGGTGTAGAGTGCATTTGTTGTATTAAGCGGTTAATAGAAGACCTTAGGAAATATTTCTGGAACAATTTGTACATGAAATAGAATGTCATTTACCGAATCATATTTCAATAGATGACAACAGACAAGTGAAGGAGGTCTGCATTAATGAGCTCAAAACGTAGTTCACGATGTAGTAGAATGCGAGCGAAAAGGAGAATGGTAACAGTTAGCAAGAGAATCTGCATACTTTAGGAAAAGAATAGAAGAGTGTAGTAAAATACTTTCAGCTGTCCTGGAAAAGCAACATCGTGATTACGTATTTATGAAACGCTTTAGTGGTGTATGTATTGTATGTACTAATAAATAAAAAAATTAAAAAGAGTTATTTATTACATCATAATATTACAATATATAAAAGGAATCATCAGCGTATTATATAATGTCTTTGTTAGGCATTATACTTTGAAGTTCTGGCTCATAGAAACGTCCTTGTATCTCTTCATCTCGACTATCACGTAATTTGTAAGTAATTGACTGGAACGTTTCACTGCTGATATTCGAAAGACTTCGTAACTTCAGTGAGTGTGTAACCCTTAGAGATATGCTTCTGTGTTTGCTAATACGTCATAATACTCCAGTTTAAATTTAGGTGTCTTACGGTCAAGAACTTTATGACATTTCAAATGTTTCAAAATAGAGGCAGCATTATTTTCCGTAACTTCTATAAGTTTGTATCCGGTGGTTCTATACTTTCGTGAATTACAATCCACATCAATTTGATAACCATTATAGGAACCTTGCATACTGAATGTTTTCCACATTATTTGTTTAAGAGTGCGATTTACGTTCAACTATACTACTTTCAAGTTGGAATAACTACTGTAATGATTAATATAAATTTTTTTCATAACTTTTTAAATTCAGCATTATAAAACTCCGTTCATGTCAGTTTGTATATGTGTAGGCGTCCTTTGCAAACCAGTCAAAAGTTTATTTATTATATCTGCGACTAGTTTACCATTCTTGCGTTTGATGAAAACATTTAAACCTTTATACTACACAATGCCGGGAAAATTTTTCCTTGCTGGTTTGTGCAGTTATTCAACAATATCAGCTTTATTCATTTTACCGCTTTGATTTTAGTAGAATCTCTATGATGAATGGTTGTTCTTTTGTAAATTTGACACCGTCTGGTATATATGTTGATTCACAGCTTCCTTACGTGTAGTTTGACTAATTAGAATAATCGGTGTCGTACAATGCACTATTGTACACTCTGTATAAGGAAACAAATATTTGCCAACTAACCAATGGAATATCTACTGTCTTCTTATGAAATGAACTTGTAAGGTAAAATAAGTTTTGTATATATATATATATATATATATATATATATATATATATAAGTGTCTAGTTTAAGATGAAATGCACATATTGGAAACCGTTAGAATACGAAGATGGTTAAATGGAGAAAAAGTTGTCATTATATGCCCAAGAAGTAACCATGGTTACATGTCAAAAATCCTTCCATTTACTAGATACAGTGATAACTGAAAATATGCGTTTTCAAAATCGCTATATCTTGTTTCTTGCAAGAGATACATCCACGATTTTTTTCAGGATGGGTAACAGGTAGAAGGATTTCAAAATGATTTTGAAAAAATCTAGGCCTACTAGATTTTGAGATAATGCACGCAACTTTCGATTTTCTTATGGACGCCATATTGGATTTTTGCATTTCTGAATTCTTTATAAAAATGCTTTTCAACCATATATCATATGTTTATAATCTGCCAATGAGAAAGTGTCAAATTACAATTAAATTATATCAAAGCAACCTTGACATATTATGTATTTTAATTAAATGAAAATTAATCTACAAATTAAACTAACTATTGAGAACAATATTATTGATTATTAACATAAATCATAATAATAAAAGTGACAAAAACAACAAAAATAAAATTTTATATTATACTGAATTTTACTATTAATTAAACAAATGCTCGAATAAACCTCTATTCTCTTGCAATAATTGAATAGATGGTTGATTGGCAAAGCTAGTTTGATATAAATTTAATTGTAATTTGACACTTTCTCATTGCAGATTATAAACATCTGGTATATGGTTGAAAAGCATTTTTATGAAGAATTAAAAAATGCGAGATGATAAGAACTCTTGTGATGCAGTGCTAACTCGATGCAGATGGTGTTTGCAGGAGAATGAAGGTTTATTCGAGCATTTGATTAATTAATAGTAAAATTCAGTATAATATTAAATTTTATTTTTGTTGTTTTTGTCACTTTTATTATTATGATTTATGTTAATAATCAATAAATTGTTCTCAATAGTTAGTTTAATTTGTAGATTAATTTTCATTTAATTAAATACATAATATGTCAAGTTGCTTGATATAAACTTAATTGTGTAATTTGACACTTTCTCATTGCGTTATAAACATTGATATAGGTTGAAAAGCATTTTTTATGAAGAATAAAATCAAAATCCAATATAGCGTCCATAAGAAAATCGAAAGTTGCGTGCATTATCTCAAAATCTAGTAGTCAATTTTTACAAAATCATTTTGAGATCCCGATGTTAACTGAAATCGTGGATGTATCTCTTAAGAAACAAGATATAGCGATTTTAGAAAACGCATATTCAGTTTTACCCGTACTATGAATGGAAGGATTTTGACATAACCATGGTTACTTGGGCATAAATGACCAATTTTCTCCATTTAACCATCTTCGTATCTCTAACTTTCAATATATCATTTATCTTAAACTGACATGTATACGTACTATTATTAAAATTATAATTATTATATTTTATTTATTTTATTAAGAATTATATAATTAATTAATTATATTAATGTTATTATAATTTTAACGTTATAACTCTTAAAATAAAAATATTGTTAATATGTTCGTAGGTAGAACAATATTGGTAGAACATGAACTCATCAACAGGGGATAGGGATCAAAATTTAGAAGAAACTTTACTTTTAACATTATAAAATAAATGATTATTACTTTGAATTATATTGTTATTTGAATACAATAATCATAGTTAATATAATTAAAGCACATTGAGATAATGTCCTATTATTTCTATCGTATCTAAATTGATTAAGTAAATTGAATTATAATTTTTAATTCGCATTAATACCTGTGTTACACCCTGTACATAACAAAATTCTTTAAAAGTATACGTGGGTATGCGCTGTGAATACGCAAACATATGATTCGACTACAACAAAAGTGAAATTGACATACAAGAAGTATACCTACGTTTGAATAAACAACAATTAATATAAAACATTTAAATTTTTAGATTAAATAACATTCCCTTTGGACATGCATACCTGTTGTTGCACATCATGGTTATTACAAAGGATTGAAATTATGAACATAATAAAGTACGTATCAATGTCAACAATAAGTACTCACATACAATGTCCTCCTTTGTGGGTTACTGCTGCTGAAGTTGATTGAAGACAACAGCTCCTGCGAACTGCAACTCTGCTCCTCGAACATCCAAGTTTTCTTTTAAATGAACAGCTTATTCATTTAGGTAAGTTTCACTATTGTTATTAGAATATTGACGAATCTTTATTTTTAGGCTCATCACTTCTTTTTAATTAACTTCAAAATAAATTTTGAACAGCATGGATCGTTGAAGGTTGTTGTAAATTAAACACACTTTTGATAAACAAGGTGTATAATGATAAAAGCACGAAGACAACACAATTAAATATCCATACTAACATTCACAATGTAAATTTAAAAACGAACAAAGTTGAAACTGCGGAAATATTTTTATAACTAGTCGAAAACTTCCGATTTGAAATTTAAAAAGGTAAACTAACCTTAATTTAATTATTTTTCGACAAAAGACTATCACTTGTTTTGTTAACACTTCCGATACTAAATCGCACTTTGTTAAATTCCCGAAGTGACGTTAATTTGTTTTAAAATTATTTAAAAATTTAGCAACAGCTTACTTTGGCAAGTTGTTGCTAAAGATGAAAATCAAGAGAGAGTGTGAAGCTATTGCACTTGTATTTATATCATTTTACTCGACAACCAAATCATCGAATGTTTTCTATAGTTACGAAGAATATTCCTGAATTCTGATTGGATACTGTAATTTTTCATATTACGATAATTCTTTAAAGCCCTATAACTTTCGTCCCGTTTAACATTTCTTAAATCTAAAAACATTTCCATAATCTACATAATTTTATCTATAATTTGAAATCAAACACGGACTAATTCTTACACTTAATAACTACGTTAATTTTACCTTATTTATTGACTTTACACTAATTCTATCAATTTTACAGGCCTGAAACTACCTCTACATGAATAGGGATTCTACTACACCCAAATATCCATCTTAAACATGCCTACAGGCCAATTTGAGAGGAAAATTATTTAAATTCTACCAATATACTTAAAAACTAAAATTAACAAAATGGACATAAATATAAGGAATTATAACATGAAATTGAGGCTACCTTACTATTTTTGCCTCTACTAATTTATTTTATATAAATTGTCTCAATTTAAAATACTTTTACAAAATTTTATGCGAGGATAAAACATAACCTCATTTTGTTTTTATAATTTTAATGTTAAATTTCACACTTTTAAACACCATAACTGTTAATGTAAGTGTTTAAACTTAATGTTCAAGTCACAGATTAATTTATTTTTCCACTTTCGTAGGTTCATAAGTTCTTCTACGACTAGTGTCGGAATGTTATCAATCACTAGTTTAAGGTCATAAATTGTTGATTACACAATAATCCCAGAGCTGCGCTTGATTTATGTTTTATAGTCACTCACTAATTGTTCTGTTTTTCATAATTTTTGCACTAATATGAGTTAAACGCACTAATACGAATATTTTCACTGATCTTGGCTGCGTACATGTGAATTGCGACATTGATACAAGCCTAAATCTAGTTTTAACATTATTTCTGTCAACTACAACCTGTATTACATGTCGTCGGGGAATATTGTTTTAAAATAAACTTACAAAACTAAATGAAAACTTGAATTAACTCAATAACGATAACAAACATATCCTATACTTCTATGTACTGTGCTGTCGATTACTTATTTTAACATTATTTAAATTATATTAAGAAATATTTAACTTTTTCAAACATCTCAATGTTTATCAATCATTTTTATCTAGAATTATTTAATGAAATGTACCATTTCATACTAACTAAAGTAAAACTTACTATAAAAATAGCTACTTGCACGTAATTTGAATCATCTCAATATATATATATATATATATATATATATATATATATATATATCACCTTGTTTCGTAGCATCACTATGATGATAAGTAATATGTTTACCAAATTTATCCATTGGCATTTGATAATGAAGGTGTCCACCAAATTTATCTAATCGGCGACGAAAGACTGCGATCGATGTAACGCCGGTCTAAATCACTTATCTTAACTATTTCGTGAAAAATATGACCACACTACCTCAGGGTCAATTGCCCTTTAATACAAAATAAAAGAAGAGTATGAAGACGAAGTGTCAATGATATAATTACTTAAAATAATTAAATCTAAAGCAAAAAAAAACTTAATTCAATAGGCAAAACAACTCCGCTTTCAAACTTTCGTATACAAAGAAAATAATTTAAGGTACATACACAAAAAAAATATATCCACAAGTTCTATTAAATTGTTCCAGAATTATTGAAAATACTCAATAAAAAAAAAACTATATTATACTACCTTAATGGTTAACTTGACCCCCACTTCTGTGTTACAACGATGGGGATGAACTAGGTGTTCAATTACTGCTATTCGGATGTGGGTTTCCCCAGGTCTGACAAGACGAGTGAAAATGTTGACGTTTATTCTTTTATACACAAACAATTCCTTGAATGAATCTCGAAATATGTTACTGTCTTAGTTAAAAAAAACTTTTAAATTAATAACTTCTTTTTAAAATGATAATAAAGTGAGCGGTCAAAATTGCTTGATAATTAGCTTTGGAATAGTTTTATTTCCACTAATAATCCAACATGTTAATAACTTGATTTAAAATAACGTTAATTTTGGTATATTGCGAAAGTTTCTTTATCTTTACACACGCTTTGTACGATAAATAGGTGGCACTGCAAGAACGATGATTTTAAAATCCGCAGAAGCGATATAAACCAAAGAGGTCACTGAAGCACTATACAACACGACGATGTCCTCTAGGTAACTTTACGTAAAACCGAAATCGGCACTAGGTATAATCCTCTGGTGATGAACAATTTTGATAAAATCCCTTTTTCAGGTCGTCTTCAGAAGTAGCTTAACTACCCTTACTACACAAAAAGATACGTTCATTAAACACCACAAGGTCCAAAATATCAACGTTCTAAACCACCTCCTTAAAGCGTAACACTAAATGGCACCGTACTACTCGAAAACGCAGTCAATTTTAGACTCCCGCAAATTATTCACAAAAATCCATCTTTGAATTTTGAATCCCACTACTCACAAAAATCACATCTAAGTTAATTCCACCAATTAGAAAAACGGAAGGGGAAGATTTAGTACCCCAATACATAAATTTCGTTTTCGTCCGTAAAGACTCGGTAATTTCCAAAATCTCAAACGTCAGCAAAAGTATCCTGTACAGCCTCTCTATGTTTACCTTAAAGTACGAACAATAAGGCCCACATGCAATCTCTATGACTCAAAACCAGCATATTCACTATTACATTGAACAACTACACTTAAGCGACTTTATGTCGCTAACATGACATCATACACAGATAAATCCACACTATTCATTTAAATTACAAAACTTTCTATTATATTTTACGGAAATCAAACGAAATGAACGTTAATTAAACTTATAGACAACTATTTACAAATAAGCGTTAATCAAACTTCTATAAACGAGGAATAATAAGGAAAAACAACCTAAATTACAAAAAAAAAAAAATAATTCACAAACAAAGAATCTAAAGCTCACCATACACCTCCATCCCTAAAGGTCGTTACACACGTTAAACCGATTCATCTATAAAACTAAACTTGACAAAAAAAATATGTATATATGGAATCTAACTAAGTGCATAAGATTACAAACAAAATTACCAAATACGTATACAGGGTGTTCAAAATACCCTGACAACATGAAATAGAATGGCATATACCGAATCATATTTCAATAGATGACAACACGACAAGTGAAGGAGGTCTGCATTAATGAGCTCAAAAACGTAGTTCACGATGTAGTAGAATGGGAGCGAAAAGGAGAATGGTAACAGTTAGCAAGAGAATCTGCATACTTTAGGAAAAGAAATACTTTCAGCTGTCCTGGAAAAGCAACATCGTGATTACGTATTTATGAAACGCTTTAGTGGTGTATCGTATTGTATGTATTAATAATAAATAAAAAAATTAAAAAAAGAGTTATTTATTACATCATAATATTATAATATATAAAAGGAATCATACAGAGCGTATTATATATGTCTTTGTTAGGCATAATACTTTGAAGTTCTGGCTCATAGAAACGTCCTTGGATCTCTTCATCTCGACTATCACGTAATGTGTAGGTAATTGGACTGGAACGTTTCACTACTGATATTCGAAAGACTTCGTAACTCCAGTTAGGTGTGTAACCCTTAGAGAATATGCTTTTGTGTTTGCTAATACGTACATAATACTCCAGTTTAAATTTAGGTGTCTTACGGTCAAAAACTTTATGACATTTCAAATGTTTCAAAATAGAGGCAGCATTATTTTCCGTAACTTCTATAGGTTTGTATCCGGTGGTTCTATACCTTCGTGAATTACAATCCACATCAATTTGATAACCACTTATAGGAACCTTGCATACTGAATGTTTTCCACATTATTTATTTAAGAGTGCGATTCAACTATACTAGTTTTCGAGTTGGAATAACTACTGTAATGATTAACATTAAATTTTTTCATAACTGTTTTAAATTCAGCATTATAAAACTCCGTTCCCATGTCAGTTTGTATATGTGTAGGCGTCCTTTTGCAAACCAGTCAAAAGTTTATTCATTATATCTGCGACTAGTTTACCATTCTTGCGTTTGATGGGAAAAGCATTTAAACCTTTTAGTATGACACAATGCCGCGGAAAATTTTTCCTTGCTGGTTTGTGCAGTTATTCAACAATATCAGCTTTATTCATTTTATCGCTTTCGATTTTAGTGGAATCTCTATGATGAATGGTTGTTCTTTCGTAAATTTGACACCGTCTGGTATATATGTTGATTCACAGCTTCCTTACGTATAGTTTGACTAATTAGAATAATCGGTGTCGTACAATGCACTATTGTACACTCTGTATAAGGAAACAAATATTTGCCGTCTGAACCCAATCAAATATCTACTGTCTTCTTATGAAATGAACTTGTAAGGTAAAATAAGTTTCTAATATATATATATATAATATATATAAATATATATATATATATATATATATATATATATATATATCACTTGTTTCGTAGCATCACTATGATGCTAAGTAATATGTTTACCAAATTTACCATTGCATTTGATATGAAGGTGTCCACCAAATTTATCTATTGACATCAGTGCTGGATATGTAGTAGTATCCATAGTGATGGTCGTTGTAACAATGAAATGAAATGATAATAAAGTTTATAACCAGAGATCCTACTTTATGCTTTACGTAATTCGTCAATATATAATATTTCGTTATGATTGTAGTATTTCTGCAGCATTATCCCAATACTCACGAACCAATCCACTAATTTATTCGGATCATTCCAAGGTACAAACTCAATCGCTTTGTTATTAGATCGTAATAGTTGCATTCACTTTTTGAGATAAAGTGCTGTTTTTGCATAATTGCATAATATGAGTGACGCTTAACGTAATATGTTTCACTGATCTTGTGCGTACAAATTGCGACATTGATACCAGCCTAAATCTAGTTTAACATTATTTCGCACTACAACCTGTATTAGTTCGGAAATTGTTTAAAATAAACTTACAAAACTAAATGAAACTTGAATTAACTCATAACGATAACAAACATCCTATCTTCTATGTACTGTGCTGTCGATTACTTATTTTAACATTATTTAAATTATATTAAGAAATATTTAACTTTTTCAAACATCTCAATGTTATCAATCATTCTTATCTAGAATTATTTAATGAAATGTACCATTTCATCTAACTAAATAAACTTTACTATGAAATTAGCTATCCTTCTACGAATAAGTATCTCAATATATATATATATATATATATATATATATAATATTATATATCACCTTGTTTCGTAGCATCACTATGATGATAAGTAATATGTTTACCAAATTTAACCATTGGCATTTGATAATGAAGGTGTCCACCAAATTTATCTATTGACATCAGTGCTGGATATGTAGTAGTATCCATAGTGATGGTCGTTGTAACAATGAAATTAAATGAATATAGTAATAGGTTTATAACCAGAGATCCTACTTTATGCTTTACGTAATTCGTCAAGTATATATATTATTTCGTTATGATTGCTAGTATTTGCTGCAAGCATTGATCCCAATAACTCCCGCAACCAATCCACTAATTTATTCGGATCATTCCAAGGTACAAACTCAATCGCTTTGTTATTAGATCGTAATAGTTGCATTCCACCCACCGTTTTGGAGATAGAAGTTGTACGATATCCTGTGGCAGGAAGTGCAATAGCTGATGTAGCGGGTCGTCTTTTAGGGTGAAGTAATGGTTTAATGATCTCAATGTATTTCCTATTAGTTTCTTGGATCTGGTCATCTGGGTGATAATTACATCGAGCAGCGTCTGTGCGGCGCAAAATGTGATTGTATTGGTGCAAATCACTCTTTTTATATCCCGTAGGAGCTTTTTTAAATAGTAGCTCATAT
Source organism: Vesta saturnalis (assembly GCA_036346205.1). NCBI lineage: Eukaryota > Metazoa > Arthropoda > Insecta > Coleoptera > Lampyridae > Vesta > Vesta saturnalis. Next base: position 1,165,599 of record JARFJB010001864.1, on the reverse strand, counting down.
AATCCCGAAGTTCCATCATAGTCTAGTGATAATCCATCAGAAAGAGCGATACAAAAAATCTCGCCAACAAAGCCTAGTTCAGCATCACCAATAAAAAATTTATCTTTTTCGGGAAGAAAGAGTAAACCGCATGTTAAATCATACTTGTCTTCGGGATCTCTAAATATGCCTTCCACATAATATTTGGCTAATCCTTCATACTGACTAAGGTACTCTTCAAAGGACGGTTGAGATCCAGCAGATAACTGTTCTGATTTCAATTGTTGTAAAATAGGAATCTCCCACCATCATGTGTGGTATCATTAAAAATCATTATTGAATTTTTACGTGAATCGCTAGGGGATATAACGTCACTGTTATCACTGTATTCGAAATACCCGATATTTGTTAAAGGTGCAAGTAAATTTCGTAGGTACTGGTATTTGGGTTGATATAAAGATTTGCAGTATACATAAACATGTCCAAAACGTAAACCATTTGGATGCTCTAATAAGGTAATCATAACATTTGTTTTTCCGCAACCTGATGGACCGACGATTATACCTCGTTTACAACCTCCTTTTAGTAAATTTCTATGTTTTGAGTAGTGATTATTATAAAGGAAGTTGAGTTTCTTTTAGATGTATTTCAAAATAACAAAGAAACAACTCCGATATAAATGGGAGAACATTACCCATAGCTGTGCCTTCATGTTGACGTAAAATTATTTCTAAAACTAAAATATTTTGTTTCATACACATATCAGTGAGTTCTATGTAATTTAAAGGTAAAGAAACTAAGCGATGTGTCATAGAATGGAACGCCATTTTATGCTGATAGCAGTGGTACGAATTTGAAGTTATTTAACTGACTTTTCCACGAATTTGGGTGAGATATGTAGATGATATTTTGCTATAGTTAATCAACGCTACATCATAAGAACTTTGGAAATGTTAAACTCACAATTTCCATCTATAAGATTTACATATGAAGTAGAAATCGACAACCATCTTCCTTTCTTGGACGTAATGGTAGAAAGAATAGATAACAAATTAATTTTCGATATTTATAGAAAATCTACCTTTACAGGTAGATATATAACTTCAAATTCATACCACTGCTATCAGCATAAAATGGCCGCGTTCCATTCTATGACACATCGCTTAGTTTCTTTACCTTTAAATCAAGAAAACTATAAAAAGAATATAACTATTCTGAAGTTAGTGAAATTAATGGATATTCTAAAAAACTATTCGTGCAGATATTCAGAAACATGAAAGAGTTCGGCAAAGAAAACTCTTACGACCTTAGTTTCAAATTTAGACCCTGTTATCCGTTTTAGTTTACCGTTTTTAAATCAGTTACGAACTCGATACAGAAGTGCTGTAAAAGAAACAATATTAGTGTAGTTTTTAAAATGAAAATACTTTGCAATTTTTGTTAGGAAACCCTAAAGACATCATTCCAGATTTACAAAATTCAGGTACATATAATATTTCATGTCAAGATGGTTGTGATTGTACATATTTTGAAGAACGTCTAGAAATTTACAAACACGATTTAAAGAACATTTCGGCTTTCAGAAACAATGAACCTTCAAAATCTAGCGTGGCTGAACATCTACTGAATTATGGCCATTACATAGACATTAATAAAATGAAATTATTAAAAAAGTATTAAACTCATGCCATCTAGACATTTTTGAGGCGATTTATATTACCAAATTTGATAAAACCAAATTGATGCACTCAGATTCCGGCAATACTACAACCATATTATTAGATTTAGTTTAGTCCTTTATTGTTTATGTTTAATTTTACATACTGTTACCGTTACCTACCCTACCACCCTCTGTTATTTATAATCATAATATCTGTTTATTTGATAGATTTCAAATATTTAGTTTTTTAAATCGGTTATAAAAGCACTTGAAAATGAATGCTTAGCATTTGAAACTAGTAGTGCAATAATAAATAAATATTTTCTGGAATTAGGTGAAATATCCGATTAATTAATTTATTAAAAATAGTGATTATTGTTAAAAGTGATAATTTTTATAGGTAATACGGTATCTTGTGGAATCAACGGATATCGCCCATTGTAGTACTGAATTATAACTTGTATGGTGGTAACATATATATATATATATATATATATATATATATATATATATATATATATATATATATATATATATATATATATATATATATATATATATATGCGTCATACGCATTAAATAGTTTAGTAGTGAATTGTCAGTCAGTTGTGATGTACATAGTTCTCGTGTAATAAGCTATAAAAGTTCTGGATTAATTAACACCTTAATAAATATTTGGTCGGGTCCGTTTAGAAACGATTACTCGCGTACAGAGGTATTAACGAACTGGACTGAAACGTGTAAAGAATACGATATTGCATACTAGCAGTCAAACGATTAAGGCTCGCCACATAGCTGATAAGGCTTATTAACAAAATAGCTTGAATACGATTCCATTCCTCAAACGCTACCTTTGGAGAAGAGCAGCTGCATTAAGTAGCCGGTTATGAAATGAAACAAATGGGAATAGTAAATCACCGAGGAAGGTTCTCACAGATAACAGACCAATTTCATTCAACAAATCAGTGCTTCTAGCGCGTTACGTCGTGTTGAGTGGTATAACTTGGTCATCGTTAAAATCTATGGTACAACAAGCCTTAAATGTTTTAAAACATAAAAAAATCTTGATTCGGAAAGAATATTACCAATACCAAAACGTGGGGACTTATACCTCTTATTTCCCTATTTGCAGCATTAGGAGCTTTAGGTTCTTTGGGTGGAGGTGCAGCCGCAGATGCAAAAGCGGCCACTGACACAAAAACTGCGTCAAAAACGTTAGAAGAAACCAAACGACACAGTCAAGCAATGGAAGCAGCTACCTTAGGAAAAGGCTTATATATGATACCTTATAAGCGAGGTTTAGACCTATATCTATAACCGTATTCAAAAAGCTCCCACGTCACGCCTTAAGCAACGTTGAGCTATCAAAATTTGGACATATTAAACCACTATTAGAATTAATCCACTATTTTAAAAGTGATGGTAGCAGAAACACGATTGACTATAACTATACCAAGGTTCAAAACTTCAATACATACAGTTGCGGTCATTTAGTCTTACGATTTTTATATGACGGTTCGTTTTGATTCTCAGCAGTCGTTGCTTGATCGTAATGTCGTACACATTTACATTTACCGATGCAAGTTGCAACTTTAACCCACCGATTTATCTTGATAATGAGTCGGAATATGTAATGGGGTTAATTAGTTTTAAATATTTGAATACTGTACAAAACGTTACTTCCAAGAATAACCAACTGATATTTGAAGGAACTAGAATTACAATACCGCCAGGATCATACGAAACCGCGGATGTGAATAAACATATAAATCATACAGTGAAGGGTTCGAATAAATTTTTTAATTTACGGGCGAGCAATAACACTATGAAAGCAATTATGAAAACAACACATTATATTAACTTTAATGTAGAAAATTCTATAGGACCTATGCTGGAATTTAATAAAATGGTTTACAAAGCTTATGAATTACATACCTCTGAAGATCCTATTAACATTATTAAGATTATTTCGTTAATTATCGAATACAATGTAACAAGTGGAAGATTTAAAAACGGGGAGGCGTCACATATTCCTAATCAATTTTTTTCCAGTTTACCAGCGGGATACAAAATAATTGAATCCCCTCTACATGTCATCTATTTACCTATAAATACATCCACCATTTCAACCATAACACTTAAAATAGTAGACCAAGACGGAGAAAAGATGGTGACGCGGTATAACGCATGTGCGTGTAACCACAACAAGGTGAACTACAAAAGATCGAGGTGGGAAAATCCGAGAGTCAGTAGGCGGTCAACCCTCAAAGCATTGACAGCGCAGAGTAGAGCACACTTGTAAAGCCTTGGTTTCATAGTAATACAATGAGTATATTAAAGGTAAACGAAAAAGTTGTTGATAATGCCATAGTAAATTCCGAACGCCACGCCCATCAACGATATACTACTAGCTTTGGAAACAATGATGAAGTCAGAATACCCATTCAGGAAGACACGTGCACTTTATCATCAGAAAGTTATGTCTACGTAGAGGAAAGATTGCTAAGGGAGGATGGTGCCATCTGTAACACTGCGCGGTTTCTTAATAATGGCATTGCATTTTTATTCACTGAAATTATATACGAAATGACTGGAATAGTGGTAGATTCCGTGACGAAGGTTGGATTAACGTCTACATTGAAAGGGTTGGTATCATTGACACCCAACGACCTCGCTCGTCCTGAAAACGCAGGCTGGTTTCCTACCTCAAATAGCATACTAACAAATTCGTTAGGGTATTTTAACGTTTGCGTCCCTTTGCGAATGTTACTTGGCTTTGCGGAAGACTACAATAAAGTGATTTTGAACATCAGACAAGAATTGGTTTTAATTCGTAGCAACATTAATACCGATGCGGTAATTTCAACTGTTGCAGATGAAGCACTAAAAGTTAACGTAGATAAAATATATTGGAAAGTTTCGCACATCTTTCCAGCATTAGCGGAGGAATTGGCGTTAACGAAGTACATTGATAAAAATGTGAATACTCCAGTAGCATTTAGAAGTTGGGAAACAAACACATATCCAGCAGTTACCAAACAGATAAATATATATGGGCAATCAAAACATCGACTAGTATAGAAACACCTGGATACATTACTATCGGATTTCAAACGGGGCGAGAAAATAATCTTTCTCAAGATATGAGCAGATTCGATAAATGTGCACTAAAGAATATTAGGGTATTCCTTAACACGGATCGTTATCCGTATGACAATTTAAACGTAAGTTATGATAATAATTGCTTTGCTACTTTGTATGAAATATTTTCTAAATTCCAATTGTCCTATTATCAATGAGATGGTCAACCGTTACTCACACCTAGTCAATTTACGACAGTCGCACCATTGATAGTGGTAGACTGTTCGAATCAAAAAGAGACATTACACTCTAAAGCGGTAGTACTTCGTGTAGAATTCGAAACAGCAGTCAACATACCCGCGAATACGACAGCATACTGTGTTATACTCCACGATCGCTTAATTACGTGTAACGCGTTAACCAAAGCAGTAAGACAGCTGTAATACGATGCCCGTCATACTCGACGTACAAGGCTTTAAAAAGTTTTTATACCGAAAGAACTCGCAATTTTTAATGGAACACAAGTTGCCCACTACATGTTTAAATCACCGTATCCATGGCATACGTTAGATGCGGAGAGTCGCCGTCAAGTTAATTCATAATCAACTCTGCATAAAATGGGTAGGGGGGCATACACCACCACACCAATTTGTCAGAATTCTCAGTCGCTTGATTTAACCTATAGATACCGCCAACCTCAAGGGTAGAGAGAAAGTGGATTATATCAGAAAATTTGTTACACAACCCGTTATAGAACTTGAGGAACATCCTACTCTTCCTTCTTCAATTTGTTATTATCATTGTAAATCCCTATGTCACTGCGATCTGTCTAATGTATACCATCTGTACGATAATTATGCAATGCATTAAAACTTGTACACGTTTTTTTAAAAATAAAAATTGTAAATATATATTTTGTTTATTTCTTTTATATATCACACAATATGAGTACATTCTGTATATATATATATATATATATATATATATATATATATATATATTCCCTCGATAATGAATTATGGCATAATAATAGTTAATAAAAGTTACTACATTAAGTAGCCGACCTGGAATGGTGTGTCGATATTATACATATTAACATGTATGGTTATACATGCTCATAGCTTCATTATGGAGATAATATATACACAACTAAAACTAACAAGCGTCAGTACCCAATCTATTAGTTACTAACTGGATTATACAAATTTATTTGGGCCACTCAAAGGATCGACGTTCTCAAATTCCGGAATTCACCAATGCCCCCATGCCAATGTTATACACATGCCACGCAATCGATACCGTTTGACATCCTAGGACCGAAAGGCCATATTGTTTAACATCTCAGTGTATATATCATGCAAAGTTGATCTAAACACGAACATTTGGCATATTACTGTTTTATCAGACGCCTCCGCAACAGATTTGTAGTCTACCTCCGGCAGCACTTTTTGAATAACGATTTTCTTAAGACCTTTCCCTTTCTTAACCAGTTGATCATCAGCAAGCTTTAGACAATAGGATTTTGAGCCTGCTCCATAAAAATACTGAATAGCTTTCCCTGCATACTCATCTTACATTCTTCCGACGTCGGATGTATTCGTTGTAATACCATGCAGACCGTTTTGATAGTTGGATGTGTCATATTCATCAACATTATTCCGCATATGGGCATACACATCATCAGTTGTTATCTCGAGAGTTAAAGAATCTGTGTCTGCACAGAGCAACGTTAGATTATTACCGTAATGGCTGCGCAAGATATCGTAAAGAAACCGATACATTATAATTTTGGAAAGATCTAAAATACTAAATCCAACATATATGGGTGGTCATAAGTAACGACCTGTTTGGAAAATTCCACTGCAAATAATTTATCAGTAAATTGAATAAAATTCTTAAATTGCGGTTTTGCGGCGTACCATGCTAGACCCAAGCGACGTCCGTTATTTTCCCAATGTGTTAATAACTTTATTACTCTTCTTTTGTCGACATCTCGATTGTTTTACCAAATACACCATTGTTCATGCATTTAAAGAAATCCTTTTCGAATTTGTTCTTGGCTTGATTTTGAAGAGTTGTATTAAGGTTTATGTATGGTATTAGCCAAGGACTTTGACGAAACCGTAAAACTCTATGAATATGAGTAACAATTAACCCATACTGTATACATTGTTTTAAATATCGGTAATGTATAACAGTTGGTCTTATCACATAAGTTAGGAATTAATTTTTCCTCCTTTGAATGTGGTGCGCACATCATTTCGGGACAAAAAGGATAATCATTGTGTTCATCATGCAGGTGGTGCGGATATTGTATATCTACCTCCAGCACAAACCCAATATCAGCATCATCATTAATCTTCAGTACATCAAAGTTTTGAATTCCCTCTTCAGTTAACCACGTAAACCCATTATGAGCTAGGTGTTGCCGCATACTCCATCCGTATAACTTCGTGGCATCTAAGTACTGTAAAAAGACTTTTGGATGATCATAATTTGGGACAAACTCGTTGTTAGCAAGCAATACTTCTCCGCTTAGCACAAGTACTCACTCCACCAAGAATACCTTTCTTAAAAAAGTGGTACATATCCATATCAGTCAATAACTCTAACTCTACTTTAGAACATTTCAACATGGCATCCCACGTCAATCCAGGTATCGTAACATACTGCGCTGGTTCTAATCCATACATGTCTATACATAGTCACCTAAAGTTTGCGAACACGTCAGCCAACAGCAACACGTCTGATTTTATATAATATATATATATATATATATATATATATATATATATATATATATAATATATATATATTAATTCCACCAGTGTGTTACACTTAAAGTGATCCCACACCTGTAGGATGCGACAGTATTCTTCATCGGATATATTTTCATCACGCATTTTATCGTAGTTTGTCATATAATTTATTAAAACTGTCTACGTACTCGTAGGGGAAATTACCTTTCTTTCTAACTAAGTTAATGTCATTATCGTCAACAAAATATTTCCTTACCTCTCTACATTAATCATCTGATAAATTATGAGGTAGAGTATCTAAGGATGCCGCCATGAACCTACAACTATCGGCGAATCGCAAATGTATGTACTTCTTTTCCTATGGCCGCGACCATATATGTGCTTACCGAACGTTACGTATTTCTCACTACTAACAGGGAGTACGGTAATTTCTTCAGTTTCACTTGCTGTTTGATGAACAGGTGGACATCATAACCACTGACATTATGGAAAAAAATTGGGATAAATGTAGGTAATTGATAGTTTAAATTGCAATTTGAATATGCCGCACCACGATACATACCAGTGACATTGCAGTAATCTCGTACTCTATAATTTGTAAGATCATCCGTAAAAAGTTTGTCGCATATATAACAATTACGACTTTGCTGATGTATCACCAGTTGTTCATCCGTTAGTGGTAACATTGGAACAACAGTTTTCAAATGCTCATTATATTAAGCATCGTTTACACCGCACTTAATATAATACTCCTGCTCCTGAGTTTTAAAGTAATGTATGCATGAATCACAACAATATTTTGTCCCATTACGTCGACTTATTTGGTTGCTAAGTAAACGAGAAAATTTTTTTATCCATACATAATGCTGATTAACCGTTTGGTTACTGATTAATAGCAACAAATTAACATGAATAGGTTGTTTAGCTCTTGTATAGTAGAGAGGACCCACTACCTCAGGAATACGATGACCATCACGATACGTATCCTCCAGTCAATAAACATTGATGTAGATGTTATTGTTGGACTCAAACGTTGAGATGTTAGTCAGCTTAACAGGAAATTCTACACCATTCCAGTTGAATAACGCCCTGAAATCAGGGTAAGAAGTCGTCCGTTGTGGTAACCCCTTCGGTGTCACTAATGCCGATACAATAGCCCACGCAAAGCAGCAATTATTACTGTTCTTCACATTCACTATGGCATGTTTATGGGAAATTTTAGGTGGGACATTCATATAGGATGAACCCGCAGTGGTAGAAAATTTCAACACGTTTACCTCTAAATATACGAAATTCACCAACGACCACCCTACGAAACAACATATATTAATAATGTACTACCCTACTACTCATAACTCGCACTTACCAGAATCTTTATGCTGAAGTTCTGATTGCTTAGAATCCAAGATTTCCACTACTCTTTGAAAATACCCTTCTAGCACCATCCCGACACTCTATATATCATATTTCGTTTGAAAGGACTTTAATTCGGTACTTTCTCTACTGTTCAGGAAGTACAACGCAAATAACTCAACATTACATTTCAACGAGAGGTATTTCTGCAACTGAATTTTGTATTAGTTTCAAAACATTCACATTAACGTCACCGATAAACGTCTGCACATCCGTATGGGCGATAGTCTATACGAAACAATGCGTTCTTTAAAAGCATTGCGAATCACTTCTACCCCAGTATCAACAAGTAGACACACATATAATTTGTGCCTATTGCTTCTAAGGTGTCCTTGATAAGCATATCGAGGAACATCAATCGAACAATCAGTGCAGTGCACAATTTCAACACTATTGCTACTTTTATTTTGTACTGGTCCTGGTTCTAAAGGAATCATCAGCATGCCTGGGTTGCACATTATTCTTTAAGTTGTTTAGCCCTGATGGTCCAGGTTGTGCAAGATGTTCGGTAATATGGCTATGTTCCGTTCTGTTCGCATCGGAAGTACTTAGTTGCACCACATTCCTAAGTGCGGTATGATTTTGCGGTACAGCCTGCGGCATCTCTGAAGTTTGGGTAGTTGGAATACTTATCCTACATGCAGTTTTTTTATGTCGCAGTAAAGAGTCTTTTCTTGAAAAGACATTCGCATTGAAACGTTGTACTGCGATCTGTAACTGAGAGAATGTACAAACAATGTATAAGTGAACGGGTAGAGTTACGTGTTTTGTTATAATCCTTTTTTTTAACCCTTTATTGTTCTTTATTAGTTTGTAGCGTTACTATCATGTATTACAACTGTTAAGAAAATAAGTTATATCCTGCGATGCGAACGAGGATGCAGCGTAACATATCGCCAGGAATAGGATAATATGTGTGATGGATATATCAGGTTGAGGGGTAGAGTAGTGTACGGGTAAGGAAACAATAACAATAATAGTCTAGATAGAGTATTGCTGAGCACACATATTCTACCCAGCATTGTATCTCACCCTGCCATGTATTTTGCGATGGAACCAAGGTATTACCCCCACCTGTTTTTCAGAAACTCCGCAGCACATGTAGGGCTCAAAACACTCTGGGTACACTATATCCCTCACCGGTGATTACGCAGATACGTATTGTATGAGTGTTGCAGAACTCCTAAATACTGATAAGTCATTTAGCGACCATTCATTATTTATATAATCAGCAGCACACACAGGACTGAGAATACTCTCTGATGAATCATCCATTCGCTCCACTTGTATCGAAGAGTTCATAGGACTCCACTCTTCAGCGAACTCTGCAATACAAGTAGGGCTCAGGATACTATAAGAAAGGAGTCCCCTGGCCTCTCCTCCTACCGTAGAAATACTGTACGACCACTCCTCCATAAATTCTACGGTAGAAGCAGGGTTCAGAAAACCTTTAAATGTGTTCCCTACTATTCTGCCCTCTGCATATGTTGCAGATATGGACGATTGCTCATCTACAATGCATGCAGGCGTCAGAGTAATCGGAGATTCCTCTTTCCCCAGCACCGGCTGCGCCACAGAGCTTGACGATGAACGCTCTTCCGCAAGTGGACATATTCATCCACAAACTCTGCAATGCAGTCAGGACTTAAGACGTGATGCAACACTGCCTGATCTTCACTCACGGGTGACTGCATCCTACCATACGACTCACGTACAGGTTGTAGGGTAAACAGTATTCCGTCCACCCACGTCTGCCTACTCGTACGTGCGTGATAATAGCACATCCAAATCGTCCGCTGGAGGTGGTGTGTCCAAAAACCGCAACGCTATTTCACAGTCATTCTGGTCGAAATACTGCTCGCTCTCCACCCGGTCACCGGCAGCATCTCCTTCCTGAAGCCGCTCCATCACATCCAGTGCGTGATTCGTATGAGGTCATTCTCCCAGAAACCTCCTCAGGATGCGAGTTCCGTCCCGCAGTAGTATCACAATGTGGCTTATGATGTTAACTCGTCCACCCACCGCTACGGGACGATCATAAGCCACGCATTCTCGTGACCTACCTAAAAGCAAAAAAAATTTAAATTACTCATCTGTGGTAGTAATACATGACAGTACTTTGTTACCTCTGTTTACGGTTGACGTAGTGCTCTCCACTACGGTGACGGCTACACTTGCGTTTCCAGCATCTAAAAGTGATTACTAGTATTAATATAAAAGAAATGAAAGCCAACAAAAATAACGTTTGTACATTTTACAAGTCCCTTAAAGATTTGATAGAAAATGATTCTAAGTTCACAAAATAACTCTTGAAAAATTTTACAAGTCCGTAAAGATTTTATTGCAAATTATTCAAAGGTCACAAATAAACTTTTACAAAATTTTACAGTCCGAAAAGATTTCATTGCAAATTATTCAAAGTTCACAAAATAACTTTTAAAAATTTTTAGAAGTCCATAAAAATTATTCAGTAATAAAATAAGCACTTACCATTACAAGAAGACATGATGTTACACCACTTTATAACACTTGGAACTTTTTCACTTGCCGTATAACGATTGAATGACTCTAGTGCAACAACCTACTCTTATATACAAAATTTTAGATGGTGGGAGAGTGGGGGAAAGTGGAATGGGGGAAAAAGTGGGAAACCAGGTCAAGGTCACCTGCACATATATACAAATGGGGGGTGAAAGGGCCCACAACAGACCTTGAAAAATGTCCTCTAAAAGTGCATGAAAAACGTTTTTAGTGGGGGAAACACCTATATTTAGCAAAACGAAAACAGTACAAATTTTTCGTACAAATTATTCTATAGTTGACACTACTGAACGTACAATGACTTCAAGAGCAAGTTCCCCGTCATCTTCCGGGTGGTACTGGCTATTCTACGCACATCGCATCATCACATGGGACCGTCTCACGTTCACGGTATGTATTGTCTTGATACTACTTTATTTATATTTATAATTATTTCTTTCATTACAGCTGACAACCATAGTGCCATTCGTCCGGAATTATGATGTGATTACGGAGAGCTCTCTAGAAGAGCAGCTCGACCGGGTCCACACTAGGCTTTGTAGCATTATACCTTGGCTGGCATAGTGTTATAAGCCTAGCTATACTAAGTGGGTATGATCACGCCATTGTACATCTGGAGATGATACTGGAAACTGTCGAAGAGATTGGTGGGCTTTACGAACTCATCCGAGTTCGTAATGCAGATCTTCGACAAGTGATCGAGACAGGCATAGTAAGTATAACTGATAGAGCTCTTCTTCTACTTATGATTTATTTCCAGGAAAACGTCGACCCCAATACTGCGACCCCAGACCATACAGACCGACACTTGTAAGGCCCATAATTTGAGCAGGTTTCTTTTATGAGTTACCCTTACTAATTACCACTATGTGGATTTCTTTTTAATCTCGGCTAGTCGGGAATTTTGGGAAGTGGGTTTGTAGACTTACATAACTGTTAAACAATTTCCTACCCAGGTTTAATACATATATTTAAAACAAACTTCTGGAATTATAATAATAATATAGCAAAGAAATGATATTCTGGTAAAACAAATTAAGTATTCAAATTTAACAAAATGGAAAATAAAAAACTTCTAGTACAGCGCCTGGTATTTGGGCAGCCCACCGTACATCAGAGTAATGCCCGTGTCGTTGAAATGTCGGCGATAAATCCTAAGATTTATAATGTTGCAGGACAGGTGTCGCTGGTGTATCTGTTGGCGGTTTGGAAATTTCCTGTAAACAAGCGCGTTATAATGCAGTGTTCAAAAAATATTAAAATAATTGTGGTTTTGTTTCTTTGTAAACAAATATAATGTGTTCAGGTGAAAATAATACAAGGGTGTGTGTACAACTCAAAAAGGAGGATTACTGTGATTTAGACAGGTAAGTTGATTCTGGTTATTATATTTTACATTTAAGACAATGTTTGTTGAATTCGAGGTTAGGGCGTATTTCAAATCTTTATCGTGGACTGGCTCTTTATTACTTATATTTTCTTAAGTAACGTTTTGAAATACGGAACAGGTTAAAGAAAAGCAGGCCCTACACACGATTTAATAATTACACGATTAGTGTTAACACAAATTCGTCTTAGGCAACGGTTGTAGGCGATTTGTTTAATTTTTAGGGTTTGTACACACGGACTACGGGAAAGACTAATTCTTAATTTACTATAAATAATATTAATTATGTACAAGGGTTATTTTGTTAATAGGAATTTCAAGGTATTACAACTATTTTCGTAAAAATTGGTTATACTTCGGAGTGTTGGAATTCTATTTAATTCAATTGAAATTGCTTTAAGAGCGGTCCGGCGGTTATGTTCTCAAATAAAGAATTTCAGGTGTAATAAATTATTACAAACGGACAGGCAGGAGAGTATTTGTAGAGAAGCGTTCTACAATTAGAATTTCAGATGTAATAATAAATTATTACAAACGGACAGGCAGGAGAGTGTACTTGCAGAGAAGCGTTCTACAAACAGAATTAATTTAAAGGTGCCAAAATTTCGCTTATAAACCTTGCGAATGAGTGGGGTTTAGGTAGGAAATGTCGCAACGTTTCTGCACATCGTGAAAGTAGTACCGGTCGCAAAAGTGCTGATTATTTACATTTATTTAGAACTGGAATAAAATGAATTATTATTTAAAGATTATCTTAATAATTTTTATTAAAATAACAATTTATTTGTCTTACCCAATTCTGGCTCATTACACACTAACTGACACTAACTAACAGACAGGTAGACATACAGACAGACATACAGACAGAGAGACGGACAGACAGACAGATACACAACACACGGTGTAAATGGTCAAATATATCAATGACACTGTGATAGTATACCATTATGTACCGCTGATGAACATCTGCTAGTCCTCTAGAGGAGAATCTTCAGACGCTACGGTTGAATGCTTCAAATGTGGAGTTCGAATAAACCAATGGCGGTCATCTGAGACTCCGCTACAGGAGCATCTCGGATGGGCACCACACTGCACGTACGCTCAATTACTTGCACCACGTCCTCGCAGGTGTAATGATACAGAAGTGGAAAGGACCTTTTACACTTGTACTAAATCAAAATGTTTTATTCGTAGAGAAAATTATATATCTGAATAATACACTGACTACATTTGTGCATACAACAAATAAATATATTAGCATATAATTATCTTTTTTTAATTTGGTTCTAAGTGAGGTATCAAAGAAGTGTAAAAAACTACATGAGCAAGCCTTGAGAAAGTGAGATGTCTATCTGAGTAGGTAGGGTGCGCAAATAGCCTTGTGAATGTGTTGAGTGTTAGTGACTTTCGTATCTTTTACACCTTACAGTGTGGTATTCTTGGAAATGTGCGACCTTGTGCAAGTTGTGTGTAAATATGACCTATTTATTGCGTAACCTTGGGCGGGTGGGACGTTGAAATTGTGTTAACCTTGGAATTGTGGTGTGTTCCAAAAGTCTCCAATCTTACCTACTACAATGTGTGATACATAGTCTCACTAGAATTGACCAATAAATCAAGAAGCAACAATGTACTGGGGGTTCCATTTAAAAAAAATTATAAATCGCCCCGTATAAACACTGAGATTCAAGTAAAACTATTTTAGGTTTGTAGCCTTAAGGATGCCCCACCACATCCCATCAACCAACTTTAAAAATATTCCTTAATAAACCCACAATATTCCACCCACGCGACCACCCTGTGTACAAAGTGCATTACTTGCGTGTCTATGTGGTCATATACAGAGTGTCCCGTAAATAAGCAGCCTGAAGGAGGTTATTCCAGAGGTCAAAACTAACAGAAAATGTAATATGAACATATGGTCTATCTCGCTCCGTTTTCTGTCTGTATGTGATTTTCACAAAAACTTAATATCTCAAGAGTGACTTAAGATAAAATCATGAAACTTGGTACCAAGCTTGGTCTTAATTATTTACATATTTCTTATAAATTTCATTTTTGTACAACATTCCTTTTCAAAATGGCGGCCATTTCAAATGTTTAAAACTAAATATCTAAAAATCCTTAAATTTTAATAAAAATCCGTCCGATATAAAAATGTTAAACGATTTACTCCTACAAATTATGGTATAAACATTTTTGAAATCAGAAAAATATGAACTGAGAAATTGCAATTTTAATCGAATAAAAACTTTTTTTTAATTCGTCAGGTTTTAGAAGTGGCCAAAGTAAAACAAAAACCACGAATAATATTACTGTCAACAATGCTTTATTGTCTACTTGGGTCTAAAATATGTACATTAGGATTAGCTTACGTGTGACATGAATGGCCTTCTTATAAAAGAAGTAACGAGTATAAAATTTAGTTAGATTAGCAAAAAGGTACTAGCGATCTTACAGTATGTGCTCAATGTGCCCACCATTCATGGCTATGCATCGTTCAAGTCGATTTCTCATAAAACTTCTCATGCGTTCAAATACTCCCGGTTTCTATTCACTATTCTTTCCCTTAAAATTTCAATAGTTTCAACAGGTGTTTGGTATACCAAGTATTTAAGGTAACTCCAAACAAAAAAATAATGGGGGTTAAGGTCAGGAGACCTGGCAGGCCACTCTATAGGATCGCCACGGGCTATTCATCTGTTTCTAAAAATCTGTCTTAAGTGTAGCCTAACATCTAAACTGAAATGTGCAGGAGCACCATCCTGCATAAACCACATTGAATTTCTTTCATGTAGAGGTATGGCTTCTAATAGTTCAGGAAACAAGTTTTGTAAAAGTTCAAATATGACGCCCCGTTTAGTCTATTCGGCAAAAAAATAGGTCCTAACAATTCATCACCAATAATCCCTAGCCACACGTTGAGAGGAAAACGTACTTGATGTTTGCATTGTAATATAACAGGAGGGTTCATATCAGCCCAAAAGTGATTATTATGGTAATTGAAATTACCTTCTCTCGAAATTCCTGCCTCATCGGTAAACAAAACGTTTGACAGAAATAGTGGAATCAAAGTAATTTTTCTCAAAAACCATTGACACAAATTAATTCTAGGCTCGAAGTCTCTTTGAGAAAGACTTTGGACTCTTTGTACATGATATGGATGTAATTGTTGAAATTTCAAAACACACCACACAGAAGTTTTTTTTTTTCTTCCTGTGATAATCTTTTTACACTGATATTAGTGTCTTCTTCAACGGCATTTAGTATTCTTTGTTGAGCTCTTAATGTTGTCACTGAATTTGGACGGCCCAACTTTGCAACGTTTCACAAAGTTCCACGCTCCCTCAACGACCTATGAACATTTGCGAACGTTTCTCTGTACGGAATTCTTCGGTTTGGAAATCTTTCTGCATTGAGTCGCACTGCCTCTCGCGAGTTTCCATTAGCCAATCCATAAATAAAATGAATATCTGTTAACTATTCACTTAAATAAATAGGCATTTTGGTGTATAAAAAACTAAATAAGATATTAAAATAATAACGATATAACCAGAACAACAATGTCTAGAAAAACCTAATTAACGTGAATTTTCCCACTGTGCACCGTCAATATTACAATCAGTTGATAATCTCAGATTGTGCAATACTGTACTGCTTATTCCACAATGATGCAGCCTCAAACCGATACAACTAATAAATGTGATTTCTCAGTTATTTATGCTATTATCAGGGCTTATTGAAAGTAACGTTATTAAATTTACAAAATATTTTTAAAACATCGTTGATGACATTTCTTGTTTGAAATTAAAATGGCCGTCATTTATAAACATAATTTTTTTATCACATTTATTATTTAATCCTATCACCTTAAAGACCAGACATAATTGATTCATAATTTCATTGAAAAACGCTGTAATGATTTGGGAGATAATACTTACAGTAGTTAAACAAAAAACATGTAATTAGATCTAAGTAGGCAATAATATTATGCGTGGTTTTTGTTTTACTTTGGCCATTTCTAAAATCTGACGGATTAGAAAAAAGTTTTTATTCGATTAAAATTGCAATTTCTCAGTTAATAGTTCTCCGATTTAAAAAATCTATATACCAAAATTTGTAGGACTAAGTCCTTTCACAGTTTTATATCGGACGGGTTTTTATTAAAATTTTTAGATATTTAGCTTTAAACATTTGAAATGGCCGCCATTTTGAAAATGAATGTTGTACAGAAATGAAATTTAGAAGGAATATGTAAACAATTAAGACCAAGCTTCCTACCAGGTTTCATGATTGTATCTTAAGTCACTCTTAAGATATTAAGTTTTTTGTAAAAATCACATACAGACAGACACCCTGCACATCCATGCCGAAGACAACTATAAATTTGCACAACAATATACATATTGTTTATTGTTCATTTCTGGAACTTATGCTGTACATGTATATACAATATAAAAATATTAATGACCGCAAAAGCTAAGCTTGTGTGTGGATATAAAAAATACTAAATTTAGCGAGTACTTTGTGCCTTACACACATAAAAGAAACTAAATATTAATCATCACAGGGAAAAATAATAATCAGCATCTTGGTCAAAAAATTATTTTTTTGATTTTGTTTTTGCAAATTCAATTTTTAATTTCTTGAAGTAATAGACTCAATAATTTGGCACATAAATATAACGCATGTTTTTGCGTTTGCGTTTTAACCACCTTTGAAATCAAAATTTTAGAATTATATTTTCCTCTGGTTTCATAATTATGAGGAAAGGCACATAATGCCGGTGTGTATTTTCGGGAGAACATAGCTAAACTTTTTAAGTAAAGTTGTGGTATTGTGCATATTATCCTCACCAGGAGTGTTCATGTCATTACATACAGTCATATGGTGTAATATGAAAAACATGAGTCACAATTATTTGCGTTATAATACATTTTAATAATAGTACAAATTATAAGTATACCCCGAAATGGCTGCATTTAAAGCGGCGGAATTCCAAAGTACTATTATTATTTATTTATTGTGATTTATGTTGTATCAATCAGAACTGATTTAAAGCGTGTAATAAATAATTAAAAGAAGTAAATGTAGGAAATGAGGAAACAGCCAAAGGATAAACAGACAAATGGAGGTTATGCAGTATTAGTCAAATGAGAATTAAATTCGTATACATATAAAGTAATTGATTTTACGTTTATAGGTTTACTCTTTCTACTATATTTGCTTATTCAATACCGTATGTCAATTTCGTCAAATGAGAAGACAGTATAAACAAATTGGATAGCTAAATTTATAAATTAATGACCTAGCTGTAAACACTCCTGGCGGGTATAATACAATGTTTTCCTTAAACACTCGTCCGGTTGGAAACCTCCTGTTTTTATTAAATATAATTCTGATAATACATTTTATATTACCTCAAGGGGATAAAGATGACAATTTGCTACACTAACCCAGCCTATAATTGCGTACTATATTATAGATTGAACGTACAAGTGATATACATATTTCATTCTATCTAACCTCAATATATTTAGTAGTCATATAGGGCCGCTTCTGACTCACGGAATACCAATTTTATATTGAAGGTAAAGTCAGTTAATCTGTCGTGTACGTGCGCAATCCTTCGCTAATCATATAGGGCCGATCCTGATTCCGTGATAAGATCTCTAGCTGAACAGACGTACAGACAGAGAACTCATAGAATTAACTCACGCGCGCTCTCCGAGCAACCTCGTTAATTTTCCACTGCGAACCGGGTTTGTGTAGTTTTCACCACCCAAATCCGGTTTCAATATGAGTGAAAATTACACCGATTCCTAGCGAGACTGCTACATGGCGTTAACAATGGTAGACGCACTTAAACTACAAAATAGCGCTCTTGAACTCCAAATTGAAAACCAAAATTCCACCGCCCGTCTTCAAGAGATGCATATAAAGCAACTAGAAGGAGACGTAGAAGAATCGAGGCAAACTATAGAACACCTAACACGACAACTGCAAAGCCAGCAACAAAACACAACCACGAAGATGGAAATATCCGACACAACACCACACGCCGCGAAACCCACTGAATCCGACCCTGAAGACCACCCGCGAAGAAAAACGAAAAAGAAGCGAAGCGGAAGACCAAGAAAACAAGGGCAAAGCACATTTTCACATCAGACACCCGACGACGACACAGAAACGGGCACGGCGGCACAATACCACGAAAGCGAAGCAGATGCTCCCTCCTATGAAGACGGTTTCACACCCGTACCCAGAAGAGGCGGCATCAAACGACAAAGGGTCGAATTATCTTACACCACCAAGGCGACTATACAAAGACGATACAAAAATTAACCGAATTAACCATACACCCAAAAACAACAAATACCATCAAGGACGGGGTTAACATAACACTAAATACCGCCGATGAATACAGGGCGGCCACAACGGCCCTCGACAGCATAGGCGTTCCTTTCAACACTTACCTGCTAGAAGCAGCCAAACCAACCAAAGAAGTAATAAAAGGAATCCCACAAGATGACAATATCATCCCGTCAATGAGCAAGACCTCAAATCCATGGGCTTCGTGACCCAAAAACTAAACCGCATGCACGCAGGACAGGACAGAAGGAAGACGGGTATGATCCTGGTCCACCTGGAGAGGACAGAGAGGGCGAAGGAAATATTCGAACTACGTACTATAGGGTGCCTTAGAATATGCGTGGAAACACCACACAGAAGAAGCGGCATAGGACAATGCCACAATTGTCAAAGATTCGGGCACACGACGAGCGGCTGCCACACACCAGCAAGATGTGTGAAATGCGGGGAACAACATCACACAAATCAGTGCACACTAACAAGGGAATGCGGCAGATCCACAAGATGCTGCAATTGACAAGGACAACACACGGCAAATTACCGGGGTTGCCCGGCACATCCCATATACGGCAAACTTGTAAACCAAAACAACACCAACAGATCGTCTGCATCCGGCATACTCCAAACAAGAACCACAGATAACCAAACCACATACGCACAAATAACCTCAAAACAAACAACAATAAATACAGAGGACGCAGACTTCCATAAACACCATCACAACAAAAAAGCAGACGAAGGTATAAATGGACATGTCCCACCGTACCGTAACAAATCAATAAATTGAAACTGGGCCGATCCTGGCTCACGCGGGAATTGCAATAAGTGTGCGAGCGAGAGAGAATGTGTGAATGTCCAAGGTCACTGCTCTTTAGCTCTTTCAATGTCAAACTTTTGGCGGGGAAATTTAAGTTTGCGGAGCGCGTCGAGCACGAAATGTCAAGGATAAAATTTAAAGCTAAGAATAGAAATTGCAAGGTCATCATCATCATGATGATATTACAATTCTTAGAAATCTAAAAATAGAGTTTTCAAGGTCAAAGAGCAATGACCTGCAGGGAGTATCATATTACATTTCTTAGAAATATACAAATAGAATCAGTTTGTGGAAACAAGAAGTTTTTGTCTAGGTTAGTTGTTTCGAAGGATGCAGATTCATAATAAAAGGAAGTGAAAAAAATAAAACAATTAAAACTAGATATAGAACTGTATGAACTGAACAGAAAAATTAAGCAGCTTCGAGTTAAAAAATAAACATGTGTAACTTGTGATCTTTAGCGTAGATATATAATGTATATAAAAAATGTGGGTTTAGGAAATAACTTACATAAAAGGTGTAATAGAAATTTATTCACAATTATGAAAATGTAAACTTTCACCATTAACACTCATAATAAAATACTTATCTTTTTTGGGATTTTTAATGGTGTATTAAATTATACAATCTAAACGTTTCGATAACACTTACAGTTATCTTCGTCAGTAGTAATATTTGTAAGAATTGTTAAA
Source organism: Vesta saturnalis (assembly GCA_036346205.1). NCBI lineage: Eukaryota > Metazoa > Arthropoda > Insecta > Coleoptera > Lampyridae > Vesta > Vesta saturnalis. The sequence continues at coordinate 1,144,898 of JARFJB010001864.1, read as the reverse complement.
GATGTTGTAAACAATTTTGTCAAAGTTGAAAAATTAAAACATAAACATCAGCCTGCTATTAATACAACAGTTTGAGAAACGTAAAAAGCCAACTCTAAAAATTAAATTTCAAATTTTAGTAAAGAATAACTAGAGGTCATTAAAAATTAAATATTGTCAAACTGCCTTAAAGATGACAAACCAGAACACTCTCTACGACGAAAGCTAACAATGGAATTTGTCAGCCAAAAACACATTTAACAAAATTTAATCGAGTTATGATGTAAGTGTAAAGTTGTGAAAAACTTCAATTTCAAAATGATAAAAGCATTCACAAATCCAAACATCACATCAAATAATTAAGTGGTAATATAAATTGGTAATGTTGATATGTACTTACGGAATAATGTGTCATTAAGAAAAGTATGCAACAAAAAGTGAAAATTTAATGAAAGACGCTTTCAAAAAAGGAAATAAATCATTTTAACATGTTTCGTATTTATATTTAATGATGAATAAAGCTTGTAACATAAAAAAAGCTTGTAATTTTAAAGAGTAATATCAATAAGGTTGTGTATGATGTATAATTTTTAATTAAATTAAATGAAAGACGCTTCCAAAAAAGTAAATAAATCATTTTAACATGTTTTGTATTTATATATTAATATATATATATATATATATATATATATATATATATATATATATATATATTTAATGATAATTTTAATTTTAAAAGTATTATCAATAAAGTTATGTATGTATAATGTGTACTGTGCAAGTAATGTTGTAGAATTATATGCAGAAGTGTAAGTATTGTTGCATAAACGATGGGCATGCACGCGGAATGTATGCATTGAGGAGAAGTAATGTATGTGTAGAATGTTAGGAAGGCAAGTAAACAGACGTACGTGCTAAGGAATAAACGGAGACACGACTCGATATCGTCATTTTATCCCCTCCGGGTGCAGGGGGCTGAGGGGAGGGCAATTATAGTCACAAAAATGACGCGCTCCCGAATTTTTAAATTTACACCTAATTCCCCATGGAAATTAAAAATTTTACAAACGTGATTGCTTTTTACAAGTGGTGCTTTATCTATTTTACCAAAAAATATTAAAACTAGCCCACTAAATTGACATTCAAATTTTAAGCAAACTACTTTTTTTTATACCTACGATAAGAAACAAAAACATACAAATTTTTATAGATACACTTCAAACTGCATCAAGAATTACAGGATAATGTGAGCATTTCGCTTTGAAAGCAAAGTATACACTGTCGCTGCAAAGAAAGGAATTGAAGTGGACTACATTTAACAACTTACTTTGAAAACAACACCCTTTTGAAAATTTCATAGAAATTGAAGTGATTAGTTTCTTCCGAAACTGTATGCACGTTATAAAGATTTGAAGACTCACCCCCATATCTTGCAGTAGTAAACTTCACCGGCCAGTGGTCTTCTTAGGGCTTCCGTCTTCCGATGGTAATAATGGTAATAATAAGAAAAGGCACACGCGTCGAGGCAAACCGAAAAAGGCACTTTTCTTGACGAAAAATACTGTTCTTATCACGCTGCTTGAGCTATCTCATCCAAACAACGTGTGGTTTTGTCAAATGTAAAGGTTAGTAATTTATACAAATTTAAATCCTAAATGTAGGCAACTTAATTTGCAACAACATGAGTCGCCCACCAAAACATCTTGTATTTTAAGTCAAAAAAGAATAAAATATTTATATAATAAGCATAAAAGAAAGAAAATTTTGTAATCAATTTAATTAAACATAATCGAGTAGTTTCTTGAAAGAAAAAATAGTTACTATTAATTACTATTAGGCACTAGGCAGAAGACACAGTTTTAATACCGGTCTTCTGAAACGCCCACTAGCAGTTTGGACAGTTACCACTCGGGTATGTCCGTCACACCTTTATGTAACTTAACAATTCGCCCAAGTGGCCAATGTAAAGGTGGTTTATGTCGGATTTAATAAGTACTAGGTCATTTAGGCTGGCTTCGTTAACCTAATTGCTCCACGTTGTTGCAAAGTATGCAAGTATTCTCTGGAGTACCTTTCCCAAAAATCAGTGTGAAATCGCTGTATAAGCTGCCAGCGGGAGAGGTGCTTCACGTTAATGTTTGATAAGTCTGGATCGGAAATTATGGAATTTAGAGGCGATAAGGTTAAGAAATGCTCCAGAGTGAGCGGCTGCAAATCTTACGATCCGAACTCTGGCCACACAATGGGCGCGAATTTAGAACGGATTCCATCTGGCAAAGCAGAGTAGACAAATCCCTCGAAAGTTAAACGTTGTTAGCAGATGCGCCTTGACCATTACAACACCTGCTTCAGCCAAGCCGTTGAAATGAGTGCCTGAAGGGGGGCTAAAATTCCAACGAAAAGATAAAGTCTCGAAGGCTTGTTTGGCTAATGTAAGAAATTGGTTGGCGGCGCTGTAACAAGCAGAAACGGTACCTCTTCCAGCCACAAAACGGCGAAAAGCTGCAATAAAACTGTCTGGCGATAGTTCTTGCGTGAGTTCAATATGTATGGCCTTTGTGGCCATGCAAACGAAAACGCAGACATAAACTTTGAAAACCTTTGCGCCTCGGGATCTGTAAATAGTTATAAAAAATGATCCACAAAAGTCAATGGCCACATGAGAGAAAGGTTTTAATTGAGAAGTTCTAGGCGTAGGCAGGTTTCCCACAATTGGAGGGGCATAAAATTTGGGGCGTTCTTTGAAGCAACGCAAACAGCGTGAAACAATTTTGTGAATGGCGTTACGTGCTGACAGAATCCAGAACTGTTGCGAAATTAAGTTATGTAGGGTTTTCATCCCCGGATGTAAATATTGCTTGTGGGTATGCTCAATAAGGAGCGTGGTGGGTTGATGGGAACCAGGTAAGAGCAAGGGATGCTTAGCCGAATAGGCTAAATCGGAATTTCTAAGGCGGTCGCCCACCCTTAGGAACCCGTTTCGATCCAGTAAAAGTGCGAGCTTCCGGAACGGTTTAGGTAGCAATCGATTGAGGATAATTTTTTCAATTATTTTGGAAAACGCCAACGATTGCACATATTTTACGAGGCACATCAAACACTTATGTAGTTCATCAAGGGTAGGAGGACCAACTAATCGTTCATTAGCATCTCGCCTGAAGTTAATAGAGACGCGAAAACAGTATGATAAAATTCTTTGAATTTTTAAAAGTGACGAAAACTTCTCAAGAAGTAGATCTAGAACATTGTGTGTGATAAGTAAATTAAAAGCGGACTGCTTTTTTTCTTTAGAGATTTCATCCATATTTATGGGAGGAATATTAAATGTAACCTCATGCCTCCATTCTGTACTAGGCATCGAAAGAAAAGATGGCCCATTCCACCACAATTCATTTTTTAGTAGTTCTAAAGGGACCATCCCTCTAGAAGCGCAGTCTGCAGGGTTTAAAGCTGATGGGCTATATCTCCATGTGGCATAATGAGCAGTCTCTTAAATATGATTTACCCTGTTCGCCACAAAAGTCTTCCAGCGACTAGGAAACGATTTCAGTCACGAAACTACAACCTCTGAATCAGACCATGCAGTAATTTCGTCGAAAATAATTTGTTCTGCATAAACCTCTTTTATGAAAGAAATAACGTCTGCTAAAAGTTTAGCGGAAGTGAGCTCGAGTTTAGGAATGGTTAGGGATTTTAAAGGTGCAACCTTCCCTTTGGCACCAACCAGGAAAACAAAATCTGGTCGTTAGTTTGAACTCGAAAATAAACTACTGCGCCATAGCCAATTATTTACGCGTCGCAAAAACCGTGAAGTTCGCATTTTTGAAAATTATCTAATAATACGGGACGCGGAAGTTTGAGGCCGGAAAGCACTGAAAATTCGTTTTTAAGTTAACTCTATGAGTCAGTAATATTTTGATCGGGCTTATCCTCCCAGTCTATCTTGCAAACCCATAAACGTTGCATAATATGTTTGGCAGCAAGAAGAATAGGACATAAAAAGCCGAATGGATCAAAAATTCTCCCTATATCTGAAAGAATGGTGCGCTTTGTTAGGGGCATATCACCGATTTGGTAATGAATCCGAATGTGGTTGCCAATGAAGACCTAAAACCTTTAAGTAACGCGGTTCCTCTTTGTCAAGTGACTGTGTCATTTGGCGATCAGAATTTGGGACAGCCCCTAACAAGTCAGGTATGTTACTAGCCCACTTACGGAGTTCAAAACGCCCTAATTTGAGTAGATTAATTAACTCATCTTGTAAGGAAAGGGCTTCTGAAACGGAAAAGGAAGTTCTTATGATATCATCGGCATAACTTTAATTTTTATAGGCTTACTAGCTTGTGGAAAACGATCTACCTCGAGATCGGCAAGTTCGTTGAGCACGCGCATGGCTAAATATGGGATACAATTTAAACCGAAAGTGACTGTATTTAAAACCCATTTGGACGGAGTATCCTCAGGCGAAAATCGCTAAAGAATTTTTTGGTAATTTCTGTCCGAAGGCGTGATCAAAATCTGTCGAAACATTTGTTTGATATCCGCGATAAATACGATAGGATGTATTAGAAAAATAAGTAATAGTGAAAATATGTCCTTTTGTAGTTTGGGACCTGGAAGTAAAGTGTCATTTACACTTAAACCCGTAGGTTCTTCAGCAGATGCGTCCCATACTACGCGAAGCTTTGTAGTGGTACCTTATTTTTTTATACCCAGTAGTGGGGTAAATAATGGGAAGGAGAAGAATTCGTATTTAGCGGAATAAGCGTCATATGGCCATTATCTAAATAATCCTTCATAAAATTGGAATAGGCTAGGTCCAATTCGGGATTATTTAATAATCTGGCTTCTATCATTAGTATTCTTCGTACAGCTTGGGGGTAGGTGTCCCCTAAGTCAGGTTCAGAATTTTTGAAAGGTAAAGATACCACAAATCTCCCAGATGAGTCTCTGGTAACCGTTTCTTTAAATGTGCGTTCACATATTATTTCCTCTGGGGAAAGGAATGTCTTTGAGGGTAATTGCTCTACTTCCCAGAATTTAGGGATAATAGAATCTAGGTCGAATTTGGAATGGGTAAAAAAGGTGTTCGTGTGTATGTCAGAGGTTGGATTTTAATTTTACCTACAAGAACCCATCCAAAAGCGGTTTCTAAAGCTGTAGGTTGGCCGACATCTCTAAAAATGCGACCATTTAACAAAACACGACAGCTGCTACAAGAAAATCCACAGGACTTGAAAGGAAGAATGTATCGTCAGCTAGCTGCAAGCCTTTTATATAATCCCATTCTTTAATTTGTACGTTAAAGGAAGGTATGTCACACAAACACTTTGAACTACAATTGCATCGAAATTAAATTTCGGTCCACAAATATGTTGAGGTTTTATGGTACAGTTGGTAACCCCCTTGGAGGAGAACGAAGACATTTGGTTTAGAACAAAAATAGTAGTTGAAAACTGGCGTCTTTGTAAATTTAGACAACGAAAACAGCGTTCACTTATGAAATTTGATTGGCTTCCGGGATCAATAAAAATACGCACCTTTTGAAAATTCCCTCTACTGTCGTGGATATCTACGACTGACGTTGCCAAAAGGACTGTAGTTAGAGCATCGAAAGTGTTAGCAACGGTCGTAGACTGGCCAATGGAACAAGTGGATGGTGCGGCGGAGTTATCAGCCACAACCTTTGCAGTAAGGTCGTGGGCAGAACTAGAATTGGGAACCGAAATAAATTTAGAAATATGCAGGGTTGAATGGTGTCTGTAATGACATGTACGGCAACGAAAAGAAGAATTACAACGGCGTACGGTATGAGAATGGTGTAAGCAATGACTACATAGTTTGCTCTGGCTTACATATGTGTTTCTCTCATTAGTGGTTTAACGTAGGTATTTGGGGAATTTGGAAAGGACGTGTGCTTCTTTACATAGGTAGCAAGTTAGGCCAGAATTAGATTACGCAACAGACGCGCTATTGCAATGTCAAAATGTAGGCTTATTGTACATTTTTTGGGAATTTTTTGCGTTGGAATTGGGGACTGTGGATATAGATTTCATCGGTTTGGAACTAGTTAAGTGTTGAACCGACTCAAGTGCTTTGCAGGTGCTTTCTAAAAATTGATACAGGTTACTGTACCTCGGAATATCGACTTTACTATATTTCCAAGAGTATGTGGAAAAGTATGAAATCCCAAGATTCGGTATTAAACTCTAGGGCTTTTAAAATTACCAAAGACCGAGAAAATGTATTTAGTAGATTTCGCAAATCCTTTGCAGATTCCGTTCTTAATGTAGCCGAAAAGATAGCATTTAAGGCATTGGATGCTAAAAGCCGCTTATTCTCGTAGCGACCAATTAATTTGTTGTAGGCGATCATATAGTTGTCGCTCAAAATTGAAATACCACTTAGTAATTTCAGAAGCTCACCTTCCAAGTAAGAAAATTTATATTTTGATGTATCAGATTTTTATACAAGTCGAAAAACGTAGGCCAGAGTTTGATCGCCTTTGAAAGTGCTGAGTGTTATTTTTCGTAATTTTAACCCGGCTTCGGCATACCTGGAAACCTTTTGTTTAGTAGGCGTGGGCAATACCGTGGCTGCCTCTTTTCTTTACGAACAGCATCTTGTAATAAAAATTCATCGTCGTCCTCCACTAACATAATAATTTCGTTATGGACTTCATCGAATTTGTCATGATTCGGCTGTAAATTTTGGTAACCAACTTAAAATTTTTCACGGGATTCAGGTTCGTCTTGAGCTTTAACACCCAAACAATATACCTCTGTAAAGCGCGAAGCGTAAGTTGCTCTCTTCTTCTCTAATTTTTTGCTTGTTTCAAGAGGCATTTTAAAATTTCTATTAGGTAAATGAAAATGGAAAGAAAGTATTGTAAGTGCAAGGATACTGGATCAAGTCATGTAAAATTGAAATGTACTAAATTGAGATTGATTCGTAAACGGATTATAATGGAAATAAATACATTTTAGCTGTGTTTAATAAACTAAAACAGAAAATAAAATATGATAGCTTAAATTGAACACAATTAAAGGACACATGCGACTGTTCGTAATAAATAAAGGTGATGTGCCGTTGCAGATAACAAAGAGATTATGTTGGTTTGGCCGTACCAAAATTGTTTTGATTGTAACATAAACCAATGCAATGTGAAAAAGCTTAAACTGTATTGATTTGTAATTAAAGAATTAGCCAAAGCTCTAATCCGGCTCTTGAGGGCCAGCCATGTCGCTGCAAAGAAAGAAATTGAAGTGGACTATATTTAACTATTTATTTTGCAAACAACACTCTTTTGAAAATTTCCTAGAAATTGAAGTGATTAGTTACTTCCGAAACTGTATACACGTTATAAAGATTTGAAAACTCACCCTCATATGTTGCAGTAGTAAACTTCACCGGTCAGTGGTCTTCTTAGGGCTTCCGTCTTGCGATAACAATAATGGTAATAATAAGAAAAGGCACACGCGTCGAGGCAAACCGAAAAAAGCACTTTTCTTGACGAAAAATACGAAAGCTGTTCTTATCATGCTGCTTGAGCTATCTCATCCAAACAACGTGTGGATTTATCAAATGTAAATGTTAGTAATTTATACAAATCTAGATCCTAAATTTAGGCAACTTAACTTACAACAACATACACGCTTGAATGAAGACTGTATATTTAGCGCTTCCGTTACATTACTCAGCATTCTATATCACAATGATCAAACCATAGTAGGTATTTATGTATTAAGGGCATAATCAGAAGATTATGGCTCGAGGGAATGTTAAAAGCCCGACGCGAAGCGGAGGGCTTTTATATTCCTGAGAGCCATAATCTAAAATTATGCCCGTGGTACTAATGTTTTATTTTATTTTGCACCATGAAACTGGAACAAAATATTAAAAAGATTCAATATTTTCGGCAAGTTCTTAAATGCAAATGCAGTGAAATAAAGTCGACAGTAGGCTAATTTGATGTTACTAAGATACTTGATATTGCTATTATATATCATGTCATGTGTTTGCGTCAATCATGCTGCTTAGCATCAATGACATTTCCGTGCTATAAAGACCACATTACGCCCGCATTTGGAGGCGTATAAAGTTATTACGCTGATAAATAATGTATTTACAGCAAGCTTGAGGTTGCTAAGCGTAGCTTGATAATTGAGCTTAACTATTATTGTAGCGCGTACAATATTTTCCGCCTGAAGAGATTTTATTTTGCACTATAATTGCAAACAGCATTTTTATTAAATACATATTACTTAATTGTTAGACTGGCGTTTATTTGACAAACCATCTACGCATTTATTTCATGGCAACTAAATTTCGAGAAAAGGTAAATTTACATCTTTCTAGCGCATTTCTTAATAATTTTCTGTCTCTATCTAAAGAATTTTCAGTTTCGATGGTAACGGGAAAGTTATTACGGGCCTATAGTAATCAGTAACATTACATCTAAATTAACGTGGTTGTAATGATTTGTTAACATATCGAAAGGCGGAAAAGAACATTATGGTGGCAAAATAAAATAATAATTTTTACATGATCACTTTTCATAAATTACATAATTTGTATAACTTGATGTACTCATTAACTATTATTAGAAACAATGCGTACATCAACAAAAATTTATTGTGTGTATATCAATTGTTTTATATAGTCACCAGTCTATCTTTAGCGCTTTTATCTTTAAATGTAGTCAGAATTATACACATTGTTCATTACAAATATAAAACTATAATTTTTACACTTTTTTACGTCTTAATATACATAATTTTGTATAATTTGATGTACTTTTTCAAGCTTTTTTTTTGCATAAATAATTAAACTAATCTGTTCACGATATCTTATAGGAAAAATTTTTTCACTTTTAATAATATAGGTGGATAAACTGAATTTTTTTTATTGTTTGACTTTTAATAATGGAAAGTACATCTGTGATTTTAGGAAACTGTTTTTAAAACAGATTAACTACCTATCAGCCTTACTGTATATGAATCTTTCAGGAAAAATCATAAAAATATATGAATTTATAACATTTTATTTATTTATTTATTCTTTCCTGCACATATAAATAATTTGGGGTTAATTATATTTTCAATGAAAATTTTAGCGAACAATTTTTTTTTTACTTTTAGCTGCATTCACACTTTCTTTATGTGTGTAATAGGGATATTAAACTACAAGCTCTTTTTTTGGATAAATAATTAAACTAGTCTGTTCATGTCGTAGGAAAAAAATTTTCGCTTGAGAAATAATGTAGGTGCGTAACGATTTCATTGCTTGATTTACAATATATACTTTGTATATCTAATAGTAATTGCAATTTCTAAGTACTACGTAATAAATTTCAACGTTAAACTTTAAAAACAATTTGTTAAGCTACACTACACACTATGCATCTGCGTCCTTAAATGCACGCAACATGTTTCCAGTTTTTAGTCTATAATTTTATGCTTTAAAATTCATTTGATATATTTGTAGAGGTTATTTATAAACTGTTTTTAAAACAGATTCTCGGTGTCGAATACCTTTTCTCTCACACATTTCTACCCCTTCGCACTCAAACACATACAACTAAGAATGTACTGTAACTGTTCAATGTTTGTTTCTCTCTCACAAAAATCTACCCTTTGTCACTCATACACACAGCGTATATTTGTCTTAAAAGACATAAATAGATGAAAAATCGAAATAACCAACTTTCTGTTTAAAATAATCAATTAATGGTATTTGAAATAAAATAAATTAGTTGAATTATTGCGAGTCATATGCTATTCAAAAAGCAAAAGAGGTGTAACAACTTTATTAAACGCTGAAGTAATTCAGTAAAAAAAGTAGGGTATGTATGTTATTAAAAAAATTAGATTCAAATTTGGTTAGTACAGGCACTGTTATATATATATATATATATATATATATATATATATATATATATATATATATATATTGCAAAATGTATGTTTATAGTTGATTATATCGCAGAAAGAAGAGAGAACACACCCGGAAGAAAAAAGATAGATAGTACGCTCACGATCTAAGGAGCTGTATTCTTCTTTTACAAAGTTCCTAAATTTCGTTAACATTAATAATAAAAACTATACTAAAATTGAATTTGTCTTAATTAATTAATAAAATAACGGTATTTCTATTAAACCACTAAAATAATTTAATTAACTCAAATTAACTGTATTAACCAGTAATCTTTTTTAATGTAAATAGAAAAAAACTAAGTTAAGGTTAGGGAATTAAAAAAAAACGCACGTAAGACTATTTACTTTATTATATGCAACAAAAAAAATTGAATTAAAAAACAAATTAGAGCGTGATCTGGAACAAAAAAAATTCAATGGAATTAAAAATAATGATTTGTATATATCCTTATCAACCATATCGTCCTATTGAGATCATTGTCTCGGATTAATTTAAATTCGTGCTTTTTATCATGGAGAGGCTTTTTTAACAGACTGGTTCCACTACTTTGGGCTCCGTTCCCTCGCAATAAAAAACGATATCGTACTAAAACAAAAATTATTAAAAAACTGAAACCTAACAAAAATTACATAAGGGATACACACCCAATTGGTCTAGTGAACTATTTAAGATTGTGAAAGTTCACATTACTAACCCTACTACGTACGTGTTGGAAAACATAAAAGGAAAACCTGTACTGGGATGGTTTTATGAACATCAATTGGGGTTGGATGAAGATCATGGATCAACAAAGACGATATTGTTTTATAACTAGACATTTAACTTGTAATTTGTGAAATAAATTACTTATATTAGTTATACAGTTTGTATCAAAGGATGTAGCTCTTAGATGAAATAAAACACACACATAAAAAAATAATTGTATTTTATTCTAGATCAGTAAATATTACATAAAAACGCTTTACTAAAATTTCAGTATCTTATACAATGTGTCCGAGATTCAGCATGCATGTATTGCTATATTCGTTAATATTGAAGATATAATGTCGGTTAAATGGGAAAGTTTTAGAGAATTTTATCGCTATCATCATGGTAAAGTCAGATTTGAAGTAACTTTTTTATTTTTGAAATAATTGAAGAAAACAAAAATTGTGCATTTTCTACTACCCCCTGTAGCTCTTTTATTTGAAGTCTGACAACATTTTGATTTGTACATTATTATGACACTTTTAAAAGACAATTTTAAAAAAAGTACCAAAATTTATCTACAGTCATTTGTTTTTGAAATACATACACTAACTATTGTTTTTCATATAGACGCCATCTTGGATTTTTACATTATCGAATAGTATTTTTTATCACCTTTTCAGTGATGTATCACATGATACGAGAACTATCAAAAATTTAAACCCTTGCTAATTTATCTGTTTTTACTTACAAAATTTAATACATTCTAACTTTTGTTTTTGGACGCTATTTGGATTTTTACATTACCGAATAGTGGATTTTAACACCTCTTCTACAATGTATTACATGATATGAAAATGTAGAAAATGTGTGGAATGTAGAGGGGACATATCGAGCATGTTTTATGGTAGTTACTATTATCGGTTTTGTTTTTATTTTAGTTATTAGAAATTACAATAATTAGGATTCTAATTGTATACATTTTTCATTTATTAATCCATGCCTTCTCAAGGTCTACTATTTCAATTTTATATTTTTAAATTTTGATAGTTGGAAGTAAATTCTCGTATCATGTCATACATCGCTGAAAAGGTGATAAAAATACTATTCGATAATGCAAAAATCCAAGATGGCGTCCATATGAAAAACAATAGTTAGTGTATGTATTTCAAAAACAAATGACTAGATAAATTTTGGTACTTTTTTAAATTGTCTTTTAAAAGTGTCATAATAATGTACAAATCAAAATGTTGTCAGACTTCAAATAAAAGAGCTACAGGGGTAGTAGAAAATGCACAATTTTGTTTTCTTCAATTATTATGATGATAGCGATAAAATTTCTAAAACTTTCCCCATTTAACCGACATTCTATCTTCAATATTAACGAATATAGCAATACATGCATGCTGAATCTCGGACACACTGTATAGTAAACCTAAAGTACTTCTATAATCATTTAAATTACTTGGTGACTATATTCCTGAATCTGATCCACAGGTCCATCCTAAGCAGGAATTTGTATTTGTTTCACCTTTATGAATATTTTCTAATATCCATTTGAAAATTTTGCGGTGTTCCTCGTTTACCTACGGTTGAAACATAGTTGATGTTTTGTTCTAATAATATTTCAACCAAAATATCGAGGGACTCTTAATTAGCATAATATACGGCTTTATCATTACATTCGGTTATAATAAATAAAGTGTCTTTATACGCTGAATTAATATTTTCTAGATTTAACATTTGATGAATCTTAACCCCATAATAAATTGTATACATACATTTTAAGCGGCATGTCGCCAAGTAAATTCATATCGTTTAAAATTTTATCTACGTGATTAAAAGTTAATGAATTTAGATTTAGAGCTGTACTAAATGAATAGAAAGAAAAATTAAGCAGCTTCGAGTTCAAAACAGGTAACTGTTTTCCGGAAACAGCTCAAAAACAGATCAAAACAGGCACCCGTTTTACAAAAACAGCTCAAAACGGACCTAACATCGGTACCCGTTTCCCAAAAACAGGTAACCGTTTCCCAGAAGCGGTAGCTTTTTCCCGCAGAAAAGTTCAACGTAGCAGACTGAAAGCAGTTTAAGGTATTATATATTCATCAAATCTTTTCCTATAGCGACCATTATTATTAACTTCAGCATCCGTGTTTATGACCATGAAACCGAACGGATCTACCTAACATCTAACTACCTCATACAGACCCTAGTTAGGGTAATAACTACTTATAATTCATAAACCTAATGACTAACCCCCTAAACGTTTACCAACGCCTAAATGCCAATTTCATTGGAGCCGCCTGATTGAAGATTAGGTTGCTGTCTCACACTTACAGTCTTGTTATGTCTCAAGGTCGTGCCGTGTTACCTGGTTTAGCAAGAGAGTATTATAACAGCTCTACCCCCTCCCCTCTCTTGCTCTCTCTCCTCCCTCCCTTGCCCTCACTCCCCTCTCTTCAGCATACGTATTTTTGGCCATGAAACCGAACGGATCTACCTAACATCTAACTACTTCATCGTGATCCTGGTTAGCATAGTACCTACTTATACGTGAAACTGTTTAACATTTGTTTCATTTAAAGTTAAAATAAAAAAATATATATAATTAGCTTCAAACTATTCGCACGTGCATCATACATTTTAAGCATAACATCCATCTAATTCCAGTGATATACTTTACATCCAATATCCCTATCACATATATAAAGAAAGTTAACCTTAAGTTATAAGTGAAGAAAAACTTAATTAACCTCTAAAAATATATTAAGGCATAAAGAATAACGTTTGCAAGATTTTTCGGAAAGTATGTATACCTTGCTTATTTTATTAATTTTTCTTTGTAGTGATTATCTAGATAAGTATATTATTAATCCACCCAATTATTTTGTAGCATCAAATTAAATAGACTAATAACTGAAAACGTGTTGCGTGCGTGCGTTGTAGGACATAGATGCATAGTACGTAGTGCAGTTTAGGAATTTTTTTTAGGTTAGTTTTTGCAGAATTTATTGTACATATTTTTAATTGTAATAAATGTTATTAATCCATCTCAAGTCGTTTATGTAAACATTTAAACTATTTAAAAGTTGTTTTATTTAAAGTTAAAACAAAAAATATATAATTAGCCTCAAATTATTTAAGAGAAATATATATATAAATTATGCACACACGTGCATAATTTTTAAATGATAGCTTATACTGTAACTCAATGAACAACTAAAGCACATCCTTAGTCGCTGTGTGTATAAGTGAGAGGGGGTAGATTTGTGTGAGAGAGAAACGAACAATGAACAGTTAAAGTACATTCTTAGTTGTTGTAGTGTATAAGTAAAAGGAGGTAGATATCTGTGAGAGGAAGGTATTCGACACCGAGAATCTGTTTTAAAACAGTTTATAAATAACTTCTAAAATATATTAAATGAATTTTAAAGCATAAACTTACAAACTAAAACAAAAAAAATGTTGCGTGCATTCGAGGACCTAGAGGTATAGTGTGTTGAAATTTATTACGTAGTACCTAGAAATTGCAATTACTATTAGATATGCAAAGTATATATTGTAAATCAAACAATGAAATCGTTACGTACCTACATTATTTAAAGTGAAAAATTTTATCCTACGATATCATAAAAAGATTAGTTTAATTATTTATCCAAAAAAAAGCTTGCTTTGCAGCTAAAAGTAAAAAAAAAGTGTTCACTCAAATTTTCATTGAAAATATAATTAACCTCAAATTTTTTATATGCAGAGGAAAGAATATTAGTCTTTAAATAAACAAAATGTTTTAAATTCATGTATTTTTATGAGTTTTTTCTGAAATATTCATACACAGTAAGGCCGGTAGATAGTTAATCTGTTTTAAAAACAGTTTCCTAAAATCACAGATGCACTTTTCATTATTAAAAGTCAAACAATAAAAAAAAAATTAGTTTATCTACCTATATTATTTAAAGTGAAAATTTGTTTCTTATAAGATATCGTGAACAGAATAGTTTAATTATTCATTGAAGAAAAAAGCTTGAAATTTAATTTTAATTTTCACATAAAACGAGTGTCTTATTTAAATTAGGCAAGTTTTTTAAATTATGTTGTATGTATCTTTTCATTATTAAGAAGTCAACACTATAAAGTCACTTTAATTTTATTGATGTCCACAACAAATTTTAAGAAATTTAAGGAAAAATACATCAAATTATACAAAATTATGTACATTAAGACTCAACGCGTAAAAATTATAGTTTTATATTTGTAATGTACAATTTAACCTATGCATAATGCTGACTACATTTAAAGATATAAGCGCTAAAGATAGACTGATAACTATGTAAATATAATGTAAAACAAGTTCAAGTTAAATTTAAAGTATGTTACCAATTTCAATCTTTAGTTTATTTATAAATAAAGCAGTTTTGCCTTTTAGTTTTAAATAAACACATACATCAATGATATCATGTAATCAACATTTCAATCTAAATATAATTTGTGTAATTTGCTGAAGAAATGTGTGAGGGCCAAAAGCCAAAAGTTTGACCTTGAAAGAGCTGAAGAGCTTGGACATTCACACATTCCTCTCTCACACGCACACTTATTTCAATTCCCGTATGAGCCATGATCGGCTCTATATGACTAGCCATGTGAGTCAGGATCGGCCCATATGATTAGCGAAGGATTGCGCACGTACACGACAGATTAGCTGACTTGACCTTCAATAGAAAATTCGTATACCGTGAGTCAGAACCGGCCCTATATGACTACTACATTTCTCAGCAATTTAAGTTTATGAATTATTTTTCGGATTTTGGTGGTCAGTTCCTCGGTATGTGCTTTCAAATTCAGCTAATAATCTATGGTAATACCAAGATATTTTGCTTAATAAACGGATTTGATTTTTTGTGTACAGTGGCTGTCACGTTTGTTCTCATTTAAGCAGTTTTCTGAATGGAGTGTAATTTCTGAAAAGGGTTGCTGATAAGCACGTGCGCATGGTTTTGGACCGAGAAAACTAGAACAGCATCATCCGCAAAAGATGCAATTGCCTTTACGTTTCATTTAACTAAGCCATTTATGTAAGTGAAGAAAAGTATCGGACTTGTGGTATGCCTACTGATACACTAACCTCCTAACCAAATGTTGACTCGAGCTTAACAACTTGAGTTCTATTAGTAAAATATGACTTTATTAGCTCAAGGGCTAGCCCTCTGATACCAACATCGCATAATTTCAGACAGAAATTTAATGTGATACTGCATCGAAAGCTTTTGCGAGGTCCAAAAATACAGTCACTGTTTTTTCCGCTTCGTCTCAATTTTTATTTATTAATTTAGTTAACTGCAAAATTGCATCAGCAGTACTTAAATTTTCGCCAAAACCGTATTCCGATTCAGACAGAATGTCAAATTTATCACAAAACTTTAGTATCCTACCTTTCCCAAGATTTTACTAATACAGTTGGTAAGTGAAATCGGCATATAATTATTGACATGTGCTATATCTCCAGATTTATAGATAGGGATTATTACTGATTTTTTTAAGCTTTCTGGAAAGTGTCCACTAGTAAACATAAATAAAATATTTGTGCCAGAGGTTTTAATATAAAACTTCCAACTGTTTTGGTCTAATAATGCGATTTTTGCAGTGAATTAATCTGATTACTTATTTCTGCTTCACTTACGTAAGGTATATGGAATATGGGATTAACGTGTCCGATATGTTAGGAAGAGGGTTGTTAAATTGTGATGCTATATCTACAGCTACCTTCTCGAAATATTCGTTAAAATAATTAGCAATATCTTCTTTATCTTCAACCCTATTACTGTCGTTGTTAGTGAGGTAATGTTTTCCTTACCACACTGTGAATTGGTATAATTTTCCAAGTTTTATTGAGATTTCCTCCGCTGTACTGAATTTTGCGTTTGAAATAATTTTTTGAATAATTATTAGTTTAGTAAGGTCATTTTGATATTCCTTGTAATACTCACTCAAATGCATCGTAATACTAACTTACTCCATCTCACCTCTAATGTATCTTAGTATTTCAGTTGTGGTTAATAAAAAAAGGTTAATTTAATTTTTTGTACATACTCAAATTTAGTTGTAACAATAAATGGTGACAAAGGTTAAAATTGGCTTACCAAAATTGGGTCAACACTGAGAACACCGTATGCACTTCAGCTTAGTGTTAATTAATGACGTCGGCCGGACAATTAAAATTAAAAACCAAATCGATTCCGAAAATTTTTAGTGTCTTTTTTCGATTTTCAAAATGAATCCCGCTCCCTCCTTCCTTGCGTCCCCCATCGCTTTTTGCAGATAATTCCGTTGTCACCAATAGGCACGCGTAACGAAAAGACGCGGAAAGTGCGAATTCTTATTTGCTTCAGTTTCCATGAATTACTAAATAATAACTTAATCATAGAGAACGAAAATTAACTACTAATAAGGACGAAACATTCCGCCCACCGAAAATATAATATTTTACCCAATGAAACCAAAAAAAATTACATACATGTATTAGTATACTAGCAAAATAAATTTGAGCTATTAATATTTTAATAAATTTCATAATGGAAAAACTTACACTTTCATCAAATAAACTCCATAATGATTATGACAATATAAAACTAACTAAAGTAACTATCATAAAATTTATGACTAAAGAGTAAAACTACTCTATAGGTAAGGGACATAATTTCGACACGGGCCTCTTTAGCTCTCCCTCCCCGGCTCTCACCGTCACTATCCAGGTAATACCGTCTCCGCCCGGATGAACACGGATAACTCGCCCTAAACACCAACGTAGACGAGGTGCAGCCTCATCTTTTATGAGAACTAGTGTATTCAGTGCAATTGATTTAGCTGGATCATACCATTTACTACGCTGTGTAAGGGTATGAATATATTCCGTATGCCAACGCTTCCAAAAATCTTAATGCATGCGTTGGATCAATTGTCATCGCGACAAGCGTCCTAATTTTAGGCCAGTTAAATCTTTTTCAATGAGATAGAGTTAACAAGTGGTTAGGAGCCAATGCATTTAGATCATTCGGATCAGAACTTAGGGGTATCTAGGGGCGAGAATTTAATATTGCCTCAATCATGACAACAACTGTGTTGAATTCATCATAGGTGAGAATTCGCGTGCCAATAACTGTTTTTTTACCGATTTAATGCCGGCTTCCCATGTGCCGTCAAAGTTATCCGCAGTAGGAGGATTAAAGTGCCATCTAATTCCTTCTTTATCACAAGCAGAGTGCATAACACTATTTAACTCTGTCGCAACCCCTTGGAAGTTAGTGCCACAATCACTGTATAAATCTATGATGACGCCACGTCGAGATATAAATCGACGTAAAGTGCCCCAAAAACGCGTCCGTAGATAAATCAGAAGTTCCAAGTGCAAGGCTTTAGTAGAGAGACAAACAAAAAGACATATGTAATCCTTTAGAGTTTTGGACCCGCGAACTCTACACAAAGTGATAAGAAATGGGCCCCCATAATCTACGCCAGATTTAGTAAAACATATCGCTTGGTTAACTCGTGCAGGAGGGAGATTTACCATATACGCTTGAGAATGTTTAGGGTCAAATCTGTAACAACGAACGCAGAAAGCTACGGCTTTTCGTACTAACCTTTTGCACGAGAGAATCCAATACCTTTGAGTCACAAGATTCTGGGTAGTTTGAATCTCAGAATGCAGATATTTGTTATGAAGGTATGTAATGATCATTAGGGGGAGTTTATGATTGCTTGGCAATAAATCAAGATGTTTATTTTCATATGTAAGCGAGGAATTAATTAAACGACCGTCCACCCTGAGGTCACCGTCTCGATCAAGGAAGGGGTTCAATTTACTTAAGGGTTTTGAAATTATTTTACTATTAGAATTCTTTTTTGAATTTTGTAGAAACCGAATTTCCTTTTCAAAGGACAACGACTGGACTAACTTAACAATAAGAAATTCTAATAGAGAAACACAATTATTTCACCGATTGAACGGGTGTTTACAATTGTGCACAAACCTCTGCACATATACCAAAATGCGACAAATTTTTTGAAATGACGGAATTTTTGACAATAAATATTCATAAATAGATTAAATAATGGAAGTAACGGAAGAAACCGCCTTATGTTCTTGTGAGATAGATTGACTGATTGGGGGATAGGAGGTGACTGACAAGGCCAATAATGTTTGCCTTGTAAAATAAAGGAGCCTACCATTTACTTTCCATAATTAGTTCAGAGGCGAGAAGTCCACGAGTAGCACAATTTGCTGGATCCTCATTAGTCGGGACATAAGCCCAATTAGCAGGAGCGACCTTTTCTTGAATTTGCGTAACTCTTTTACCAACAAATGTTGCCATTTATGAGAGGATTTAATCCACGACAATGCGACAAAAGTCAGACCAGGCAGTTACTAAAGAAAATTTTATATCACCTTCGTAACTACTTTGTACAGTCTTTATAAGATTGGCTAACAAGAGGCAGCATAACTCTAATTGATTTTATGTCATTAGAGACTGTTAGTCGAAAGTAAATAACTGCTGCATAAGCCTTTTCCGAACTGTCACAAAAGCCAGGGGGCTCACAAGAACATAGGTCGTTAGATACTGAAATTTGGCGAGGAATATTGAGCGTAGAAAAATGTTCAAAATCTTGTTTATATTTAATCCATTTTATGGCAAATTTGGGTCGAGCAAGTTGGTCCCAATCAAGACCCAGCACCCAAAGGCCTAGAACCACTAATTTCAAGACAATAGTAACAGGAGGCAAGAAGCCAATGGGGTCAAAAGTTGGTGCCAAATCAGACCGAAGTCAAACTTTGGTACAATCTCTTGTAGAAGAATCTACTTTAAAAAAGAAGGGCTCCATTGAAAACCTAATATAAGTTCAAAGTCACCTAGGGCAAGATTTATGAATTGTTTTTGTAAAGTGATAGCTGTGTCAATACAAGAGGCACCAAAAAAAGATCATCCACATATGTCTCATTACGCAAGAGGGTATTGTGTTTCATAATCATTGGCCAATTGATGTAACGTTCTTATTGCTAAGAATGGAGAAGAAGAAATTCCATAAGTTACAGTCTTAAGCCGATAATCCTGAATTGGGTCTGATTTCGAAAATCTCCAAAGGATCCTTTGATAATCTCTGCCATTTTCTGATAGAAGGATTTGCCGATACGTTTGTTTAATATCGGCAGTTAGTACTATGTTATAAATTCGAAAGTGCGACAGAAGTCGAACTATGTCCTGCTGAAGCTTAGGACCGACCAACTGCGATTCGTTAAGGGATTGTTCATTGGAAGATTTAGTCGAAGCGTCAAAACGACGCGCAATTTTGTCGTGGAGCTTTCTGGCTTAATGACACAATGGTGTGGTATACAACATACCGAAAGATTTTCTTTGGGGTTTTCTGTCAATTAAATATGATTACAGTCAATATAATCCCACATAAAAGCTTTATATTCCTCATAAGGTTTGGGATTACTAAGAAGACAAAAATCGCCGGAGGGCAATATCGCGCATATTTTCAAGAATGGGCTTTATGGAGTGGTCTACCTTGTTTATATTTACAAATATCTTCTCAGCTTCCAATTCATCAGGGACTTAATTTCAAAGGAACTTGTTCCAATTCCCAGAACCTTTTAACATATTGGTTAAGAGAAGAGTCGAGAGTAGTACAAAATGAATTGGTTTTATGAGTTAATGAAGAATTTATTGCATCAATCACTAAATAATAACTTAATCGTAGAGAACAAAAATTAGCTACTAATAAGGACGAAACAAGTTGTCATCCACGCTTCTAATTTTTGATATTTAGATCTAATTGTATATGTTTCTTCCGAATTCAATTGATGTAACTGCAATTTATTAATAAACAGTGTGTTTGCTTTATCAACATTTTGTGTTATCATAATATCCTCCCACTTTTCATTGCTAATTAGCTTAGTTAAATTTTCGAGGTTCGTATGCTTTTTGTAATTATTACTAGTATCAATAGTTGATTTTGGTTTATTACTACTGTTCATTAACCGTACCGGTACCGTTGGGTAATGATCCCTGATGGCCACCTCTAGGGTAATTGACGAAACGTTTTTGTGTTCACACTTTACAGATAGATGATCGATACACGTTTTGGTGGTATTAGTTACACTTGTTGGTTTGTTTAAGTAGGTATAGTAACCAAATTGATTCATTAAACTTAGATAATTATTCGTATCGATATTAGTAGATTTTAAGATATTAATGTTAATGTCTCCCGTAAATATTTCAAATGTTTCATTAAATTCCCACAATTTTATTTCTAAATCTCGCAAAAATTCCACAGTACTTAAGGAAGGTGGTGAATCAGCAGCCGTAACACCAAACGTTCCGCATACTGCAACTCTAATCATTGTTAATCGACAATTTAGCGTAAAATGCTCAAAATTATGCTCAATCTGGTCGCGTATATAAACGACAATGCCATCATTTTGATTAAATGTCGCGTTATTATAGTACATTTTGTAATTTTATCCAATATTTGCCGCGTCTCCGTCAAAACAGTGGTATCGCTCATTATATTTAAGT
Organism: Vesta saturnalis; assembly: GCA_036346205.1. NCBI lineage: Eukaryota > Metazoa > Arthropoda > Insecta > Coleoptera > Lampyridae > Vesta > Vesta saturnalis. The sequence continues at coordinate 1,123,725 of JARFJB010001864.1, read as the reverse complement.
GACATAATGATGGTTCATTTTTATTTGTAACAAACAACATATTATAATTGTCTGATTGACAAACAATAGTGGATATAGTTAACATCAACAAATGGCTCATTTATTTTGTTAAACATGAGTAAATTGTTAAATTAAGTGAAATTATAAAGTAATTAAAAACCAAATAAGAAAATTTAAATTACTATGTATGAATGATTAATAGTCCGTTGAGTGTCGTGTGTGTCATTCTGTATTACTTACTGCAGGTTCCATTTACATTTTATCTCCATGGTTTTCCCAGATATGCATTAATTAGATGTTTGTGCTTTATCACTCTTAGCACTTTATTTTACATTTCACATAAACAGACCCGTTTGAAGTCCATATGTTCTTTAAACCAAATTTAACGCTAGCAGTTATTTACTCTTGTAGATGTTAAGTCTTCCCTGTTGGTGATGCTTGTACCTTTTAATTTCGATTTTCTACCGAATATTATGTTTCTTGCGTTTCCTGTAGCAAATTACACTATTATAGACCGGTGCTTTTGTCGTTCATTAGATCTATTACCCAGTCTGTGGATTAAATCAATGGAACAATAATTGACTTTTAAACCTATATATCGCTCACATAGGTATTTTACGATAACATCGGTGTTTTATTCCTCTCTTTCAGGTACCCCACAGATTATTAATTTATTTTTTCTTGAATATTCTTTCATTACTTCAATTTGAGTGATAGTAGTTAGTATACGGCTTGATTATTTTTTCCTGATTTTCTTCTACTTTTTTTATAATGTTACTAACTGTTTGATCATCAGAACTGTAGAATTTTTCTACAATTCCTTGATCACTAGCATCATCGTCTGATATTTCTCTACTAGAACGCAAATTGCGATTTGCAGCCATTATTGTACCCTTATATTTACCACTATAAACCCAAAAATGTCACAATTTATTAAACAAAGCGACCGACTAGCAGGTCTACTCGGCCGACCAATCATACTACATATCGGTAAATATTTCAGATTAATAGCATTCTTTAAACGGAAATCATATGGTTGTAAACCTAAAAACTTAAACCTGAGAGGAAATAGAATCATTTTTAGTGGATACTCATAGGAACACAGATTTCTTGAGAGGGGAAAACATTTTTGTATTTTTTGGAATCATATATGCGGGTACACGAAGGATATGCTGTCACTTATTTTATATGATCAGATACTGGGGTGAAGTTTTCATTGCAATCTCTTCGGCGGTAATAATGGCGCTTCTGTATATTTTTCGGCAGATATCCTATATTTTTGTTAAAATCTGTGGAGATCATTAACCGCGATACGCCACCTAAGGTAGTAGTAAATGCAGTCAATGTGTGTTTTATAGAATACTTGTTCCCGAGATTGTTTAAGTAATTTAGTCTATATCAAAAAAAAATTATAATTGATTGGACAAGATTAATATAAAATCCAATAAAAAGGTTTAATTACAGAAGCCTGTATTACTACTATAGGTGAGGATATTATGTGAATGAGAAAGTGTAAAGTTTCAAGATTTCCAGTTGTGATTAAAAATACTTTCGGGTTAAAATAGTTTATTTGTAGGTATATTTTTTTAATGTTTTTAAACGTTTCCATAGCAATTGTAATCATTAATTTATAGCTATTGTCATACGGGCGTGTATCAGGGTTCGTTGTATCTTAAATGTCTTTTCAATAATGATAAGATCTTCTGGTTGTGCACCAAGCTGTGGTAACACGACACGCCTAGCATTAAGGCGGTGATAGCTTAGATTCCCGTTACCATCTTCTCTGTATGAGGTTCATTCAGGAGGTTTTCCTCGTACCCATATAGCGGCATGATCACTGTGTATACGCACATCATGTGCGGCTATTTACCCCTTCAAACCCTAACTACGTTTCTTCCGATGCCATCCTGACCTCACCTGTCCTTAGTCAAGTAAGTCGCTTTCCCGGGGAAGTAATGAAACATGTTGCCTTTTCCTTTCCTTTATAATTGCACTGTATGACCTAACCATTATAAAATTCCAATGGCAACTCAAAAACTGCTTTATTCGACCTTTCGCATCAAAATACTCCACCATTCATACGCCAAAGGATTTAAGGAAAAATCACGTTAACAGCCTCAATCATAAATCCGGAAAGTGCATACTATCACAATTCATGCATTAACGGTTTAGTTAGAATCACAAACTGCTCTTAGCCAACATAAATTGGTAAATGTATCGAGTCATGTAATTTTTACCACGGAATTAGGCGCTAACACCCTCCAAATTTTACAAAATGCAAATATTCATGTGACATCGTTTTCAACTGATTTTAACCCGGGAATTCAATTGTGGGTTTTATTGGTTAGTTGCTTGTGTCTTTAGTATTAAGTAGCACAAAAGTATCCTGAAGTGGTCAAAATTTTACGATTGCTCTTACAATTCCTTTTAAAAACATCGAATCATTTTTCTTATATTACAACATACGGTACTTACACTTGAAAGGCGGTAATTGCTTCAAGATAGGTTTTTGGCCAGAAACTAGGAAATTGTTTATTCACCAATTATTCCGCTAAGAAAAAGACCAAAAGCGTTACCATAATGACCATAAACTATGCTTTTGTTAATTTAATATTCAGGCTTTTATGGAGTAATCAGTCCAAATAAGGTTTTTAGCAAAAAATGCAAAATCAAAATTCAGTGGTGTTGTTTGCTTCTAAACTAAATTGCGATGCTATGCACATTCCATTTATATCGGTTATCTGTCTTTTTATTTTAACAATATTAGTATTATTATAAGTCTTTGTTATGAACGAATAAGTTCAAAGGTAAATATGTAATTAAAAATTATTATTAATTTTATTAAATACATAAATAAAAAGTTTACCTCGAGTAGGATTTGAACCTACGACCTGTACTTTGCTAGAGTATCGCGCTAACTAACTGCGCCATCAAGGTTCAAACCCCAATCGTTGTAAATTTTGTCTTTATGTATGTAGAACTGATGTAAATTCTAAATATAATTATAAATTATATTTAGAATTTACACCAATACCTACGCCAGTACGAGTATTTGTTGTGGGTTGTAATAATTTTTGATATTTGTGAGTACGTCCTCGAAAGAAATTAGCTAATATTATAGTGGACGATATTCCAGATTTATTAACAACCTTTTTGGTAACAATACTAGTACAAAAAACTAAAATAAACCGTATTTTAAGTGTGATTGACAAGGAACAGAAATCACAATGTTATCTCGGCATCTGTAGAAGGTATGCGTCACTGCGTACTAAAAGTACCGAACATAAACGTTTTTTTATGTATTATAATAATGGAAAATGTTTCAGTGAGGTTGAGGTTGGAAAGAATACGTTTGGTAAAATACCTCCTAAATAGCGGTCTATTTAAAATTTCCTTACACAGGTCATTGTTTTAGACGTTTTTCAGCAACCTAACTGATGGAGGGGAGCATGTCTATAATATAAAGCGACATACTGGTTGGAAGTCTACAACTGGGGCGGAAGGATACGTTGAAGATTTTGTGTTAAATAAAATTAAAATTACCAAACAATTGGCAATGTTGATATGCCTTCCACTAGTCGCATAGACGAATTTTTGCTGATTCTTCTGAGTATACACCTTCCAGCAATCACCCAAATCGTAAGGAGTTATTGAAAGGTTGTAGCATCAGAACAAGCTAGCAAATCCTAATATTTTTATACGTAATTGTTCATAAAAGTAGTTCGCGGGCGCTAATATGGCATTTTACACCCGCTAAATTAATTCATAAAATAATAAATCTTGCATATATTGCATTATACACAAGGTACCGGTTTTTACTGACTATAGGGGATTATTATGTTTCCTTCCAATAAAATACATGTCTCCTAGATGAGATAAAGTTCGTCAAAATTGGTCGAAAATACAACCGTTTTTATATATCGAAATTGTCATCCCCTCCGTCCCTTGTATGAGAAGCTAGAGCAAAATCACATACACGAAAGAATTGCGATAATTAGTTATTAGATAAATGTGGAAGCAAATTATTTATTTTTCCTTTTAGCTCGAACGTCCCTTTTATATTATACGAATTGTTCATATCCACATTTACTATCAACAAAATGTTTGTTCGTAGTTGTGCGATAAGCTGTTTCCGAGATAAGGCCGGCGTTCTGTATTAATCGGCCACCCTGTACGTGCCGCATGTTAAACATTTTTATTCACAATTAGTTTGTAACATACCGCTTTTCTAACCCTTTAAGGGTTGAAAAGTGAATGATTCTACGGGTTTACATTAAGCGGTCAGTAATAACAAAAAAAGGAGACAATAATGAGATGAAGCGGTCAGTAATGGACCACTTTTCAACCTGTGAGGGAGCTACTATCGATTTAAACTATCAATGTCAAATGAACAACTTGCCAATTTTAATAAAGTGTCAAGTGTATACAACCATTTCTTCTCACGTGCGTAGATGGTAAGTGACCGCAAGCAATAGGTTGAAACAAACACGTTTTCTTTAATAAGCATATTTAATAAGTGAATTATTGATAAAAAGTAACGACAAAACTAATAGAAAAATAGTATGCATAACATTTATGGCTTCTCATTAAAGTAAAAATTAAAAGGCGCATTGTCACGACCGTCAATATTAAACGAGAAGCCATGATAGATGTGTTCCAAATTTTTTTGATTTGAACTGTAATTGCTTATTCTTTAATTGTTAATAAAATCGTATATAAACCTCGGTAAAAGTACCATTCCCCTGTCTCGAGAACTAGTTCACCTCGAGGCTTTGCCTCTCGGTGAACTATACTTCTCTCGACAGGAATAGAACACTTTCCGCCTCGGAATGTAATATACTATTTCTACATAAGAACTAAAACGTAAAATTAAAAAATTTTAGAGAGAAGATTCTGTTTTACATAAAATATTAAACTGGATGTACCAAGTGGCTTACGTCTTCTGGTTCTTTTTAAGGCGTAAAAGGCATTTTAAACGGTACTTACTATAACATGTATAGTGCATCCCATTTTGGTTAAGACAGCCAGATATCTTGGTTGTTGTTGCAGTTAGAACCTTGCGGTTTCCGCGGTCCTGTACCACTTTTTTGTGAAACTCAAGATGACCTGAACGGATGTTGCCTAAATTCTTTCGTTTATAAATTACAGGGTGTTTTTGAAAATCCACACTTTTTGGATCCCCTCCATATCTAAGAAGTTTCTCAGCGATAATCTCAAATTGAAAACTTGTCCCATAAAGAATTCTACGTAGAATCCAGGGGCGCACTCAATTTTTTTTTCGAGGTATCGTTATGGAGATAAGACTCAAACTTATGATTTTTTCTATGCAACACCCTGTATTTTATTATCTCATTAAATTACTTTTTTTTTCCTTCGAAATGATATAAAATATATAAACGTGAAGTTTTAAAAAATGCTCCAAAATTACTAAAACATTGAATTTTAATAGAGTGCCATGGATTTCAAAGTTTTACTACATGGATTATTATTGGTGATTTTTTTATAGTAGGTCTTGGATGCTACAAACACTGTTGTTGAGTTTTGGAGCATTGTTTTATCAAGTGACTGTGGAGAAATCAACACATTTGGTGTCATGATGATAAATTTTGATGCGTTTTATTGTGTTTGTGTTTGGCGATTTTGTTAATTTGTGAAATTTTATAATGAAAGATTTTTTCAGAACAACGAAAAGTATGATATCACACAATGTTTCAATCAATGCCATGAAAATGTTGACGAAGCATTAGAATTATATTTAAACAGGTAAACCAGTATTTTACAATAAGACATTATATGACATGTTGTTTTTAAAACGTTAGATATCCAGAGAGGCGTCAACCTAGTCGAGCAACGATATTTCAACTAAAGAATAATCTACTAAATTATGGTGCGTAATCTAAACCCCAACCCAAGACGTATAACAAGGAAAATAATGAAGTGGATAAAATAAATGTCTTAGCCAGCGTCTCCTCAGACTTCTTGTACGAAGTTAGAAAATGACACTGGCGTTCCCCGATCACGGGTACAAAGGATTTAAAAAAAACACAAATTGAAACCCTACAAAGTGAATATTGTCCAGCATTTATACCCTGGTGATGCAGCGAGGCGTGTGAATTTCTGTAATTGGTTTTTGAACCAAACTCGAAGGGACAATAATTTTGTGAGTAAAGTCATATGGTCAGACGAAGCCCATATAAGCAGGCAAAATACAAGGCACAGGTATGATGAAAACCAACACCTAATTTTTGAGCAACAACAACAGGGTCGATTTGGTTTTAATGTAGCCTGTTTCTTATTGGGGACATCAATAAAATACCGTATCTTTGAAAGGGCTCTCAATGCGAATAGGTACTTGACAATTTTAGAAGAAGTAATACCAGAATTCGTGGAGAATGTTCCCCTCGCCTATCTTAATGACATGTGCCCCTGCCCACAATTCGAGGTTGATTGTGCCGTTTTTAGAAGAGACTTTCCAGGACCATTGGATTGGAACAAATGGACCCATTAGGTAGCCTGCAAGGTCACCTGATTTGTCAGCGTTGGACTTTTTTTGTGGGTTTTTTTGAAAAATAAAATATACGGTAAGAGGCACAATAATATTGAAGAACTTCGTGCAATAACCGAGGCAGTTTTCCAGAATTTACAAAATCGGCCTTTCATAATTTTAAATGCATTAAGACGTATTAAGAAATTGTGTCAATTGTGTGTTAGGGAAAATGGACATCAATTTGAACAATTCAATGAATAAGTTACCGAATAATTTCGAAATGAAGTAGTATGAGTATATATTTACTTAGTTGCTCATTCTACATTATGAACGTTTTATTACTATTATTTGTTGCTATTAGTTACCTACGTTTTGTGTTTTGTTAGTGAATTAGTGTTAGTATTGTTCTTGTCCCTTTCATGGAAAAATCACAAGTAGTATTTCTTCAATTTGAACTTTTTTTTGTATGAAAAATCCATAGCCTACTATTAAAAATCAATGTTTTAGTGATTTTGGAGCATTTTTGAAGAATTTATGTTTAAATATTATATATCGTTTTGAAGGAAAAAAATAAGGAATTTAATGAGGTGATAAAAATACAGGGTGTTCCATTGAAAAAATCATAAGTTTGAGTCGTATCTCCATAACCATACCCTGAAAAAAAAATTCAGTGCGCCACTGAATTCTACATAAAATTCTCTATGGGATAAGTTTTCAATTTGACATTATCGCTGAGAAAGTGTGAATTTTCAAAATCGCCCTGTAACTTATGAACGAAAGAAGTTATGAAAAATCCGTTCAGGAAATCTTGAGTTTCACAAAAAAGTGGCACAGGACCGCGAAAACCGCAAGGTTCTATCTTGAACAACAACCGAGATATCTGGCTGTCTCAACCAAAATGAGATGCACTGTACATATAAACGTGAATATATGCATACATAATTAAAGAAGAAAGTATATAGTATATTTACGTTCTTTATAAATTTTCATACTGGGTCGACTTTAAATTAAAATTTTGATATGAACATCTATTTTCACACGTTGTGTATCCGAATAAGATACACAACGCCCTTAAACTTTTTTTTTTAATGTATTGCTAACTATTTAACGTTAAACTGTTGTGGTCAGAATATAAAAAATATGAAAATATCAAAAATCTAAAGTATTTAAATATATTTATAACAAATGAAAGAAATTAAAACTCAAATTTGTTAAAGTTAACACAAACATTAACTTCGTTTACTATGAAAATGGAATTATAAAATGATGTAATAAAAAATTTTATGTACCCTTGCGTTATGTGCTTATAAACTGAGAGACCTGCTAATGACAAAGCAATTAATTTAGTTATAAAGTGTGCAGGTAACTATATATAACAAAGGTAGATAATGAAATAATTAAATTCGCCACACCTGTTAAAAGTTAATATTAATCTGTTTTGAAATATACGTTTACCTAGTCATTATTCGTTGTCATGCAAAAATGAGTTTTATCGTTTAATTTCTTTTGAAAATAATTCTGACGAAGTTAATAGATGGCACCGATATCGGCGCAAATGAGGTGCGTGTTGCATATAGCTTGTTTGCCGCAGAAGCAACGTTAGTGCGTTGCAGCATGATTCACGCTTCGGCAGCAATATGTGAAAGTGTGAAGTGACGATGTTGAAATGCTGGCTGAGGGTAATACTGCAGGGGCTGATGCTCCTGCGGGCCCTCTTAGCCGCGGAGGACCTCACTACTCGCCATCCCGGTATGTGTGGAAAAAATTTAATTTTTTTTATGTTTTTGTTTAAAATAATATAGTGTTGTTTACAAAGAGTTGAAATTTTTGAGGTTTTTGGGATAATGTGGACTACATTGATTGTGCTACAAATATTCCCTAGAGTAAATAAACTTCACGCTTATTTATTTAAATGCAATCGATATGTTTGAATTAGGTGCTGGCAACGAATTGAGAAGGGAAAGGTATTAAAAGTAAGCGCTGGAAATGCAGTCAATGTTTTATACCGTATGTAACAAAATTCAGCTGTAAGCATGTACATGAATATGTAATTCTAAGGAATCACTATTTAACTAACGCGGGTATTTAGCGTAAGCTTACGGAGCCTCATAATAATCATAAAATTATTGATTACTAGCGTTAAAATTTATGTAGCGAAAAGTTCAATGAGTTGTTTCCAAAACTAAACTAGTAACTAAATTTCATTTTCTATGCACTCGATCTACCTGTTGAAAAGTTGTTTAGGATCAAAAACTATGTTTGTTGTAGATATGGGATCAATTTTTTAAACCATAAATAGAGCAGTTCTTTTATTTATTTATTGACAAAAAAGAAATTTTTTATTATAATTTACTTTAAGTTTTTTATAACATCGCGTGTTTCCAGAATTGCGAGCTTAATTAATTACACGTTCTTCAGAGAAAAGCAATATGCATAACTTTTGTTAACTAGTGCAGTCAGTTATCGGACGACAGCCACCAGAAATTCAGGAGCCTCAATCCAGCAATTCCTATTTTAGGACTAAATCAGACAACAAATTGTAATACATCAAGGAAATTGGGCATAAACTTAAAACCATGAAACCATTTATAATACCAAATTTGTTGTTTTGTTAAACTTAATCATATTATGAGAATTTCTATACCGATTTGTTCTATCAAAGGTCTTTTGTACATGCCGACCATTATAAAAAAAGATTGAAGCATGAAATTGAGTTTTATTTTTTTCCCTTAGTACCCTCTTTATATTTCCTTAATTATTTAACTTTTTAATTGAACGATTAAAACCGAAAGATACACAAACTGCGCGTGTATTGAATAATTAAATACTACAGTCAGGCGTAGTTTCCCAAGATAAACGCATGCAGTACAATGGTGGTGTACATAATATCAATTTGACGCAAAAACGAACAAATAATCAATTATGAATAGTACAAAGTTTATTTTTTTAAAATGAAGGGATTTTTCCACATTCTTTTAAAGACCTTTTGCAGCTAAAAATTATTATTAATTTTATTAAATACATAAATAAAAAGTTTACCTCGAGTAGGATTTGAACCTACGACCTGTACTTTGCTAGAGCACCGCACTACCAACTGCACTATCGAAGTACAAGCCCCAATCGATGTAAATTTTGTCTTTATGTATGTAGAACTGAATTCTAAATTTAATGAGATAACAATCAAATTACTTATATTAATGGAATTCGAGCCTGCAATATCGCAAGGATTCACACATACCAAAGCAACTTGACTAATATTATTGTAGCTGTTTAGACGGTGCCCTACTTCTTTAAGTAAAATAAATGTTTCAAATACAACTACTTCACAGACTGTGGGTATGTAATTACGAGTTCATTGCAACAAATTAAAAAAAAATCAATAGGAAAATAAATATATCTTATCAAGTAAAATATTTTTTTTTATTACTGCTATTTACAATCTACTCAACAGAAATAACAGTAATAAGTAAATTTGATGATTGATTGATTCTTTCTGTCATTGGTTGTTGGTTAAAGTCGCTAATGAGATTGTTTTGGTGTCCATAATTGCGTCGTCTGTATCGATTGGCGTGTGTTCTTATTACGTCTGCGACGAATGGTATGTTGAGATCTGTACGTATGATATAGTTTGACACATACCATGGGGCGTCTTTTTATGATTGTGGACCTGAACAGGCTAAATAAGGCCTATCGTGCTAAAGCACTCAGGAACACTTCTGCTATATTTCTAAGTATCTTTCATTGGACTGTTTGGAGAATTTTGGTGTTTGCCGGTTTGCTACAGCCCCATAACTCGATGCCATATGTCAAGTCGGCTTTATTATGATTTTGTGCGATAATTGGGATTTCTTTCGTATGAGACAGTAAATTTGTCGAACTTTTATGTTGATCTGTTGCTTTTGGCTTTGGTGTGTGCTGTTCAGCTCAGTGTCCTATCTAAATGTAGTCCCAGATATTTAACTTCATCTTTTAGAGGAATAGTGGTATTATTTATTGTCAGTTGGGAGCAAGTATCGTGCCTTGTGGTGAAGGTGATCTGTGTGAATTTCCTAGCGTTGACTTTGATTCTTCAATTTTTTGCCAGTTCTTCAGGAGATCTAAATGATGCTGTAATTTCAAGCTGCACTGTTTGGATTGATGTAAGATGTTAGTATAGCTCTGTCATCGGTGAATGTTGCAATCGTAGTAGTATCTGTTATTTGCAGTGAATATGAAGTATAGGTATGGTCCTAGAACGCTTCCTTGTGTTACGTCGGATTTTATAGGGTGATAAGAAGGCAGCATGTTCTCAAATTTGACTTGAAATAATCTATCTTGTAAGTATGACTTTAGTATTAGATAAAACTGGGTCTAGATTTTAGTTTGTACAGAAACCCAGTATGCCAAACTCGATCGAATGTCTGTTGTATGTCTTGAAATACGGCTGCACATAGTTCTTTATGTTCTAAAGATTCTTTTACTTTACTGATTACCTTGTGGCAGTACTGTACTGTGCAGTGGTTTACCCAAAACCCCAACTGGTAGTTAGGGATTAGATCGTCGGAGGGTACAGCCTGTTTAAGTAAATTTAATAACCTTTCGAACAACTTTGACATATTGGGTAGAAGGCTTATGGGTCTACGATCCAGGCTCAGAAGGTTGTTTGCCTGGTTTCTCGAACAGGATGGTTTGTGCATATTTCCAGTGAATGGGAAAGTAACATAATCGGAGGAAGCTGTTGAATATGGCAGTGATTAATACAACTGCTTTCTTTGGAAGATGTTTCAGCATCTCTCCGATTATTAAATCATAATAATAATAATATTAGCTTGACATTCTTATGCGGAATGTAGCTGTTTGTTATAAAATATAACTGAGCAAATCCATTTAATAGGGTGGATCAGTCCCCGTGTAAACGTTGTTCCCTGCTCTATTATTTACTGCACTGTTATTAAGAACTTATTTACAATGTATTTACAATTTATTTACAATTTATTTTACAATTTATAGGCCAGCATGATTTTTTGCTTCTTCCACTATCTGTCTCCATCTTTTTCTGTCTCGGATCTGAATCCACCATTGTGTAACACCCACTTCGCGGAAATCTGTTGTAAGTTGATCCAACCATATACTTTTGGATCTACCTCTGTTTCGTGTTTCGTTTGGTCTCCATTGAGTTATTAGTTTTATTATACTATTTTCACTTAGCATAATATGCCCCAGCCAACGTATCTTTTAGGATTTAATCAGTCTTCTCCGCCCATTGTTGCCAGTATTTAATGATTCATCCTTAGCCTTATGTCTTTTTATAGTATCGGGTCAAATACTGTTCTTAAAATGTTACGCTCAAGGATTTGAAGCTCCTCTTCTTCTTTCCTTGTGACCGTTATGATTTCATCGGCATAAGTAATTACTGGTCTTATAAGGGTTCTGTATATATTTATTTTTGTTTTACTTGCTATTTGTTTGTCTTTCAATAGATGTTTGTGGGCATAGTAGGTTTTATATCCTTGTTGGATTCTGGCTTTTATTTCTTCTCTTCTGTCATTATTCTGATTGAATTGTATTCCCAGGTAAATGAAGTTACTAGCTTCTTGAAATTTGTAACTGTCAATTTGTATTGTAAATTATACCCAGGTGTTTTTGTGAGCTAGTGACTATGATTTGGTTATAAACTTGTTTTGGTGAGAACGCTTTCGTTGGTGGCGAGGGTTGACATGTTGCATCTAATAGTTTATGATTTCTCTATCGTCATTATTGGATTCTAGTGGAGTAAATACCTCAGAAAGGTGATTTTACTTTTTGTCTGGAGAGCGTGCTCATGTACCATGCGTTTTTCTTATGGATGGAACTGTTTGTACTGGTCTTTTAAATGTTTTAGTTGCTTTTCGTATTGATTGGTCGCTTGGTGATAGATTTGAAATATAGTGTTGGAAAGTTGCATTTCTGTTTTCTTGTAGAGCTGTTCGTAACCTATGTGTTAGTTTATTTAAAATTGTTTTGTCGTTAGGGTTTCTGGTCTATTGCCATTTGCTTCGCGCTCATATTTTATGTCAAATGGTACGTTGTGGCTTTCTCGAAGCACGGTAACTCTCGGTGGTGTTGATTGCCAACCTGCGTTCTATATTAGTTTGTTGGAGTATTCACAACTTTTTCTATTTCTCTTGTATTTTTAATTCGAAAATTCGTAATTTCATCATTGATAACGTTTTTAAATAGACCCCAATCTTCTTGTTACATAAATGCGGTACTGTTCCTCTGGATGTGAATTATTGTTATTATAATAGGACTGTGATCCGAGGATAGATTATACATAGGTTCTATTTTTTTATACATTTCTGACACACTTTTCGTTATTGCAAAATCAAGTAGGTCTGGTAACTTATTTACGTCCGTAGGCCAATAGATTGGCTCCCCAGTAGATAGGTAATTCAAGTTGTTATCTTGTATAATCTTTAGTAAATTACGTCCTTTGGGGTAATAAGTCTTGAACCCCAAGCGGTGTGCTTTGAATTCAAATCGCCAGCAATGATAAGTGTGTGTCGAGTACATTTAAAAGTTCTTGATATTCATCGACAGAAATATTATATCGAGGTGGGCTGTAAACTGCTGCTATTGTAAGAGGCCGTGGAAATGTCTCGATTTTAATTTGTGTGGATTGTATTTTCTCTGTAATAAACGGTAGCAGACCATAGTGTTTTATGTTTTTTTTTATAATGATGGCTGTTCCTGCGTGAGCTGTTCCATCAGAATGATTTCCGAAATACACATTATAGTGAGGCATTTTTTCCATTGTACGATAAGTAGCATGGCTTTCTGATATTAATGGAATGTCTATTTTGTTGATATTTAAAAAGATAATAATTTCTTGGGTATGATTTGCCAATCCGTTTGAGATTCAGGCAGAAATTCTTATGGATGGAGCCATTACAGCATCAATTTACTTATTACTGTGTTAAGCATGGTTAGTATCACGCTGTTTTGATTGATAAAATGCGTAAACATTCGTTTAAATTCGTTCAAAAGTGTGTAAATTTGTCTGATACTTCTTTATTGCTGTTTATAAGAGGATTATTATTAGTCATATTTGGTAATCTATTGCCATATGTTACATTTGCGTATTTTGTATTTGTATTTGAGGTGATTTGTTGCGGAATTAATCGTGTTAGAGGATTTCCGCCACTTGCTTTTAGTAAGTCCTTGTACACGACGCATCCTTTACAATTTGCAGTGTGACTCCCTTTGCATAATGCACAAGTAGCTGGAGTATCCTTTGATTTAGTGCAAATTTTGATATTATACGAGATGAATACTTTATTTACCGATGAGTTTGACTGAGCTTGATACATTTGGTTTTGTTGATTGATTTGAAGCATCTGCATTGGATAAGTTGGCTGTAGCGCTGGATAATTGCACATATTGTATGATTGTCCGGGTCCATTCCACCATGGAAATATTTTATTTATTTATATTTATAGTTAGTTACTAACCTGCTCACTCGTAAATTAAAAACTGATTTTAAGACTTCGACTTTCGTTAATCTCTCGATTCCGGAATACAGCACGTCCGTATCGTTTGAAATTCAAATCTAAACTCAAAACAAATTTGATACATTTTGTTAGTAGAAATTGAACTACGACTCTTAGGTTATTACTACTTCTTTACCTGGCTTAATCCATTAGTCCAAGCTTTTTCTTTGCCCAATACCCAAATTTGGATAACCGTGCCCTGTCAAGGAATAATAACTATAAAATTTTTATTGTACAATTCTAGTTTTATATAATTAACAAACATGAATTATCGTACCATTTTCTGCTAACTAACTTTTAACTTACCATTGCATAAAGCAGTTTTATTAACCGAACCTTAAATGAAGTTTTGTACTCTGTGTACGTGTTAATGCTTGTTCTTACATTTTTACATAAACAAGAGCTATATGTGTTGCATGTTCACCAGCAAACGTACATCCACATTCTTTAAACTCCAAAATTGTTCAAACAGATTTAATCCAAATGCGTATCTTTTGGGTATGAAATCGTGTATTTTTTACCATTTTTTACAGATTTAGTATATGTTACATTGTTCTTCCGCTTGTTGATCCGCGAACCACTATTGGTCTCAATTTGGTTTCATCCAAACAACGTTTCGGCAAAGTCACATTTGTCATCCTCAGGTCTGTAACTGTCGTCTCCTGCTTCTAGTTAGTCATACTAAACTACTTTCTCCTGGTGTTTGTTGCTCCTTATATACGTACCACTTTCCCATTTTTCTTTCTTGGATCTATTACGAGACCACACGTTTGAACCAGAACAGAGGTTAGTAAGTTTCGACGTGGTTTCAATATTTACCAGCGTTCCAGTTGAAGAAGCACTGCAGTTATTAGAAACAAGAATACAAGCCACCACCACACATAATATATCTTGCGATACAGACAGAAAGATTTTGTATCCGGTCGGGATCATGTCCCTGCATTTTTTGTAAAAGAAAGCATTCGGTATTTATTACCACTATGTTATATTTATAATTTAATTGTAAATGCTTGTAATTATCCAGCTATCTGGAGACTGCCAAACATAAGTCCAATATTTAAATCTGGTGATAGTTCAAATATAGCAAATTATAGGCCAATTGCACTGTTATCAAATTTTGCAAAAAATTTTTGAGTCAATAACTGCTAATGTGGTTTACTCACATGATTTAAGTAGTATGGTACCTGAGCAACACGGTTTTATTAAAGAGAAATCAAATACCACACACCCATATGAATTTACTGAATTTGTCTTCGTCTCTTGACAAGAGATTACAAGTAGATACTATTTACACCGATCTAACAGAAGCATTTGACCGGGTAAATACTTTTACATAAATTAGATTAGTATGCCGTTTGCAATAATATATTGTTTTTATTACAGTCGATGATTATGGACAGCAAGCAATTTGCTGAATATGGAGGTTTTAAATCTAATGCATTCAGCGTTAATAGTGGGGTTGCCCAAGGTTCCAATCTTGGTCCCCTGCTTTTTAACTTATTTTTTAATGATGTGGTAGACTCTTTAGATGAAATTTGTTATCTTTATGCGGATGATTTGAAAATAGTTAGAGATCAGTTCTGTACATGACTGTTATATGTTATAGGAATGCATTGATAAATTAATTTCCTGGTGTGCCAATAATAAATTAGACATTAACATAAACAAATGTAAGGTGATGACTTTTACAAGGAAGTGTACTGAGGTATCGTTTTACTATAATATGAAAGGGATACCTCTGGATCGCTGTTATAAATTTAAAGATCACGGTATAGTTTTTGATTCCAAGGTAACATTTGTTCCACATATTGTGTACGTTATTAATAACCCTTTGAATTTAGTGACATATACTATACCTTAGTAGGAAGTAAGTTAGAATATTGTTGCATAGTAAGGATGACCAGTCAGCAAATGCATGTTAGACAGTTAGAAAACATACTAAGACGATTCATTCATATTGGGTTATATGGTTTTTACCCATGTCAAAATTGTGACTCAGATAAACTTTTTCGTGCAGTAAGAGAAACCTCACTGCGAGCACGTATAAATTATTCCTGCTTGAGTTTCATACAAAAACTGATACTTGGTACTATTTGTTGTCCTTCAGCACTAAATAGACTAGAATTTATTTGTCCACGCCTTAGTAGCTGTAATAGTACAGTATTTACCTATACTATTCCAAACACCTTTCATCATATTAACAATCGTTACATAACTTGTTAGGTTAGTGAATTATATTTCTAACTGTGGTATTGATATATTTTTAATAACTTACACATAAATCAATTTAAGTCAAAAGTGCTATCCAGATGTGAAAGCTTTTAGCGTATAACGTACTCTCTTATATTAAGCATATTAAAATAAGAACTAAATGTATAATTATTTCTTTGTTAGGTTAAGTTCCATTATAGACGTGAGTCTGCTGGAAACATTATTATTAATTAAAATAGAAGAAGGAGCACCAATGGGCTTCCCCCTATCACCCGTGATTGCTCTCTGTTTATGAAAGAATTTGAACAACAATTCAGTTTATGATGGAAGTAGAAAAAGAAGGAGAATTGGTATTTCTAGATATGCTTATAAGGCAAACGGAAAACAAGTAATTTGGGTACACGGTACATCGCAAGCCGATTCACACCATCATCCAATACGGCTGAAATCGGTAATAACAACTTAGTCAATCGATCCAAGGGGTAGACAGACCGAGAAAGTTTCAAGGAAGAATTGAAACACGTACGAAATACCCTAGTCAAAAATGGGTTCAAATATAATGATATTCAAAGGAAAACCAATCCATCAAGGAAATTCGTTAAAGAAACCAAGGAACCACCGATATCCAACGGCTGCCTGCCGCATATCAAGGCAATAATGTATAAAACTAGCAGAATTCTACAAAAACGCCAAGTTAAAGCTATATTCAAGCCATACCAGAAAATAGCAAACATTCTGCAAAACCCTAAGTATCACATCGATTTCGAGAACTAAGGCGTTTATGAAATCCCTTGTAGAGATGTTAACATGTCTTACCTCGAACAGAGCAATAGAAAAACAATTGCAAGGAAGGGAGAACGTATAAACGCGGTAAAGAAGGATTAATCAACACCATCGCTGCGCAGTGTGTAACCAGCACTGGACACAAAGTAACTCAAGAGCGTTGGACATCATCGAGCACCCAACAGTAAGAATAATTAGTTAAACCAGAGAAATCGAAAAGAATTTGAGCAGCATGAACACAAGAGATGACGTATTACGATTACCAGCAACATGGAATGTGAAACTACCGGTTACAAAAAAGGGAAACGTATACAAAAAGCAAAAACACCAGAAGAAAGCAGTTTAATACGAATAACCAAAAGTAGGAGCTGTCTGTTACGGACCTGAGGATAACCTATATATATATATATATATATATATATATATATATATATATATATATATATATATATATATATATATAAGAAAAAAGGTAATCTTGACTGTGTAAAATTAATAACAATACATTTTTTGAAACTAATTAATTATAATCATCCTTGTACATTGCCACATTACCTTTATCACTTCTCACGATATAAATTGTTTACTCTCTAAAAATACCTTGTCTAACGTATGGCCATTTTTAGTATTTAGTACAAGGATGATTATATTCACAAAAGTACATCTTTACTTGAAGATGATAAATATTATGTTAAACTTCAGAAAAGTCCGATTTATACATTGCAACAGAAAGCAAATAAATTAGTGTCGAAACTTGAAGATGAAAATAAAATTACTACCGAAGTCGCTAAGGTTCCCACGATATATAATTATGTAGCTCCGAGATTTTACACATTACCTAAAATCCATAAAAAACATGAGACCAATTGTATCCTCGATAAACGCACCTAACGGTAATTGGGTTAAATATCTTACTGAAATATTGACCAAAACTTATAATAACAATAATGTCTATTGTATTAAAGATTCGTTTGCGTTCAGCAACTATATTAAGAATGTTAAAATTCCCGTTGGTTATATTCTAGTTAGCTTTGATGTGGTTTCTTTGTTCACTAACTTACCTTTATACGTTGTCCTAAAAAGCATTGACAAACATTGGGAATAACATCACTTTAAATTGTAATCTTAACTGGAAGACTTCCATACAGTACTAAGATTCATATTTGAATATAATATCTTAGTTCTTAATAATAATTGTTATAAACAAGTATTTGGTACTCCTGTGGTATCATCAATTTCGTCAAGTTTTAGTATTAATTTTTTTTAAAAGTTTTTAGCAACTTAATTTTGTGGAAATTGCCACGTCTGTATGGTAGATACCAGTGGTTATTTGTGAAAAAAATGTTTGTTTGTGTTTTCAATAAATGTTATAAGTGACGGTTATTCTTTACGAGAAATAATGCTACTTACTCTTTTATTAGCCTCACGACATGTACGTTTCTTTATTAGATTAATTAGTTGTAAGACATGCGCTTATGTAACAATTTTGATTTTGTTGTCTTGTTTTAGCTGTCTTGAAAAAGAGATTATACAGTCTCGAAAGCTTGACATATATCAAAGAGTCTTCTTTTAAACCTGGCCTAATTAGATTTTATTAATTTGACTGCTCCCTCAAAAAATGTTTATTATATATATATATATATATATATATATATATATATATAAACAAAAATGCACTGACGCCTAAGATTCGAATTAGGCACAGGCTAAAACGATAATACGAAAAAAAAAGTGGTCAACACGCTGTTTGTCCTGCATTTTAAAGAGTTTTGCACTACTCAAGTGAAACAAAAACTGGAAGGTTGGAAAATGTAGCCTAAACTAATCGGTTTACATGGAGTTGTTGTTCTTCCGGGTTTCTTGCTCTGGTTGGTTCTCAAAAGAACGATCTCTTCCTCAAGTGATCCGTGCTCGACTTCTGGTGCTTTCAGCCCAATTAATACCTTCGTTGTTCTCCGGTGGTATTTGTAGTTTGCTTTTCCGATTCGATGTTCGTGTAAGTGACCGTTGAGGTACAATTTTCTCTGTCGTTTTCCTTTCACTTCCACTGCGGCCTCTTTCACTACTTTCTCTCCTTTCTCTTTGGTTTTCTCTTTCTAACTATTTGGGCGTTGTTCCGTGTGGTAGCTGGTGCGTGGTTCTATATAAACGGCTTCCAAGTATTGGGAAATCCTTGTACATTATACCGTGTGTTCATTCTGGACGGTAAAATGGAAGTGAAAAGAGAAAACAAGCACCCTTCTGGTGTACAAGTCACAAGGCGGCAGTTTGAGATACACCGTGATCCACGAAAGTAAACACATTGATTGGTACTTGAACGTCGAGTCCCATCACTATCCAGCGTAACTACAATCAGTGGTAAAAACGCTGATAACAAGACGGAAGTACCTAGTAGACGGAAACAATATCCGACAAGAAACAAATAACATCAAGATCGAACTTCTACAAAGTGGGCTCTCCAGGAAGAGCATAAAGAGAGCAGAAAAGCCATCGACAAAAGAAGACAGAGAGCAGCCTATATCATCTTCACCACCAACAAGATCGGCAACACGCTTCAGAACCCGAAGTGTTAAATGTATCAAGTTTGCTTGGAAAACAATATTTAGGTATCAAAGAAAAACCGCAACAATTGTAGCAAATCTTGGATGTAGGGCTGATTGTAAAGAGGCGTACTCTCATTTTGAAATTCTACCTGTACCTTCTATATTTAGACTTACCTGTCTCTGACATGCTGTAACAACCCATTTTGAGTTGTATTAAAATATGCCGTAATTTAGGTTCTGCATTCATTTAGTTGTAAATATAAGAAAAATTTTATTTATTAATGATTTGTAAGTATGAGGTAGGTAACTTAATTTGCATTTTGGTGTAACTTAAGTGAATATACTTCTTAATGGTTTATACTCGCACTTCTTTAAATTATTTTTCTGCTCAATCTTTTCGCACACGGCCACATCCTCTGATATTCTAGGCGTCCATTTTGTTCACTTCTTGTGATACGCTGTAGATGCAGGAAGTCATATTTTTTGGGTTTCCACCTAAATTTTGTGAAAAGTGCCATTGATTTAATGGTAAGATATATTTTAACGCATTATACTAAAAATTAAAACATTTGCTCTTTGCAGGCACTTTCTTTTTACTTTGATTTACACTTTTATTACAATTACTTTTCTACTTTAATTACATTTTAAGTACGCATTTAATTTTACTTTTACGTACGCTTTCATTTTAATGCAATAAATATTGGATTCAAAATTTCAAGAAGAAATTTAGAAGAAGTAAAATTTCATTTTTGGGAGTGGTTTACAACGTAAAGTATTATTTCGAGATATTGCGCAATATTGGTGCAAAGATGACATCACCTTGGTAGACATTTCCGTAATCGTTTAGATACCAGAGGTTATAAAACGTTTGTGGTAAAATTTTACGAACAGGTATTTATGTTTTATGATTTAATTAGTAATTTCAGGCTATAACTAGTTTTAAGATATATTTTATATAACCCTATCATTTAACTGTTAATAAACATAGTTTGTATGTATTTGATTTTTTACATTTTGATAAAATTTTTATTGTAAACAGCCTCGGTTTAGTTATTTCGAGCATAATTAAAAAATAACTTGGCGTCCGAGATCTTTTTACTAGTGTTACATTGCATTTTTATTATTTATGATCAGTGGAAGCAGTCGAGCATAAATTGTGGTAATTAAGCAAATCAAAAGATTGAACCACCCTACGTTAATCAACCGACTGAGTGAAAGGCATTATTTTGGCGAATGGTTTGTACCTCCAGTTAGTTTAACGATTTGTTACGAGAACATTTTACACTTATTTCTTTATTATATTATTAAAACACTTAATATACCTTAGACGAGTACCATTGCCACTTATTTATAATGCTCAGCGTAATATCTGTAATTACACTTTATAGTCGGATATTCATTTATACAATACTCATTTTAAAAATAACATCTGTGTTCTATACTGCCGTTTATCTAAAACACTGGATGATTCTGAGTTTTAGATAAAAACGTTTTATAATGCTATCCTGCACACATTAAAATCTCTTGCTTATAATGCCTTCAGAGAAAAAGTCAAAAGATTTCTTATTAACAATGTGTTTTATTCTTATGAAGAATTTATAAACTTTGATTTAGATTTAATGCAAACGTAAGTGTAAAAACAATAAGTTTTATATATTTCGATTAAGTGTTTGACGAGCGATTGTACATGTTTGTTACAAAGCATAAATAAATTTATTACTATTATTAATAATAATTCACATAAGACAAACCAACCGACGCATCAACGTAAGCAGAGAAGAACGTAACGTGATCCTACAGAACGTGGCCACTCAAAACGTACTTCGATAACGCTGAGATCCTCAATAAATCACACAAATATTTCGGAAAGCAATCGAAATAGAGAAAGACCGTCCAGCATGAACACACGGGATGATACATAGAGACTTAAAATATCTGGATGTCCCTGCTAAAAAAGCACGCATCATTTACCACACGGAACAACACACAAATAATTACGAAGGGCAAACCAAAGGAGATAGGAGAGAAAGTAGTGAAAGATAGTTGATCACACCGCTTTCATTTAACACTAACATAATTAGTTCTTATGTATCTGTGTATCTGTGTATCTGTGTATCTGTGTATCTGTGTATCTGTGTATCTGTGTATCTGTGTATCTGTGTATCTGTGTATCTGTGTATCTGTGTATCTGTGTATCTGTGTATCTGTGTATCTGTGTATCTGTGTATCCGTGTATCTGTGTATCTGTATATCTGTGTATCTGTGTATCTGTGCATCTGTGTATCTGTGTATCTGTGTATCTGTGTATCTGTGTATCTGTGTATCTGTGTATCTGTGTATCTGTGTATCTGTGTATCTGTGTATCTGTGTATCTGTGTATCTGTGTATCTGTGTATCTGTGTATCTGTGTATCTGTGTATCTGTGTATCTGTGTATCTGTGTATCTGTGTATCTGTGTATCTGTGTATCTGTGTATTTCTGTATCTGAGTATCTGTCTATCTGTGTATCTGTGTACCTGTGTACCTGTGTATCTGTGTACTTGTGTATCTGTGTACATGTGTATCTGTGTATCTGCGTATCTGTGTATCTGTGTATCTGTGTATCAGTGTATCTGTGTATCTGTGTATCTGTGTATCTGTGTATCTGTGTATCTGTGTATCTGTGTATCTGTGTATCTGTGTATCTGTGTATCTGTGTATCTGTGTATCTGTGTATCTGTGTATCTGTGTATCTGTGTATCTGTGTATCTGTGTATCTGTGTAGCTGTGTATCTGTGTATCTGTGTACCTGTGTATCTGGGTATCTGTGTATCTGTGTTTCTGTGTATCTGTGTATCTGTGTTTCTGTGTATCTGTGTATCTGTGTATCTGTGTATCTATGTATTTGCGTATCTGCGTATCTGCGTCTAACAAGGGCCGCGTTGTATCTTTGTGACATACTCTATGAAAATGTGTCTACAGTGTTATAATAAAAATACAAAACATATGAAAAGTATTTGTTTTTGGACATAAAGGATGAAGATAGAACTTTGAATAATGCATGGTCTTATCAGACATACTTAGCAACCCACGAATTAATGCAAATCAATAAATACTCCTCTGAGATTGATGCAGTATTGGTAAAGTGACTGAACATCAAGCAAAAATTACAGTACTGAGTTCAAGACATAAAAACTTTTCATAAGACTTGCAAAAATATTTGGACAGTCCAGTTTGGTGTGACGCATAGCAAATAGAGCACCTTTTCCTTTCTATACTTACTACTGTCGTGTGTGGTATATATTTATTATCTTTTAGGAACCTGTTGACTTGCTTTTTAGTTCAGGTTCCCAGTGAGCGTGTAAATAGATTGTGCATTGATAGCTGCAATGTTCAAAATCGCGTAGGAAATAGTCATAGGCTCTGTTATTTCATGCCACATTGTACGAAGCAATCATTTTCCCCTTCTTGGGTACATAAGAAACAGGAGCACAATCTGAACTAAAAGCAATCAACCTAGATTTTTCAGGTCTGTCTCTCGTGTTTACTAAATTCTGGGGGCAGCTAACGTTTATTTTTTCTAACTGTACTTATCTACGACAGTCTATTTTTCTTCAATTCAGAAACAAGGGTCAGGTCAGTGAACCAATTGTCAGTGATAATGTTACGCCCTGAATCGTAAATTGGGACTACATCAACCGATTCATTACTAACAGCAAAGAGACTCTCTGGTTGCTTACTCTCATATATTTCCAGTTTGGAAACGAAACCCACACTTCCCTCTGAAAGCAACAAGAATTTCATCGATGGTTACGTTTTGTCCTATAGAATAACCTGACCTTCAGTTGATTACAAATGAGGAAAATATATCCCGTGCAGCTTTAGTGTGTTTCGGCGTGAAACGTTATGCTTTTGTGAATAAATCTGAATCGATTCAATGCCACTGCCATCAGTGGATCGTAAGTCCTTGTAAATTCAGTCGATTATTACGGTATAAACCAGATAAATAGAAAAGACTCAAAAATGCATTGAACTCAATTAGGTCGATATCCTGGCATTTCTATGTCTTGAATACCTGGTGGTTACTGAATCGATTTATTTATCTGTATGGATCAAAATTATGTCCAAAATATCTTCTGATATAAAACAGTTCCAAGTTGCTACCTCTCTTCTCGCGTTTCTTGCTACTGCACGAACTACTGGGAGCTGAGACAAAATATTCTGTGGTTGCTTTCTTCCTTCAGATGTCTTCATCCACTTTATTATTTTATCTTTTCCTATATATTCGTCCTTATCCTCATTCTCACTTGACTCTTGTTCACTTCGTCCACTATACAATCCTTCGTCACTATCTTCAAATCTTCATCTTCAAATTCAGTGATCTCATCATCTGACTCAAGTAGCATTCGTTGTAACTCTAAATCCTTTCGTCTGTGTAGATTATACACTCTTCCGATGTTGTTGATTATCCTGTAAAGTAAAAATAACTGTGAAATTTCTAAATAAGAATAAAATAAGGAAATAGCACAAAAATAACAGTGAAATAAAGAAATAACAGTAAAATACAGAAACAATAGAACAATGGAGAGCAACAAAAATAATTACCTCTGAGGTGGCAGTATTCCCCAGACCTAGAACGGGTAGAATACTGAAACAACTGCACTCATAACAGCATGAAACTAACTGACAACAAAATGGCTGGGATGTACTACTAACAAGACATGTGTGCGTAGCTATATGGCGCCGCAGCACAGCTGCGTATCTGCGCATCTGCGTTACCGCGTATCCACGTATCTGCCTGTGACATTATAGCTCCTAAACGAAGGAATCGATTTTGATTCAGTTTTTGTTTTGTTTGAACGGTGAATTGATTGAGAGTGTTCTTCGCTATGTTTCTAGAAAATATGTTCAGTCGTTTGAATATCATCAGCTATTTATTAGTTAGTGAAGGGATTTTTTTACTTTTTAATAAAGGTTTTATTATTTTTTTTTGTTTGAGAGGTGGCTTGATCGCGACTGTTCTTAGCTCTAACTTTGTTTACTTTTTAGTGGTTTTAGAAGTAGAATATTTTGTGTAGGGTTTTTTTTTATTTTTAATTCAATGTTATCGTAACAACATATTAAGTGTTCTAGTTCATAACATCAACCAAAAAACATATACACTAGTTTTGATTATCAGTATTTACAAAATTTAGAACAACAAACCAAAGGAGAAAAACAAAATAATTGATGAAACAATTGATTATGTTTCGGGTGTTTAATATCAACGTGGCAGTTGGAATGTACTGCGCATACATATGTGTAATAAAGCGTTGTAGTGAATTGCAATACCGACTGTCTATTGAAAGAATAAATAAATGCAGGATAATGAACAATTATTGTATTTTATTCGATAGTAAACATTTTCAGATGGCAATTCCTTAATATTGCTTCGGTTGCTAAACAAGCTAAGCTATGTTATCTAAAATTAGTACAAAAAAATTATCGAACTGCGTTCGAATTAAGAATTAAGAAAATTAAGAAAAGAGAAACCATATTTACGGTTGTTCTTAAAAGGAATGAAAGAAAACAAAATTATTGGTTTTAATTCTGGGCAGTGTGCTCGTATACGATATAAGAAATTGCTCTAAGTTTTAATGATTGATACTTGCAATATTCATACCACAATTAAATTAACCAGTTAGAATTTAACAGTGAACACAATTTCTGATTGTTGCAGATATGATTATAAATCAATCCAAGATCAACTGTGTCATGCTATCTGTTACCTAGCCTATACACAATATCATTCGTTAAATTGTACAACTTTTACCTTACATTCTACCCTAAGTCGTATTAATCTTGATATCGGTGTTCACGTTATTTAAATATACAAAATTTTATACAATAGTAAAAACATTAAATACATTATTTTCAGTGTAGTGGAATTCATAGGAAGTATTTTAGATTTAACTTTAATTATTTATATCGAGACTGTTATTTAACAATCAAACTTTCACTAAATAAATTAACTAATTTATAAGGACTGCGTTAATTATTACTTGTATATATTAATTTAAAACTCTCTTAATTAGATTGATCGGATTTGAAAGTCTATTTGAATGCTTCGGTTTCTTATCATTCTCTAATATTAATATAAAAGGTTTCGAATGTAATTTCCATTTAACATGTGCGTTTTAATATAAACTGAATTACTACTTATCAAGTTTTAATTTTGGAATAACAAAAAGAAAACGTGCATTTATATTGACGGTGTAATTATTTATAGTACTCGATAAGTATTCATTTTGAAATAAAGAAAAATCTCTATTTACAATTAACGGCTATCATTTTTACTCTTATTAATATTCTACGGTGCATAATTTATTAATTTACGGACTTAATTATTGTTGGTTATTAGCGAAGTAAAAGGAAAAAACTAATCTTCACAAAAACATGAACTAAATTTTGAGTTCTCTAATGACAGGAGGTTTTACTTAAAGTATGATAAGAGTCTGAAATTTTGGTAATTTACTACGGTTAAAAATTTACGAAAGGAAGGTAGTACATTGGTCAACTTTACACTTAATTAAAGTAGAGTAAATGGTGCTCCATTTGTAAAGCACACAGTTTTGAATTACACAGTGTTACTTTATAATATTTGATTAACTCAAAATAGCAAGTAGTACAAGGGACAAAATAATTCCCAAATATCCATTTATTCAAAACCACATAACGCAAGTTTTTACTCCAATAAGAGAAAATTAAACCCTTAAATATCACAAAACCACTATACGCGAATATCCCTAAACTTGACCCATAAAATTAAGTTATTATCAAAGGAACACCAATTTTCCGAATATGTTTAAATGTTGTTAAAAGAATATCTTCTATGCGTGACGATAAATTTGAAGTAGCTGTATTTGCCAACGGGGCTCATAAATAGGGCGGAACAACCACCACAACACGTGTGTACTCTTTGTCTACGTAGTGTTAACTCTCCCTCTGTCGGTCTCTCTCTCTCACTCTCTCTCAATGGGAAACGCAACATCTCTTACTCCATAATCTCCATCAATGATTGACCAATGAAAAAACTCAAAGAAACGGTAACATATCAAATTTGACGAGAATTTTCACCAGACTCGCCGCTCTAATAGTAAAAGCATCCTTTTTACGCAGTGTAAGCCCCACTACAAGGGAGCAAATAAATTCCCAAATACTTAAAAAAAAAGCACTTAACTACGCTCTCTACTATTACTATACCTGTACTATACGATACCTAATTTAGAAACAGCCGTGCTTGTTACGGTGCGATCAAGACAAATTCGTTAAACTTAGTGAACTAGAGCATAATAATGAATCTCACGTACTTTTTAAAAATTTCAAATTTAAAATAAAATTGTAACATTTCCCACAGCAAATAACAAAAAATGTCTGTAACCAAAGCTACGACTATTGCAGTTCCAGAATTTATACGCAAGTAAAAAAAAAAGGATGGAACTGACTATTCACATTCTTCTGATATTCTTAGGGGCAAAGTAAAATTTATCAATAAACCTTAAGTGTATACGGACGGAACCATAATTTATCTTTGTATTCAGTTATCGTAGTTAACCTAATACAACTGTTCCGCTTATGAAACAGTTTATTAAGTTTCAAAATAAGCTGATTAAATGCTGCTAGGTATGCCGTCGTTAGTATTTTGTGTCCCGTTTATTTGTTGGAAGACATTATTATAAATTTGCTGAAAATTTATTTGGTTTTTGATTCATTTAAATATAGTTATGGCGATTTGTAGTGCTTTAGTGCTATGTAAATTTCTAGCAATCTATATTTGAATCGCACTAGAAAAGGAGAAATATCACTGTAACCAACCCATTTGCAAAACAGCATAAAGTTTGCCATCTAGGGAGACAAATGGAATTTACTTTTTCTGAAAATTTGTAACTTAATTGCGTAGAATTTAAGTTTTGGTTATCCATTTTCCACAACCCCGACTAAATCGGTGTATAAATGTATACTTTTATCCAACTCGGCTCTAATGTTGACCAATCATGCAATTTAAGATTTAGCTTTCGTTCTACATAATATGGTCATCAAGGCAATCCAATTTGCTCCTACCACAACCAAAACGGTGTATAAATTTTTATGCAACATTAGACCAAAAATGATGAACGCAATATGCGTGCACAACGTTTACAAATTTTCGTTTTTTTTTAATTATTTTTTTATACACTGTGTTTCCTTAGAAAATACTAATCACAATATCTGAATGCTTACGAAGGCGGACGGGCGGATGGAAACAATGCCGATAGTAGTGAACTTTTCCCTTAAAAGTCCGATAAAAATAGTATAAGAAACTCCTTTCATAAGATGTTTTATCGCACTTGTCCATCAGGAAACACATGTTATTAAACTAGTTTCTCAATATACTATTGCTTGTCTTTCAAGTAAAATATCAAATCCAATGAACAGTAACATGATATAATAACTAGATATTAAAACAAGTTTACATTTTATTAAACGTAGTAATCTTAAATATTTTTTATTTTTTTATGTCGAATGCAGGGTTATATTCTATAGCAATCATTATTTTTTAAAGCACGTAAAGGTTATGCACGTATTATTCATTTATTGGAGTACTGCAACGTAAACTGGTACGGGTCAATATTCTTTGAATTTTATGCACTTGCAGTAAATATCACGACATTCTAATCTAGTGTTATACTTTATAACTGTTACGTCGTACCAGATTATTTATTATTTTAAATAAATATTGAACTTAACATGAAGTTCATCTAGCATCAGAAGAAAACAAGAATGAACATTAACAGTAACTAGTGTTACTTACTTTTTATATACGCGTAATTAATTTTTAAATTTTGTTAATTTCTTCTCTTAAGAAACACAAACACACACGCACGCACGCAGACACACACACACACACACACACACGCACGCACGCACACACACACACACACACGTATAAATATATATATATATATATATATATATATATATATATATATATATATATATATAACATGGTGTCCCAATGATTTGGGGGTGGAAGATTAAGCCTATACTTCTAACAGAATGTGGTATGTAGTCAACAACGAGGAGCATCTTGCAAAAATATTTTTGTACGTACAGGATGGCCCATTTTCGAGCACTACACTAAACTTGAGTTTCTTTTTAATGGGACATTTGCATCCTCTGTTAAATGCAAAGCAAAGCGATATAAAATACTATGCTCTACGACTAACGGTTTCTAAGTTATTGACATTTTTATGTAAAAAAATTAGTCAATTAACTAGGTTCTTGTTCCGCTATCTTGAAAGGTATAGGAGTAAATTTTTGGGATTGGTTTTTCCAACGTGTCTAGTTTTAACTGCTATATTCAAATTGCAAACTCTTTTCTCTACATATGCAGGGTGGTCCATTTTGCTCAATGTTATTTTTTCAATTTTTTTTAAATGACACCCTGCATTTTATTACAGATTTGACTAGCATTTTTACGAGCTTTCAATAGATACTCACTTTGTACCAACTATTTTTAAGTGTTTTTGAATTATTTAGTGATAAAGTTGGATATTGTAAAATTATATTACTTTTTCTTTAATTTGTCACAATAGCGCCTATAAAATAAATTAAGGTAATATCATAATTCATGAAAAACAAAAATGTGCTTTAAAACTATGAAGCCATAGATTTTGTGACACAATACATTTTGGTGTATAAAAGAGCAATGCTTAATAATTATTTACTCGTAGAACAGCATAACTATAAACTTTAAAATGGAATTAAAGAACACAATGAATTACAAATTTTATTATTCCATTATATATTTCAAAATGCGACGCGATCTGCGAAAGCTTGTGGTCGTAGGCAGGTGGTACGGATGATAGTTATGTTTGCTTATAATTCTTTGTATTAGACTTTTGTTCAGGTCTACTTGTACCGCAATCTGACGAACACTTACGTGAGGATTATCTTCTAAACTTAATAAAACTGTTAACTCGTTGTCTTTGTTTGTAACTGTACGTTTTTTAAATTATTTGTTTTGTGTTTTCTTTTTCCTGTGTCTTCAAATCGTTGAAATGATTCAGGTCTTGGATGTCTAGCTAAAGGGCAATTTTATTCAGAAATCCTGGATGTTAACAAACAGTTCCTTTCGGCTTCTCCCAAAGCATAGATCATATTAATAAGCTCGTCTTTTGAGAAACTCATAGCATACTAAGTAAATAACCAGTTATTAACGAAGTTACTATGCAGATAAATATCTAACAATTCTTCACGAATTCTTTATAATAAGTGACTGTCATTTGTTAAGTTGTTAGAAAACAGAAAGAGACAAGCAAAACCAAGATATGATGATTAATTGTGTTCTTTAATTCATTTTAAAGCTTATAATTCTACTGTTATTCGAGTAAATAATTTTTAAGCGTTCGTCTTTATAGTCTGAAATGTATTGTGTCACAAAACCTATAGCTTCACAGTTTTATTGCAATTAGCATTGATTCATTGTTTCTGTTATTTCTGTGAATTTATAACATTGCCTGAATCTATTTTATATGCCCTATTTTCACATTTATATAAAAACTTAAAAAATTTTACAATGTTTAACCATATCACTAAATAATTCACAACTACCTAGGAATAGGTAGGACAAAGTAGTATATACTGAAAGCTCGTAAAAAATGCTATTCAAGTCTGTAATAAAATACAGGCTGTGCCATTTAAAAAAAATAACATTGAGAAAAAAATTAGGCACATTGGAAAAATAAATCCCATAATTTCACAACGATATCTTTCAAGATGGCGAAACAGGAACCTACCCAATTGACTAAACAACTTAGGAACCTTATATCATTTTGCTCAGCGTTTAACAGAGAATTCAAATATATAAAAATATATAGTGTTGCATTAAAAAAAACACAAGTTTAGTGTGGTGCTCGAAAATGGGCTATCCTGAATATACAAAAATATGTTTACTACATGCATCTCGTTGTTGATTGCAATAATCTGTTATAATTTTTCTTTTAATCAACAGTATACTATGTAATATATATATATATATATATATATATATATATATATATATATATATATATATATATATATACTTACGGCAAATGTTAAATGGGGAAAGTTTTAGAGGAAGCTTAGAGCATACGATATCCGGTTTCAGATTTACGATCGGTCAATTGGT
This sequence comes from Vesta saturnalis, assembly GCA_036346205.1. Lineage (NCBI taxonomy): Eukaryota > Metazoa > Arthropoda > Insecta > Coleoptera > Lampyridae > Vesta > Vesta saturnalis. The sequence goes on along the minus strand of JARFJB010001864.1, from coordinate 1,093,023 downwards.
TTTGAAAATATCGGCGAAAAACCGAAAATGGCGGATTTCGTTTTGCGCCAGTAAATCCGAAATGGTTAATTTGACAGCTGTCACAATGTGAGATTATTCGGACACTTTTTTAAGATGAATAAGATGGCGTGTATGACATGTCACAATCGTCTTTTGTTATCCCACAATCTGCCTCAACTTTCATATTTCTTATTGCCGCCATATTGGATTTTTCGATTTTTTGAAAGAACGCAATATTTCCAGTTTAGTGATGTCTGCATAAAAGATTAGGTCTTATTTATAATTAGTAGGCCATGATTTATTTGTCGCAAAATAACATTAATAAATAATGTATAAAATTCTTTGAATTTTCAATAAAACATGAAATTAAATAACGACCTCTCAACAAGACAGATGTTTTGGGACAAATTCTCAGTTATGAGTGTGTTAAAAATAAAGCCAGAAAAATCGTCATTAATTTAATTAATACTTGAACCTTTGAACAACCTACAATAAAATTACAATTACAATTAATTTACAGATTTGCAAAATGACGTCCATTTACATCGAGACATTTTTGACAATTCGTGACTGTTTTTCGTACAACCCTAGCAAGTGTATTTCCGTTAACACTATTTCTAAATGTATCCAAAACTCTCTGTCTCAGGATTTCTATGGTCGCAGGAGGATCAAACTCGTAGACCTCACTGTTTGTGTGACCCCAGAGGTAGAAATCCAAGGGCGAAAGGTCAGGGGATCTAGGAGGCCAATATATTGGACCATTTAATGCAATAATTCTTTCATCAAACTGCTCCCTTAAGAAGGTCCTGACTTGAATGGTGTTGTGTGCCGGACATCCATCCTGTTGAAACCAGGTTCTTCTGAACTCATCTTCAGTGAGAGTAGCTCGTAAAGCCGGCAAAACCTGGTTTCGGAAAAGCTCTAGGTACCTCTGTCCGTTTAAGTTATAGTCAAACAAAAATGGTCCTATAAGTCGATTTCCTGCAATGATTAATGATTTATAATACATAGGTTCCCAATTAAAATAGGTAAGTTAGATTAAATTACCAATAATCCCACACCAAACGTTACTTCCAAATCTGGTCTGTAGACGTATCTCTGCCACTTCGTGAGGGTTTTCTACAGCCCAATGATGAATGTTGTGCTTATTAAAAACTCCACAATTCGTAAACCTACTCTCATCAGACCACAAGACATGATTAACAAAATCGGGATTTTCATTACACATTCTAGTATACCACTTGCAGAAGCGCATTCGTCTTGGAAAATCAGTTTCCTTAAGTGCTTGAATTATTGTGGGTTTGTATGCATAGTAGTTATTCCTTTTTAACACTCTTTGTACCGTTCTTACCGATGCACTGGGATTTTCGTTGACAGCTTGTAAAATGTTTCTGTTACGATTTTCATTATCAATATTGTATCCGCATTTAGGTTGTTCGAAGGCCCCATAGATAATTAAATTAATTACAATTTTACTGAAGTGGGTTTTATGAGGCTGCCGTCGTTCGGGGTACATCTCCAAATACCTCGCTGAGGTAATGTCGTCGTTTCTGTTTGACTTCAAGTAAAGCGCTAACATGTCAAACTTTTCTTCATTTGAATAGGGAATACCGGCCATTTTCAACAGGCTTTTACAATTTGTGTGTCACGTTTATGATTTTAATGACAGAAAAGCGTACTACTTATGAAAACACTACTTTGAATTATTTAACGTCAAAGTCAGAGCCACCTTATATGGAAAAAATGAAACCCAACTTTACTGACAAATAAATCATGTCCTACTAATAATAATAAATAAGACCTAACTTTAGAAAGTTTGATATTTCGATGAAACTCTAATCTTTTATGCACTTGTGAGACATCACTAAACTAGAAATATTGCGCTCTTTCCAAAAATCGAAAAATCCAATATGGCGGCCATAAGAAAAATGAAAGTTGAGGTAGATTGTGGGATAACAAAAGACGATTGTGACATGTCATACACGCCATCTTATTCGTCTTAAAAAATTGTCCGAATAATCTCACATTGTGGAAGCTGTCAAATTAACCATTTCGGATTTACTGGCTAAAAACGAAATCCGCTATTTTCGGTTTTTCGCCGATATTTTCAAAACCAATTGAGCGATCGTAAATCTGAAACCGGATATCGAATGGTCTAAGCTTCCTCTAAAACTTTCCCCATTTAACCTTTGCCGTAAGTATAACAGGAGCCGAGATCACTTTACAGAGAAGCGAATTTGGGACACATTTGATTATATATATATATATATATATATATATATATATATATATATATATATATATATATATATATATATAGTATGTCCAAGATACAGATGAAGAGCTTGGGTATCTCAGAAACGGTAGTAGACACGAGGTCTCTTAAATTAGAGTAAAGTTGCGCAATTTAGTACTTAATTAAATTCGGATATTTCCAGAAAAAACGAAAATTTGGCAAAATCGTTTTTATAGTAAGAGATATCAAAAAATAAAAAGCGCTTCTGCATTGCCACTTTAACATGCTATATATACACTATAACATGATGCATAAATATTTTAAATCCGACGTTTCGTCATCAGCTTTAATTTGTTACACGGACCGAAAAAAATTACACCATGTATATAAACTGTGTAAATGTAAATAAAGAAGCTCTATTTTTACACTAAATACTTTTTTATTCAGATTAATTTATTACGTCTTCATTCTCAAAGTGGGTTAACTTACGTTACACCAACATACATAAATAATATGTCAAACCTACGTTTTTAAAACTAGTTTAATATTATTCTCACGTATTTGTTATTTATTGTATTAGTAGTTTTGAATATTAAATGTTGTCTACAATTTACTTTTTTAGTAACTTAGTATAGTATAGTTCTTTTTAAAATAATGTCCTCGTTTTCAAAGGAGAAAAAGCTGGACGTAGGGCCAGAGAAATTGTATCGCTGCTGCAAACATGTATGATAATAAGTATCCCGAGAAAAACCAGCCTAGCCGTTGTATATTCAGAAAACTTTTTCATAATCTTAAGGAATACCGTGCATTTCAAAGACCTATAACAACCAGAAATAAATATTTAATGAGAAAAAGCAGCAAATCGTACTCCAGTCAGTTGGAAATCCTACCACATCAACACAAAAAATCGAAAGAAATACAGGAGTAGCAAGACCAACTACTCATGTTGTTTTAAACAAAAACCAAGCCATTTCGATTTCGAGTTTGTCAAGATCTCAGACCAGAAGATGATAACCGACGTTACCTGACATTTTTGTTAATGTTATACTAAGCAAGGTCAAGAAGATATTAACTTTGCCTTACGGTATTATGTCGGATGAAAGCATGGGGACGAATGATGGAATTTTTAGTCGCTGTAATATCCATTATTGGTCGCAAGAAAATCAGAGACAAAAAAAAAACCAGATAGCAACCGTGGCTCGCTAACTCTAATAGGACTTTTATTGACAAAACAAAATTTTGAAATGAATTGCTGTGAATTTTTTAAATATCTCCAATATCGCCCAGATATTTTATGGATGGTGCATTCAATGGAAAAATATACAATTGAGTAACGTTTTGCTAGCCATTTTATTAACTATGTACTTTTAAAAACCGAAGTAAAATACAGAATTGAACAGATTTTTTAATATTTTTTTTTGACACTACAACATTATGACATAAGACGCCAAAAAAATTACCATAAACAACCACTGCATTTGTCATTAGCAATAAAAAAATTCTCCCTCTCCTTCCCCTTACTGAAAATTATTTGGTACCACAATCGGAACAATCCGTATTCGTGCTGTAAATTTAGGAGAAGTATGTCCACGTGTCTGACAATTCCAGCAACGTATGTTAGAAGGGGAAGATGAAGGAGTAGGTACGGTATGGACTGCTTAAGGATTAGGTTTACGAGTATTCGCAGAAGAAGTTGATACATCGCTAGCAGAATCTACTTAAGTTAGGTTCCAGTAATTTTGAAGTACGACGAGAAAGAGGGGGTCTAAAAGTCTCAACAGAATATTTATTATGTTCGAGCTTTTTGCCCAAAGGAATCAATTGCGTTAGAGAAGTGATTTCTGTCAAAGCTAAAGAAGTTTGATGAAACGGAGAAATTTTACCTCAAACGGTCTCCAGTTGTGATTCCGGAGAGAGAGAGGGATAAGTAACCGTTGAAATAAGCTCTGTATAACTGTTGCATATATTCCTATAGATTATGTAGGTCCCATAGTACGAGTCTTAATTTCCTCTAACAGTCGTTCATCAATAATTGGAATGAATTCTGATTTTAAAAGAGTTACCACGTCTTCCAAAGAAGTTAAGGATTCTTCACATGCCCTATACAGCAATGGTGCCTTGCCGGTAAGAAGTTCAGGACACGTAGCGTAAGAATGAGTAAGTCCCCCTAGCAGAAGCGAGTTCTTCCACCCATGTTAAAAATTTAAGAAGTAAGGAAAAGTTTCCCCTGAAAACGTTAAATTTGGTTTCGCGATAGCGTAATATTTTCGTGAAGTCACTGGCGTAGACGTGTTAACGCCTGGAATAGGAAAATATTCCAAGTCATCAAAATAAGAACACACTTACCTTTCTGGAAAGTGTGTAATATAACCTAAAAAAAATCAATAATTATGCAATATTCAAAACCCAAAAATATCATGCACTGTCCGGCATACAGCGTTAATCCTAGAAATCAAAGAGACAACAAATAATCAAAATCAAACAACCAATAAACCAATAAAAAATCAGTTTTAATTGAAACGAATAGTAATTTTATTCCCGACATAAATAACCAAAATATTTAACCAGATGTAAGAAAAGTTCTGTTATTTTGCCGTTCTTTATCAGCTCTCAAAATAAAAGTATTAAAATCTGGACCACCCTGTGTAAATTGATACTTTGAACCAAGAATTTCGACTGGAAGGCTATAGAATCGATGAAAATCGTGTTAAATGCATTCAGTTTGATCGCCGAACTAAAATTGGACAAAAATGTTAAAAAATTAAAAATCTTTAACACTTTAGTAATATACTAATAATATACGTTAAATGGAATTGGAAAAGGTCAAGCGTTCGGACTGGGAATGCAAGGAAATTACTTTTTTTTTGTTAAAATTGTTTACAAATTTTATTTTAATGCGCATTTTGTTTTAAATACAAGGCAGTGGACCTACATTAAGATTTGTTTAAGCGATATTCTGTAAAAATATCACAAGACTTCGTTGGTATATTCGAAAAATACTTGCCCGACTAGAGAAAAGAATTAATATTACTTGGAAACATCCAAGCGGAACGCGAAGGGTGGTTCCTAAAAGCAATATTAATTTTGTTCGAAAATGAGGAAAGTATTTGAATATACCGAGCAAGTCGAGTGGTATTCGATCAGATTATTTCTTTCTTCTAACAGTAGAACACTAGTCTTGGAAAATGACTTATTTATTGTAATTGTAACTGTACAATTATAAATTACCTTAGTTACGGTGCTTGGTTACTGTCATGACTGACATCTCACAGCTAGTTTGATATATTTCATTAAAGAGAGCAATGAAACTACGAAATCGAAAACATCAAATCGAATATACCCCGTCGTTAAGGTAAACAAGCCGTGTTTCATGAAATACGTTCGTGATTGGTTCAAACTTTGAGAGTAAGCAATGCTGATTGGTTAATGTTACAGAAATGACATAATCGTTATAAGATGAAAATACAACATCGGTGCTCTTGAACTTATTTATTTTATTGAAGTCTGTGTCTTATTTTATTTTGAGTTCATTATCTTGATTTAATGCTTCTGTGATGTTTCTTTATCTTGTGCAATTTCGATAACTTTATCCAATGACGGCGTATCATCCGTAGGGTCAATTTCTAAAAGACGATCAATTATTGAACCCTGGCCAATATGAATGACAAACATGCCTCGTATAAACATATTGATTTTTGCACCGACACCACAATTTGAAGCGATATTTTTAATTCTTGCCGCCTATTCTACAACACTTTAATTACCCTTCCTTCGGCGCTGTGAAACAATTTTTCCTGCGAAATATGATTGCACCAGCAAACAGTGTTTTTCTAAAAATCGGAATTTACGTTATTAAATTGAGGAATATTTCCTGTCAATTGTGACATTTTTCCAACTTTAATTATATTTTCCTCGTCGTCGAATTGTTATGTCGTACCAGATCGTTTATTACTTTAAACAAATATTAAACTTAACATGAAGTTCATCTGGAATGAGAATAAAACAAGAATATTACAAATATAACTATATTTTTCTATTATTTTTTTATATCATTTCGTTACTATTGTTACTTACTTTAAATGAGATTTCCAAAGCCGTGGATACAACGCTAAATAATTTATTATCTTCAACAGAATATAACGATTTGATACAAGAATCAGTTTACGATGCAATGACCAATACTATAATGCCTTTAATTGAAAACAAATTTGCGAAACAAAATCAAAAATTTTAAATCTGCCAGGTATGTACCGGGTGGTCCATTAATAAAGGAGACCGGCTGTATATGACAAACTACGCATCATGCAGTTTCGGGAAAAAATATTAACAGGAAAACTGACCGAGAGAAATTTCTGGAAATTATTTTCAAGTTCCCGCGATCGTACAAGAACATCAAATTAGAAAATCGGCTTTTTTTCTTAACCCATTAAAGCACATTGGCAATTTAAGTTGCGTTATAATTTAAACGGATCATGCGAAGAGCAGTATAGAAGGTAAAATGTTAGTAGAATTTCATCTATTGTAATTATCCCACCTTATGAAACAAAACTGATGAAGATTCTGACTTCTCCGATGACGAAACTGAAGGGTATGTAAACTTATCCTCCTTTCAGAATTTTAAGAACTGCAATTTGGACGAACACCAAGAAGAAACGGATGCTGTTGCAACTGAAACGGAAAACAGGCCTATGAAGACCGTGATAACGAAGCAAAACCGTCAACTTCGTAAGAATAACCAAGAAAGAGGCCAAAAATAGCTAGAGTTAAACTATCTGTGTACTCCTGGTTCAAAACAAATACAAACACTTTTTCATTACCACACAAAGCCCCTCAGTATGAACCCAGTCATTTCGAGTTTTCGAAAAATACTCTTTCGTCCCATTAGATTGTTTCATACGTTTTTTCTTAGATAAATTGATTCAACACATTGTTGCTCAAACAAACCTATATGCGGGTCAAAAGAGAAATCACAATCTACAGGTTTCTTTTGAACAAATGAATGTCGTGATCGGTATTATGTTATTGTGAGGATATCAGACTTCTTAGTAAACAAATGTACTGGCAATGCGAATCAGATTGTAAAGTCGATAGTGTTCTGAAGCAATACGTCGGCGTCGGTTAGAGTATATTTTAATATATTTTCAAGTGAACGACAATTCAATGATAAATCCGAATGATAGATACTGTAATGTTTGTCCCCTTTTTGATTTTTTAACTAATTATTTTACATAAGTACCGACCACAAGACTTAGTTTGTGTTGATGAGAGTATTGTCCTATATTACGGCGGACATCCTACAAAACAATTTGTAAGAAGTGAGCCCCTTCGGTTCGGGTTCAAACTATGGACAATAGCTAATCCAAATGGATATATACTGCATGCCAAACCTTACTGTGGATCCCATACAACTTTACCCGACCCTGGTTTATGCCAGGGTAGTGATGTTGTGATTGAACGCACAAATTGACGTCAGTAAACTAAATTATACTTTGATCATTTATTTACGTCTGTAAGTCTACTAGAAGAACTTACTCAAAGAGGTTTAGGTGGAACTGGAACTCTCAGGGAGAACCGCATTGGAAAACAAATGAATTTACCAACGAAAAATTCTTTTAAAGAAACAGAAAGAGGCACAGCACCCACAGTCTCTAATGGTAACTTGACAGCCACAAGCGATAACGCTGTCGTTACGGTTTTTTCAAACTGCAGTGCAGAATAGTCAATGAAACATTTCCAACGAGCGGGCAGAAAAGAAGAGGATAACTGTGAAAATTCCCAACTGCATAGCTCAGTACAATGCCAAAATGGGAGGGGTTGACTTAAATGGCCAGTTTACTAAGCAATATAGAACCAAAATACGAATTAAAAGATGGCGGTGGGCGTTATTCGCCTGGGCTGTTGATGTGTGCTGTGTACAAGGATGGTTGCTATATAGACTCTTAGGCCACGAAATATCATACCTGCAGTTCCAAAACCAAGTCATTTTGCAAATATTAAGTGCATTTGGAACACCATCTTAACCAGGCCCACGTACATCGTATAGTCGCTCAACTGCACTAGAACATATAAGGAAAGACTCAAAAGGCCTTATCCTTGCCAAACACCAATCAAACTACAGACGCTGAAAGTTATGTATCAAACGTACCATTTACTTATGCGGAAAGTGTAATGTTCCGCTTCACCCTGATAGCTTCCAAAGTTTTCATTCTTGTTTTCCTTTCCGTAACCAACAACTCAGTGGCAACTATAGTTGTCGTCCAAATTCGCAATATTGCGTTTACACTTTTTTTAAATATTTTTCCAAAGGATACTGATTACAAAAGCAGTCAATTTGTGCAAAAAATATTGTTCCGGGCACTTGGGTAAAATCGGCGTTATAAATACGTCCAAAATAGTTTTATTATAAATTACATAAGCTTAGAAAGATTTTTTAGCATTTCTCTCCATCTGGTTAAATAAGGGGAGGAAAAATATCATAACCTCATTTTAACTCACGATTTTTGTAAACAGAGTCTCGTTTAACGGAGGTTTCTTGGATGATTATGATAAAATATTAACATTGTCGGTTTAGTTTTTTTTCTGGTCGGTAGATAGTGCTTTATGACAAAGCCGTAAATTTTTGCAATTTTCTCGAAAATTTGAAATATAAGGGTGTAATAATTTTTAGCTCACGAAAGAGAGTGTGGCAAGAATACCGAAAACCGAAACTCGACATATTCTTTCGTTACAAAGGGTAAATTCCAGCAAAGAAGATGACCATCGGGCAACGGCGAGTGCTACATCGTAAGTAGCATAAAGTTTATCGACTGTGTTTACTCCACCTTTTGTACAGTTATAAAACATTATTTCGGGATACATGCTCTTTCCCTTCTTTGGCACATAAGAAAGTGTGGTTGTAAGATGAGTTACAAATGTTTTCCGACAAACGAGGGTACTCTGGTCGTTCTTGACAAACCTTTATTTTCCTCGCCACCAAACGGATCTGCGTCTTCCTTCGTGTAACTATTTTCAAGTTGAACTTCTCTGCCGTCTTTCTCAAATTCTGATTCCTCATCAATCGGATCTTAATCATTTTCTATTTCTTTAAACGCCTTGCGCGTTCCTGTTCTTTATCAGTTCCAATTCTGTTATCAATTCAACTATTAAATTATGAAAATGTATCTACTCTTTAAAAAATCCATAAAAACAACACTTACAATAACGCCACTACTTGCGTCGTATCTGACAGAATTAATTGCAAAAAAACTATCATACGTTTTAACCTTATACTTGACATGCTGATACTATATACTAAATGCATAAAGCTAGTCAGAACCGCAACGCTAAGCAAAATGCCGTCTTTTAAAAATTACACCCGATCAGGCGCCGGGCCCGGTAGACCTAGCGCGAGTGATGGACGCTTAAGTACAATTGTAACAAATTTATTAGATATATACATTGCAATTTCTTATGTCGAATTTATCAGCCCTATAATATACTCATTAAACTGTATACATACAAATGTTCGAGCTCTGTCACACAACAACAATGATTTACTCAATCAAGTATATTAATAATGGATATTAAAAATTTAAATTATATTTGCACGCGACCATCGCTTTGTCTCAAGAATAAAATCACTTACTTCATTGATAAAAGTAATCCAATGTTAGCATTTGCTCTCTGAACACACCTACGTCACTACTCCTGTAATAATATGTCCAAAACTCGCTCGCAGGTGTGAGCGAAGATTTAATTACACTTCAGTTTTACATTCTGTGGAAAAAAACCCAATTCACTATGCATTTGCATAAATTGTTTAATATTTATCTTATTATTTATTAAATTTCTAGGCTTGAATACAATTTAAACAAACTCCAAGTTATATTCAATTAATTGTGAAGCATCTTATTTAACCATTTACTTAATCAAATTTAAAAATAATTTATCGGGTCTTATTTATTATTTTTGGTTCCTTTAAAGAGCAATGAGTTTAGCACACTTGTTTTTTAAACATTCACTTGTCTAATTTGAATGCACTACACAATATTTATTATTTGGTCAGATCTCTTAATATGGACATTTATATCTAATATACAGCCACTAACAGATGTAACACATTTAATGATTTCCGTCGAAAAATTTTGTGGAGTTTCCAAGTGACCATGTGAATCGATTGTCAACAGACTAGTGTTGATATTAACTGAAGACTCTCATTTTTTCCTCAAATTCTTTTATACATCTTACCCTCAAAATATCATGATGAACATATCATATGACCCAAAAAGTTCTAAATTTCAATAATCCTGCTCAAATTTACTTTATGTTTCCATTTTATACGTAAATAAATATGATTTTTGTATTACGTGTTAAAACCAATGTGAACTTCTGATTTAATAATTTATCTAACACTTAGATATTCGAATACAAATTAAATCGAATTTTTAACCGATCGAAATCGATTATAATACCTATTTTTTTAATAATAATAATAAGTACATATTTTTGCAAAATTAAAATGATACGCAAAAGTTATGTGTAAAATTAAAACGTAGTTTTATAAAACAAAACACTGTCTTTCATACGCTGTTTAAATTCTTGATTTCATAATAAATTTTATCCATTGTCACATTAATTTCATGGGCAAGTGGTGCGTCTATTGGTACTTTCCAAACTAACATTAATCGAGGTTTTAGCAGTGAGGGTTCGTTGCCATTTACGTTGCTGAACTGGATTTAACTTTTATTACTAACGTAAATACTAATTTATACTTCGTTTAAAATTATTTAATAGGTTTAGATGTTAATCCATAAACTTATTCTCAACTTAAACATGTGATTTATGTGATATACATTTGCACAAAATCTTGTAATACGTTTCCAATTTATTTTCAACCCTACCGAGTGGCGTAGCTTGATTATTAAATATAGGAATTTCTGTTGTAAGATGTTTATATATGAATAATTAAAAATTATTATGAATTTTATTAAATACATAAATACAAAGTTTACCTCGAGTAGGATTTGAACCTACGACGTACACTTTGCTAAAGTACCGCGCTAACCATCTGCGTCATCGAGGTTCAAGCCCCAATCGATGGAAATTTCTTCTTTATGTATGTAGAACTGATGTAAATTCTAAATATAATAAGTTAAATAGATATACGAATAATTTTTACTAGTTTATTGTATGTTACACCTTTGAGCCAAAAACGAAAGAATTTATTTGAAACGTTATCTTCGATATTGCATAGTTTTCGTTTCAAACATATAATACACACACATACACACACACACACACACACACACATACACACACACACGCACGCTCACACGCACGCATACAAGCACACAAACACATACGCACGCACGCGCGCGCACGAACACACACACACACACACACATACTCACACTCACTCACTCACGCATGCACGCACGCACACGCACAGGCACACGCACACGCGCACGCACACGCACACGCACACGCACACGCACCACACGCCACGCTACACACACGCACACGCACACCCTACACATTACACCATACTCACACACTACCACACTCACACTCACACTCACACTCACACCTCACACTCACACTCACACTACACTCATCACACTCACACTCACGCTCACGCTCACGCTCACTCACACTCACACTCACACTCACACTCACACACACACACACACACACACACACACACACACACACACACACACACACACACAATAGACTCTCAGAAGCACACGTCTCAGGAACCTAACGGTGTGCGGTAGGTAGTGGATAAGATCCACACATCAGCAATAGGATAACGATAATTACACTAACATTATTGAGGCGTAATACCCTCACTACGACGCAGGTGAGAGCTATAGGGCCTCGAATCTTAAACATGACCAATCCTTTAAGCGATCCAATACCATGGAGCAGTCTCCCACAAAATCTTTCGAGCCTCCGCTCCGTAATTAGTTAGGTATCACTCGCACTACTACCTACGGCACGTTGACTGAAATGCGAGGGACAATATACATCGTGCCCCACTTGACTCCTTCTGCTCAACACGCGCTTCCTGGTTCCCACCAAATTCATACAAAAATAAAAATATAAATAAACGCAATCAACCCAAACACAATAAATAACGTCAAATCCGATAACCTCATCAAGAAGTCACAAACCGGAAATAATTATCATCTTTAATTAGTGTCTTAATCAGAACTCCTAACTAAGTTATCCTAGCCTAAGAGAAGAACTGATCGATCTAACCTAAATCAAATATATTTACGTGAGTAAATATGCATACTACATAACTATAAGGCAAAAGCTAAAACAAAACTCTAACCAAACGAAGTAAACTAAAACATATAGAAATGCGCAAACAAAACAAAAACAAAACTAAACTAACACAATCACATCTTCGCTATGAAGTTTCGATCAACAACAAGAAAAAAAATTACAACATAAACAAACGTTCGCCACACACTCACATAACTCCAAAAGAAGGAATTCCTATTTCATCAATGGGCGTTCGGAATGGAATCTCCTAACTCACTCCTACAGATGTTGGAAAATACCATTCCCTACCGCTTCTTCCACACTCCTTTGATTAGTTACGTCTTACGACAAGCAGTTGTCCTCTGCTGTACGAAAATTCTTCGTTCCTACACAGCACAAAACAAAATAAAGATAGATTGTCTTTGTTTCAGATACACGCAATTTAAATTAAATCAATATAATTCTAAATGGCACGACTAAAAAGTATAATTCAAAAATCTGTTCCACTTTATACCTCTTTATTATCTAACAGATATGTCGATTAAACCAAAAGGAGGTATTTAAATTTGCGGATCTGAATATCAGAGCAGTAATGAATTCAATTATTCCAGTTAAAGATTTGGTAACAGAAGAGAAACTGTAGCAGCATTGAGTAAGCGGGCTAGAAGTAAAAATAAAAAACCTTAAACTTGCTACTGGCGTTTGGTATACATCCCCTACAGCCGTACACACTTTAGATAATAATATAATGCTACCATACAGTAATGTATTTCTTGTTGGGGATTTTAATATCGATCTTTTACACAATGATCTCTGTGTGTTAATTAATATGACATCTAGTTTAAATTTAGTACAGGTAGTGCAATACTTTATCCGTATATCACATACTTCATTGACACTAATCCACCTAACCTTTCTATCAGATCAAGAATTAAAATTTGTAAGATAATTTAAAGTTGGGCAATAAACGGTGTATTTGAGTTTTTTAATGTCGAAGTGTTCTCTAGCGATTTATGTAGTTTAAACTTAGATTCATATATTACATACATTATATTCATGAAAAAGTGTTTTTTTCAAACATGTCTCCTTAATTTGTTTAATAAGAACTTAACGTTCGTCACGCTTAGGAGTGTTAGCTTGATACAATTTTTAAGCGACAAAAGTTTAAAGAAAGCTTCACACCATCAAACTTAAGATTCATTGCAAAACATATAGAGAAACTAATAATTACACAATATGGTTAATGATGGTATAAGAACTGTGTGAAAAAATGTAGATTACGCCCGTTTAGTGTTACAAGATGGGATTTTGAGTGCGTAATTATGATGTGAATGGGCAAACCGAGTGTTCCTAGCGAAAATGGCGTGCGAAGGTATTAAGGAGTGTATTTTAGAAGCACACTTACCATTGTAATAGCGATAGGATTTGGGTCGGGGTAGCACTTTTTAAGGACCATAGCTGGAATACCGTCAGGGTTTGAGTCAAGTGTATTGATAATTGATTCTAGGAGCTTGTATCGAAAGTGGATTAGTTTCATACTGTATGGAGTAAATTTCGCCTTGGGGATGATGCTTTTGCAACTATTCCTTGCGGCAATATAGTCGGTATGGAGTTTATGCTTTTGCTGCAATACGCCAGTGCAATCCCTATTAAACCATGGTTGGGAACGGGCATGGCTACGCGACTATGTTTTTTTGGAATGTATAACTCCATACCCATCAATTTAACTTCAGTTATTTGTAAGAAGTATGTCCAGTAAATGTGGAGTTTGGTTGGGGTTGTCAGAGATTCTGGTGGGTTCGGAAATCATCTGTGTATGATCACAGGATACAGCAAATGCTTCTGCACATGATCTGCGGGGTTAATGGTACATAAAAATTGAAGCCAATTGGAGTTGTGGACATTAAGATCTCCCCAAATTGAGATATCGCAAGATGGAAGCTATTTTTAGACTAAGGTAGTCAAAATCTTGGAAGTTATTATCATTGGGAGACTTATACAAACAACAGCAGAATTTCACAAATTGGGGCCCAGAATGTTTGAACCAAATCACGTCATATTTGTTATTTTCCAAAGTGGACACCCTCTTAGCCGTTGAAACGCCACGCTTGTATATGTTGGCGAGTACATAAATAATAAAGGAGATAGTGACCGGCAGCCCTTACCGAACTCAGAAAGTCGTATTACCAATATTAAGGAGCGCATGGTAAAGGTGGTGGTATTGCACTGGGCGGCATGGGGTATACATGCCTTCCACCTATGAAGTTGTACAACATTAGAGCTGAAAAGGAAACAATAATTAGTTTACATTGCATCATATAAGAAATCTTTTTTTGTACGATTATAGAATGCACTGGAAACAAAATAGGATATTCATTAACCTAACTTAAAAAAAGATCGTGCAAAGGTTATATAGTACCCCAACTCTATTTATGATTAGTTTCGTTGGTGTTGACAGCATTAAAGTTGTTTATTTTGGTTTATAATTTAGTTTTCAACTTGCAATCTATATGTTTCGATAACAATTACAGTTGTCGTTCTCAGTAGATGTTAGAATAAATTTATTAAACATGAAAGATATGAATATTATATTTATTCTAACATCTTAGTTAATTATTAATGATATTTACACTACTGAGGGCGATAACTGTAATTGTTGATTTATAACAGAATAACTGTTCGGCAATAACATAAGACTATAAATAATTAAACATTGACTTACAACTTCACTTAAGACAAATAAAGCTTATAGTTCAATAATTCGTAGTTCTCCTAATTGCTAGTCGATTAAATGATATTGTTGACGTCACTATTTTCTAATGTATGCTACGAAAGATGCAAAAACCCGAATAATAGTGAACATATATTACATACCAGTTCTTACCATTATAAACAGCTGGTTTTATTGGTCTGCAAACACTTGATATTACTTCTTTGAGCTTTCCAATTTGTTACAGCTTTAATAAACGTTAACTTATGCTTTAGTTTTAAAACTAACTGAGATTCTGTACACTTATGCTTGTATTTTTTAAAATAATACGATGTATTACCAAAATGACATTGGTAACGCTTTGAGTGAAGTAAAATTCTAATACATTAAATATTCAAAGCACTCCATTGGGATTTACAAACTTGAGTTTAAAATGACAGGTATTCTGACACGTGGTCTGGTGTCAGCAATTTGTTTTACAAAACTCCCACTTTCATCCAGCGGTTGATGAAGACATGAAGACCTTATGGTTTATAATAAAACGATCAGGGTATCTTTCTTCATAAAGTGAGTGACTTAGCAATACAATAAACAAAGTGATTATCGCACATTTCAACCTACTTTGTTGCGAAATAATACTAAGCGAAATAATTTCTTACTGTGTTCGTATCTGAGTACATGTGACGGTACGTTAGAGCAGTTAATCATCCCTGCTTCCAACAGTGACTGTGATTTTTGTAAGTTATAATTTTTGTAAAAAGTTTTAATTTATTATTAAATAACCTGTAACTTCAAAGCTACGCAATCTTCCAGATATATGTTGATATGAATTTTTTTTTCACGTTGTATAAAACAACAAATTGAAAACAATACTACATAAGAAATGGTGGATGTCGGAATACGAGGTTTTCGAGAAATTCGCTAAAACCAAACTTCATTCAGAAGTAAAAGAAAAGTAATGGTAGTGTACTTAAGTTCATTTCCTTTAAATTATATATATATATATATATATATATATATATATATATATATATATATATATATATATATATATATACACACACACACTTACATGAATAAACATTACTTGTATTTGCCCTAGTAATAAATTTTCAAAATGTGTTTAAATTAGCACTTATATAAGCACATGCAAATATAAAATATAATGCATTGTAATCTATCAAAGTATTCCGGCCAAAGCACTTTAAGCAAAGAGTTTCGATTAAAATATCGTCCCTATCGTATATTAATTAAATGTACCTAATGTATTCTAAGTTTTCCAAAATTACAATTATAATAAAATTTTAATTAAATATACCTGACTATCCTGTAACAAACAAGGGTTAATTGTTAATCTTTGAGAGGGTGTTAACAAATACCTGCGAAGGAGACAGAATTACAAAATTGACGCACAGTAAAAGTTAAGGCTAAAATGGAAAAAAAAATTTGTATAACAGAGCTCCGACAATAATTCACGAATAATATATGATGCTTGATGAATCAATTAATTACACTACTTCAATTATTTTAAGGTGAAGATGACCGATCCAAACAAATGAAGTCAAAACTCAAAGAGGTATCTTGTTCTTACTTTGGCTCTCAGGTTCTCTAAAGTTATTTGCACTAATCTTACCAGTTTTTGTGGGATATTATTTCTGTTCATTACTGGAAGTAACTTTTGCCTGTTTATACTATAAAAATCTTGTATAAAATCTATAAAGATTATATGAGGCATTATATTATATTCAGACCTATTTTCTAAGATGTGTTTGAAGATATGAATCGCATCTATTGTTGACTTTCCGCTTCTGGAGCCTACTATTTCACTTATGAGTGTTGTTAGTCTCTTAAGATAGAGAGGATTTCGTATGTTGTGTTTAATAAAGTTGTGATCTGTAGTTATTGCATTTCTGTTTATCTCCTTTTTTATGTAATGTTATTATTAAACATTCATTCCACTCCTCCAGCAGTTTTTTTCTTCCATATTTCTATTATTGCACATATCTTCTCAATTAATTCTTATCCCCCATTTTTCAACATTTCTGCATGAATTTTGTCACTCCAAGCCGCTTTACCATTTTTTGTTTCCCAGAATTGTTTTTATCTCATCATAAGTCGGTTCTAGTACCGCAATTACATTTTTTTTTCTCTTTATTTTCTCTCCATTTATTCTGAACTGTCTGCTGGATGCTTTCTGTTTTATTTAATAAATCTTCAATGTACGTTTTCCATATTTCTTTTATTTCATCTTCATCGTCTCCTATGCTTCCATTTTTATTCTTTATTCCTTTATTTCTTATTCCACTTCTTTTTTGTATTTTCATGTACAAGTTTTTCATGTTATGTTTTATGTTTTCTTCTTCTAACTCGTCAATTTTTTTTATTCAGTCGTGCACTTTTCTTTTGTTTACATACTTTTTATGCGTGTATTCTCTTTTCTTTATACTTTTGCATTTCTTCATCATTTCCTGTCTTCATCCATTTCTTTCTCTCTTCATTATTTTGCTCTTCACACATCTTATCTTATTCTTCTATTTTTTCTTTTCTTTGTGTCCCAAACTCTTCTTTGCTGCTTCGTTTAGTGCATCTTTTATTACATTCCATTTTCCTTCTATGTCTTCTTCTAACTTTGTTTCCTCTAATATTCTCTTTAATTCCTATTTATATTTTTATTTGGGTTTATGCGTTTCAAGACTTCATACCGCCCATTTTCCATTATTTCTTCTCTCTATTTTCCTTTTGATCGAATCTGAGTTTACCCCTCTACACCCTTATACACCGTGAATTGCTGTTGAACTTGTTTTGTTTACAAGCACGTGGCCTATTTGTTTTCCGTCTCTACTGTCCCTTCCTAGGATCATCCACGTTATTTTATAAATTTTTTTATATCTGAATTTTGTACTACTAATTATCAAGTTACATGCTGCGGCAGGTTCGCATAATTTACTTCCATTGTCATTTGTGTTATCGTGGAATGATTCCTTGTCTGCTATATTATTTATTGCGTCTTCCTTACCTATTTGTGCGTTAAAGTCACCTATCACCCATTGGTGTGGCACGATATGACATTTCATATTCTGATTTGGTATGGAATCAACACTATTTCCTCTAGTTCTTGTATAGCTTCCCCTTATCCTCTTCATTTTGGGAGCGTACGCATTTACAACCGATATATTTTCTAGTTTGGCTTTAATTCGCATATATGCTAGTCTCACGTTTATTGGCTTGAAAACTAGAATATTCTCTTTCAGGTGATTGGCTACATAAAATCCGACCCCATTTCTCCCCCGATTTTCTTCACCTGAATATGGATTCTATAAAAACGACTAAATTCACTTTTTGATATCACGCCTTCCTCCTTCCACTTCACTTTTTGCAGTGCAGCTAGGTATATTTTATACTTAGTTAATTCTTTGCCTAGTTCCATCATTTTACCCTGCGTTATTAGTGTACGTTTATTCCATGTTCTAATTTTTAATTTATTTTTCCCTTTTTTAGTTTTTTCTTATCACATGCCCTTTCCATTGCCTGTGTCATCATCCCTTTCTTCCCTTCTTTACCTTTTGTTAGTTTTTTTGCAGTTCTACGTGTGATCCTTATTTTCAACATTTTACCTTTTACTGTTTCTTTTCTATACTTCCTGGAGGTCTTTAACTTGGTGTCCTCCCCTTTCTTCCATTTTCCATATTCCATTTCCTTTTTGTGCTGCCCCTTATCTTTTACAGACTCTACACTTCTATGTTTGTCTCTTTTCTCGATTGGTTTCTATTCTCATTTATTTCTATTGACCATAATTGCACAAGGCTATAAGTGTGCCCTTTAACTAGCAATCTGTTGTACCTCAGCGATGTACGATTACCTTTGTCTTTAATCATTTTCTTAAATTGTAATATCTCTTTCCTTTGCGATAGTTCCTCTTTGGAATATTCCTCTTCTATGTAATTTTTTGTTCTGCTAGATTTTTTGCGTTTTTTTAATATTTCCAATTTCGTCGGCCAGTTTCTCATCTCCATCATAACTGGTCTCTGTTCTCTACTTTCCAATTCTTCTTATTTCATTTATGTCTTGCTCCATTTGTGTCTTTAGATTCATGTCACTTAAGACAGCTCTCATTTTCTCTTTCAAACGCGACTCACTCACTTCCATTTGGTCTCCAATGCCATGTATTATCTTCCTTTTTTTTCATAGTTCTCTTTCCAATTCCTCTCCTAACTTGTTTTTTAATTCTTTGTAAGTTTTACGTTTTCCAGTTTGATGTCTATTAGTTCCTTCCGGTTTGCATTCATTTTCTTTTCCATTCTTTCATTTCCCTACCCTACTTTACCTAGTTTATCCTTTATAGCCTTCAGTATTTCTTCCATTTTTGTTTTCGTTCTTGGTGTTTAGTTTGAATTTGGTAGACTCTAACTTGGGGTACCGTTCTTATTTTAAATTTTATCCCTTCAGTACTTGGGCTAAGATTTTCTGTTCTAATTTTTTATTTTGTGCACTTAGAGATTACCGTTTCACTTTTCATAACTTTTTCGATTTTTTTAAATTTAAAATTTCAGACGCTGAAACAACAAGCTGTTGACAGCTCTACCATTAAAGACGCCCATTCGAGGTGTTAACTACAAACCGATAATTTTGTGAATTTTCTGTGCCATCCAAAGAAAACGATGACTCGTCCGTCAAAACTATTTTCTTCAACATGTCTTCATTTTCATTTAACACACTAAGTAATCCTACATTATAAGTTATTTGACTTCAGGGCCGTACCGAGTTACTAATTCTGTATTATAAGTAATAACTATGTAATGTTTCACAACAATGTGATGTTCGACATAAAACTGCTGATGGTTTACAAACGTATGACTTGTTCAAAAAAATGTTGAATGTCCTACTTATAGAAATTTTTTAAACTTCAAACTAGGTTGCTGCCATAAAATATTTAATTCTTTTTTTTTCTGTAAGGACATGAGATTTTTTTCTCCTGTTTTTTGTGGTAACTTTCAACGCAACGCTCGGCGCTAAATTTTTAATAGCATAATGAGTGGTCCCAATGGATGGTATTGGTCTTTCTGGATAATAATTCGAAAATAAATTACGGACTTGTTTTACGGAGTTAATACTGCGACATCATTGAATAATATTGCTCCTCAGTTATAAACTATAGACGGATTCCATGTTCAATTTTAAAGTCAGTCAATCTATTGATCGGTGGATATGTAACCAAACATACAAACGTGCAGATATACATAATACTGTTCTACGATAATGTCATTAGTGGTTCAATATTCTATACATAAAGATAACAGAATACGGAGTTATTACATAATATAGCGTAGACACCACAGTGGTAAAGTACCCTTTAGTCCCTCGAGGCACTGTATTTCTCAACTCTCTTGCAAAATATTATCTTTTGTAACTTGCATATTTCCATCTTAGTGAGCTCTACATGAAGATAAACCGAAATGTTATTAAATTTTATTCTATTTTAAAATTATAATCTTGTTTATAAGTATTCAAGTGCGGGCATAAATTGGCCTTTATGGTACAGAGTAATAAAAAATTGCTAATCACAGACCACTAATTTTTCAAACAAGCTTCGGCATCGAACATTTATTAACATTAAGGAAAATCATACATTAGTATAAAGGGGGGGTGGGGGTGGGGAGAATAGGACAAAATTGAGTGGGAAATCCTTTGAGCCTATAACACCGCCTATTTTCCGCCCCTTTCTTTACCGCTTATTTCCGGCGCCATTTTTCATCCCTTGATGGAAATTCCAACCCCTTAATGACGGCGATTGGTGGCGTCCATTTTGTTGGTGTGACTTGTGGACTAATTTTATTTTGTTGGCCATTTTTCTAATTGTTATGGCGGGAAATTTGAAATAATATGAAAGTAACATAATAATGCATAATATAATAGTGATATAATAGTAATGAGTAGCTAATAAGGGTTATGTAATTGCTGTGGCGGAAAATTTGAAATAGTATTCTAATAAGAGGATCCCCATATTATCTCGATACGACAATTATAGGACGCCGGAACTTGTTCTCGGTTCTTCGCTCCTATGTTAGGGTCCCCTTGGTGGGAAACCTTAAAATTTTAAATAGTATTATAATGAGGGGTCCGATTTCATCTCGTAAGACAACTATAGGACTCCGAAACTTGTTCTTGGGCCTTCGCTCCCTTGTCATCTGTAGGTCTCCGGTACTTCGCGGGTCTTCACCCCCTGTTCGGGAGTCATACTTAAAAGTAGTGGATCAAATCAATCAATCAAATCAATTAGTTTATCAATCTCAATCAGATCAACCTCATTCAAATCAATCAAGCAGCTAAGCTAACAACTCTTCATAACCTGCAGATAACAATGCTCCCACTGTATATACCTAACTCCTATGAGCAACCGCTTGCTTTGTAGATAAGGCTAACCAACACGCAGAGTTGGTACTCTCCCTAAACGTGAGGACACCGGCGTAGGAAAGCAGTCAACCATCAGCAAATCAAGCTCAATCAAATCAATTAACCAAATCTATCAATCTTAATTAAAGTAGTCTCAATCAAATCAACCTCAATCATATCAATCTCAATCGAATCAACTTGCAAAAACCAATTTTCAATTCAAAAATAGCAGTTCGGTTTAACTTACGGCTTACGAAAACCAACTTTCCAGTCTAAAATACCAACTTGATTTAATTTACAGTTTCCAAAAACAAACTTTCATTTTAAAAAATAGTGTTTGATTTAAATTATAATTTCCAAAAACCAACTTCTAATTATAAAATACCAAATTGATGTAACTTACAGCTTGCAAAAATTTAATTATCATTTCTAAAGCAGCGGTTTGATTTAGCTTATAGCTTGCAAAAGCCAACTTTCAATTCAAAAATACCGATTTAGTTTAACTACGTAGTAGAAATTTTGGTAAACATTTTTGAAACAGCCTATATTTTTAACCAGACTTGAAATGATTGTCTTATCGGGAATACCTCTATCTAAAAAGGGCCTTAGATTTGTAAACAAGTTTGAACACACTAAATAGTTATTGAAAATGGACAAAAGCCTGGGGACAAGCTGACTTTCATTTCCAATTTTGATAATACGCATGTGGTTTGAAAGTAGCATCGATTCCATCTCGTAAGACAACTATAGGATGTGTTTTATTTTACCAAATATTCATCACTATCATTACAGAACCACAATAAATTACATAATACTGTAGATGTACGGATTAAGGTATAAGAAGTGTGTTGACCGCGTGAAAGTTTAAAACAGGTTCAGACCGTGATGAGATGATGGCGATGTTGAATCATATTCATAACATTAAAAATTTGTACAGATAGTTAAAAAAAGTAAATGAAATAAGGGCTAAAGGTTAAAGTCAAAAATGAGTCGTATTGGAAGAACGGCTTAACAGGGGACACAGCTGGTTTTTGCTGCTTACAGTGAAGGCACATTCACTTTCTGCGTTTTGTTTACAAGTGAAGAATATAAAGTACTTAACGGTTTCCAGCAATAATTAATATAAAGTAATTATTTTCTGGATTTCCCAGTTAGGTAAGCACAATAACAAACTTTCACTATTCACCTCTAGGGGATTTTAGGATAAGCTACTAATTACCTAATTACGTGAAAGGCAAACAGACCTTGAAACGCCATAAAAGATAGAGAGGTAAGTCGACTTTCATTTACAATTTTGAAAATACACTTTATACCAAACTGATCTAACTTACAGTTTGCAATAACCAACCCACAATTCAAAAATACACCGCACACATACACACACACACACACGCACCAGCACACACACACGCACACGCACGCACGCACGCATACGTATAGGCGCAGATATCTGTCTTATAAGAAAGCCTTCATTGCTGTCTAAACGTGTTGTAAACCTTCACACGATTAACACACACTTGTTATACCTTTAACCGTACATCTACACTGTTATGTAATTGTTATTACGGTTGTGTAATGATGAATGATGGTGATGAATATTTGGTAAAGTAAACCACAGCGTCCTATAGCTGTCTTGAGAGGTGAAATCGATGTTAGTGTCAAAATTGGAAATGAATGTCAGCTTGTTTATTTGTCCCAAGGCTTTTGCCCATTTTAAATAACGACTTAGGTGGTATTTTAGACTTGAAATTTGGTTTTTGCAAGCTGTAAGTTAAATCAAACTGATATTTTTGAATTAAAAATTGGTTTTTGCAAGTTAGTAAGTTATGATTTGACTGATTGATTTGATTGAGATTGAGATTGAGATTGAGGTTGAGATTGAGATTGAGATTGGGATTGAGATTGAGATTGAGATTGAGATTGATCTGATTGGTTAATTTGGTTGATTGACTTGATTGAGCTTGATGACTTGCTGATGATAGACTGTTTTCCCACATCGGTTTTCTCACGTTTAGAGAGTACCAACTCTGAGCGTCGGTTAGCCTTATCTACAAAATAAGCGGTCGCTTATAGGAGTTAGGTATACGCAGTGGATGAATCGTTACTTGAACATTATGAATAATTGTTAGCTTAGCTTCTTGATTGATTTGATTGATTGATTTGATTGAGGTTGGTTTGCTTAAGATTGACTTGGTTGCATTGATTGATTAATTGATTTGGTTACAGTGATTGCTCATTGATTGGTTGATTGATTTGTCCACTACTTTTAGTTATGACTCATAATTAATAAGGGCCCGAGAAGGGAGCGAAGACCCGTGAACAAGTATCGAGACCTACAGCTGACAAGGTAGGGAAGCCCGAGAAGAAGTTCCGGAGTCCTATAGCTGCCTTATGAGATGAAATCGGACCCCTCATTATAATGCTATTTCAAATTTCAAGGTTTCCCGCCAAGGGCACCCAAACTGAGGGGCGAAGACCCGAAAACAATGTTCACCGCGCCCTACACCCGTCTTATGAGATGGTTTGAGGGCCCCCTATATTAGAATTATTTCAAATTTCCCACAGCAATTACAAATTATTAGAATACTATTTCTAATTTCGCGCCATACCAATTACAAAAATGGCCCACGAAATAAAAAGTGACCGAAAAGTCATGCCCAAAAATGGCCACAACTAATCAGAAACCAGGGGCGTATCTGGGTGGACCAGGAAGCCTGGCCTACGCTGAGACCCTTCAATCAGAACACTGTATGCGTGCGCAGGGCTACTGCGTTTATTTAACCTCCAAAAAGGCTTTTAATATAGCCAAAAGAGCCCTAAGTATGGGGTGAGGGCCTATACGTCATTAAGGAGTTGAAAATGGGGCCGGAAAAGAATCCGTGGCGGGAAATGCTTGGGGTCACATGGTGAAAGTGGGTGTGGCTTCCCCATTCCGCTTTAGCCTATTCTCCCCCCTTTCTAATTACATTACTATTTATATAAGTTAATAGTACACAGTATCTCTAACATCATCAATATAGCCAACTATGTACACAACAATGAAATGTGTATCGACATAACTCTCACAAACTTGCCGAAAATACTAAATATTTTGATTGAAAGTGTTAGAAACTAGAATAGAATAAAACGTATGTACCACGGGCATAACAGTAGACTGTGGCTCTCGAGAAATTAAAAGCTCTCCTTTGTCAGACTCCTTTCCTGGAGCCATGATTTCCTAATTACGCCCTTAATACATAAATAACAATTATCTGATTGCTTTTTATTATCCAGGTTTAATACCAAAACGCTTTTTATGTTTTGCAACTGAAATCGCATACTGCTCTTCATTCTTATGGTTCTAATTCCATAATCGAGCAGTACCTTAACAATACTATAGACGTTTCTCAATTTTGTAACTACATTTTTATTTTCTACAGTTAACATGTTTATTATAACTAAAACTACTCAATTCATTAAAGTTTTGCTACAATGATCCAAAACATTTGTGGTAATACCCCCAGAAAGCTTATTTAAACGGTATTTAGGGGATCCTTGATATCTTATGTGAAACCTTTGTTATCTCAAGAGAGATATGGACAGAAATTGGTAATCAGTTGAAGATCAAGTCTTCATATTATTCAACCCAAGTGTCTAATATACGCTGGAACGTACACATCAACTATAAACGGTATCAGTGTTAAGTTACTAGTACGTTAATGTTCAAAAAGTTCAAAGCTTGAAGTGGGTATGGTTAAAAGTGTCACTTTTTTTTTGCATAAATTTTTTCAACCAAAAGTTACTGAGAATTGGTTCATAAAAGCTAAATTATTAATTATTACATGCAATTATTCCTTTCTGCGCTATTGTTCTACAAAAATCTATTTGGTAAATCCGTTAGAGATAATTTTGTTTTCCTAATTCGCAATATTTGTCGTTAGCTTTTAAATAAACCTCCAATTCCTTCTAAAGCTTTCTACCGAGCTGAAGTTAATGGGATATAATTACTATTCTATTCAAGCTTTAGTTCTACCTCACAATTACCTTTTTCATTAATAACGAATTACAAATTTATACATTTACACGTTGTTTTCTCTAATCGAAAGAGTTCCATTAATCTTTCATGTGTTCTAATTACTCTTACTTGCTTAATAATAATAGTTATTCTTGAATTTGTATGTTTCAAATTGAAAAGCTTGTCCCATAACAGATAACATGCCTTTCAAATATTTCTTAAACCATCATCAGGATAATAAAATCACAAGTTACATAGTAGAGTAATCTTCTTTAAAATGTTAGAAAGTGACCATTAGATTTCGGTATCATCAATCAGAGCCTAATCCTAGCTCATATTTATTGCATTCTAATAATAATAAGAATTCTATGAACGATATGTTTAGTTGTGAGTCTTAAACGCGATTTCAGTTAGTGGGAAGACATTTTAAGTTGAAGTTCCTGTATCTTTTTACAAATCCTCTCTCGCTTGTGTTGTAATGGAAGGCATATCGTATTACGTTTTATGTTAAAGAAAATCGGTAATTAACCCGCATATTTGCAAGTCATCCATGCCAAAAAGTAATGCACAGGGTTTTACGAAAATTGGTTTTCTGGTTTGTAGGTTAACGATTTAAGTCGTTGGTGATTCTACAAAGCACACACTACGTTATGCCGTTTGAAATATTTAGGTATGTACAGTAACGCTATAAGATTTATTGCTAATATGAGAATACTTTAGGCCTTTCACTCTTAATTTTATACTTCTTTTTTCTCTTCGTGTGAGGTTGGGTACACCTGAGTTCCGATTAGTATGCTGAAACGCCTTTCATCGATTGTGAACATTAATTGGGTGTATTTCTGTTTACTCGTCTTTCACGCTATAATGTGATACTTACAACTTTGTGGGTTTTATATACCTATATTGGAGGTTGTCGATAATGACGCTTTTGTGGTACATAAATGTAGTAGCTTGCAATGTTGTTACAGCTTATTGATTAATGCTTTGCTTTGTTGTCATATCTTATTTATTACTTTGAGAATGACATGTTACTTAAATAGGGGGTTTTGGACGTGAAGTAAATTAACTTTGTAAATCAACTGATTTATAATGCTTTTGATTTATTAATTGCTAGGGAAAGATGCAAGAGTGTGACTAGTTACTTTTGCCTAATCTAATTTCGTTACTGGGACTACATTCGGTGACGGTTAATGTATAAGGCGTGTTGGATATCACACTCTCCTATGGTAAACTTAATTGCCTGATTACGTTATATTATTGCATCTACTAATTTATTGAATAACATGATCTCTATGCAATTTTGTTGCCTTTATTCATTTCTTTGATATGAACCGCTGTTTGTTCTTGTCATTTACAGATATCCTGAAGTGGAGTAAGTTAAATAATTACATGCAAATCCTTTTTTTGTTCTTATGTTATGAAATATGAGAAATTTAGGAATGAAACGTGTTTATGTTATTAATACGTTTAGTATAGGATTAAATAATTATTCATTTCTTTTGAAGTGTTTTGAGGAAAGAGTTTTAATTTTAAAACGGCATATACTGCATTGGGAGAAGCGTTTAACAGACCTCGAGTTATTGCCATGGCTCATTGGTTGGCCATAGACAAGTCACCTACATTAAAATCTGATAGTCCCAGTGAACTGTCTACAATTTGAAGTATTTTCAAAAACAACTTAGAGTCTTTAAAAAATCTAAATTATCCTGTCGACGAATGGAACCTTCTTTTGGTTCATCATAATTCAGGTGAAGTTCCAAGGTTTCCAGATCTTATGGACTTTCTCTCACGAAGATGTCGAGCTTTAGAAGATGAATGTCCTACTAAACAAAATAAGCCATTTAAGATTATTAACCAAGAATCTTCGTTTTCCTTACAATCTTCTGAATCCCTTTCATTTAGGTGTCTCAATTGTTCGGAAAATCATGTAATTTATAGGTGTGTCAATTTTCTACACATCTTCACAAGGCAGGTATTAGCTTATTAAACAAAAATACGCATGCATTAACTGTTTAAGCTCCTCACATTCTACAAAAAGATGTCAGGGCCAGCTAAGGTGTCATAAATGTAATCAGAAGCATCACACTCTCTTGCATTTCGTACAATCACAGACTACCCATAGCAAGCTTACTGCTCCCAATATGCCTTCCGCCTTCCACATCAATCTCTGCACTCTCAGCTTCTAAAGATAGTGCTGCAATACCGCCAGAGTTGAGGTTCAGGATATTTGGGGCAATTATCATACATTCCGCTACTTGTGCTGCTTGAACAGTGGTAGTACTGTTTCTCTGGTGTCGTACAGAACGGTCGAACGGTTAGGCTTGAAGGCTAGCAAATGTTCTGTTCAAATACAGGGTATTAATTCTATTTTTACCTTAGCTCAGAAGGGCAGTGTTATTCTAGCTATTCGCACAAAAGGTCATCAGCAACCACTCATGACTGTTGATGCACTTATCGTTAATGAAGTATGTGAAAACCTTCCATATCACACGATATCGTCCTGTCTCTGGAAGAATATTCATAATTTGCAACTAGCAGATCCATTATTCTACAATCGGCACTCCATCGACATCTTGTTAGGAGCTGACATGTTTTCGCGCATTATGTTGGACGGTCGACTGAATGGGGGTGACCGAGAACTTACAGCATTTAAGACCATTTTTGGCTATATTTTGATGGGCTGATGTGATTCTACCATCGGTTGTAATGACTCAAAACTTTCGTTTCTTTGTACCTCCTCTAACACTCTAGAGCAACAAGTCCAATGCTATTGGAAAGTTGAAAGTGTGCCTGAATGTTCCGCGAGGTCTCCTGAGGAGGTTCTATTCGAACAGATTTTCACTGAAACCACCCGTCGGGAGTCTGGTCGGTTTATTGTGAACCTTTCATTTAAAACTTCTAACCCTAAATTTCTTAACGTAGGTTAATATCGTTAGAAAAACGTTTATTAAGATTTCCAGACCTATATACTCAATATAAGGAATTTATGCAAGAATATCTTGATCTAAACCATATGAGTCGTGTGAGTCCTTCTGAGTCATTAAGTTCGTTATATTCCGCATCATTGTATTTTAAAACCGGAGAGTGTAAGTACAAAACTAAGGGTTGTGTTTAACGCTTCAGCCAAGTGGTCTACATTATTTTCACTTAACGATCACCTGTTTATTGGCACTAAACTTCAGTAGGATATTTCAACACTTTTGCTGAATTTTCGGCTGCATTCGTTTGTTTTGACCTGTGACATTAAGATGATGTATCGTCAAATTTTAATTGCACCGCGGCACGGATTTTCAACGTATTATTTGCAGATTTTCTCCTGATGAACCACTACAAGGCTTTTGTCTTCTTACTGTAACGTACGGAGTATCATCTACACAATTTCTAGCCCTCTGCACTCTTCAGTACTTGGCAGATATATATGCTACAGAGTATCCTTAAGCCTCAGATATTCTTCGTAACTACATAGATTGATGATGTGATCTGTTCATGCCCTACAAGAGAAGAAGCTCCACTGTTTTGGCTAGTGAGAAGGGTTATTGTGCGGTTGTTTATTTTATTTTCTCTGATTGCAGCGGTTCAAACAAGCCGTATTTGATTTTGTGCTAAATCCAAAGTTGCGCCTTTGAAGAGAATTTGGTTACCCAGGTTGGAGCTCTGTGCGGATGTCTTGGCAACTCGTCTTGTTGGTTATATTCTGAGGGTATTCGATAAAAAATTGTCTTTTTCTAGAATTTCTTGCTGGACAGATTCCTAAGTGGTCCTAGCTTGGATTCAATCGGAACCTCATCGTTGGAAGACTTTTGTCGCCAACAGTTTCGTATATTCAGGAACAAGCATCTTCGGATAACTGACACTATGTTCCGACCGACCAAAACCCTGCTGATGCAGGCTCTCGCGGGCTTTTACCTAGTGCGTTACAGAATCGTTTGCTATGCTGGACGGGGCCAAGATTTCTTCTCTCCCCTCACACTAACCAATTTCCGATTTTTTCTCGTTCTTCATCAGACATATTTTGCGAGGAACGAACGGTAATGGTTTCATTGGCGACCGTAGAGCAAAGTTTTCTTGACACTCTTAGAAAAATTTTCTTCACTCGATTATTCAAACCGCTTCATTTTCAATTGTAGACATCCTAATCAAAAGGTAAACGGTTGTCTCACCTCGGGGGAACTACATGAGCCTCTTTTGTTATTTTCTAGACGAGCTCAAGTATTCTTTTTTGCTAACCAAATCTCAAGGCTTCACTAGGACAAGCAGTTTCCAAAAACAGTAGGACGCTCCTTTTCTTGATCAGAATCATTTAATTCACGTTGGTGGTCGTTTGCGACATTCTTTGATACCTTTTGATCGGAAACTTCCTGTTCTTCTTCCATTGCAGTCTTTATTCGCACAACGTTTGATTGAATTCACGCATAGGAAGCATCTTCATCTTGGGATTCAGACCACGCGGTGACATTCTGGATGTCTGCTAAGCGGTGTACTAAGGGCATACTCGGCAAGTGCTTACAGTGCTGTAAGACCCGTCCAAAACCTATGTCTCCGCCTTTAATGGGTAATCTACCAGCTGCTCGCGTGTCGGAGTTTAAATGGTTTTTGCATACGGGCGTCGATTTCGCTGGACCCGTCTCATTTAACATGTCGAAACACCGCGGAGTCAAATTTTATAAAGCTTGTATTTGTGTATTTATATGCATGGCGACCAAAGCAATACATTTGGAGATAGCCCCAGGTCTTTGAACTGAGATATTTTTCGACGTGGGCGATGTACGAATTTTTATAGCGACCGTGGCATCAACCTTGTGCGCGCAAGTCGCGTGCTTAACGAAACTATGGCTTCTGCTGCAAGCCAAGAAAATATTACTTGGTACTTTAATTCACCCTATGCCCCTAACTTTGGCGGGCTCTGGGAATCTGCCATCAAATCCCAATTAACCGGTTAACATAATGGCAATTATATCTCATCTTACCCAACACTTCTGGAACCGGTGGTCCAAGGAGTATTTACATACCCTCAATCAAAGGTCCAAATGGTTCTCCAGTCATTCCCTGCTTGAAGTGGATACCCTCGTTCTTCTTAAAGACCACAATCTTTCACCACTCAAGTGGTCCATTGGTCGTGTGGTTGAGGTATACCCCGGTTCGGATAATAAAGTCCGCGTTGCATCCGTTCGCACTTCAAGCGGCGTGTTGCAACGTCCTGTAAGCAAACTGTGACCACTTCCTCTTAGTTAAAATACTGTGTATTTTGGTGGGCGGTATGTTGCGTCCACTCATTACGTATGATTAATTTTTCTTTTAATTATGTTTTTTGTTGCTGTCAAAAATTAATATTTTAGTAATAGTATCAATGTTTTCGTTACATCACTTTTCAATGTTTAATGCGTTCAGTTCAATAAACAACTCATGTTTATACCTGTGTGTGTGTGTGTGTGTGTGTGTGTGTGTGTGTGTGTGTGTGTGTGTGTGTGTGTGTGTGTGTGTGTGTGTGGTTCGCCTTGAGGATACACCGTTACACGTAGGACATGTGTTTAGATTAGTTGAAGTAGACTGAATGAATACAACCGCTTTCAGTACATATATTTTGACGGTTTTGTTAATACTTAAAAAAAAATCATTTCTAAATTTCGCGTATACCACCGCATTCTTTTAAGCCTATCGTTTTGTGTTATTTCGTGCGGGGTTCCCTAGTACGTGTGGCTGGCCAGTAAAAGTTGCGCGACAGATAGACAAGGTGACGCATCGGGAAATTGTATAATTCGTGTATAGAACAAAAACACTACATATGTACACATATTTATTTTATTTCGAAACTAATTTGTCTTATGGGTTGGTCTATCAGAGTTGTGTTACTTTTTTTAGCATTTCGCGGGTCCTCTTTCTTCCTATGTTGCTCGAAGGTTACCTTCCCATACGCGGTGCGCAATTTGTGAATCCTATATATTCCAACATATTTACGTCGCATTTACGTGGCGGCTAGTGTAATTTGTAAAATAAGTAACTTTCAGTTTCGGATTAGCGCTTATAACTATACCGCTCGTTGGACTACATATCTTTCTTTTTTAACACATGCCATTTGATAAGGATCGTACCGATTAACCAGTATACGATACTCCGGGAGGTAACTACGTTCTGCCTTAGACGACATGTGTTATAACGAGAAGGGTATACCGGGTGATACAGGAGACATGTAACACTCAGTACCTTAGCTGTTTAGAAACATGTTATTTTAAGATTTGGTAGTATTATGCGTGATTAGGCTTGTTTTTGTCTAAACTAAAATATTTTTACACGTTCGGTTTCTCCGGAAGTGCCTTCTTCTTTGTTATTTTAAACGACACTCTGTATACTTTTTAACACCACCTGATTTCCCTTAAATTTCTATTTTCAATCATGTATACCAAAATGGCATTTGTGTTTAAAATGGCCACTAAAACCATTTTATTGTATTTAGTAGAGTTGGGTATAATTTGAATTGTGGCTCGTACGTACTTACAAGTGCTTATTCCGCTGTGATATTAAGAGATCCTTGTACACAGTTTTGTGTTTCTCATTTATTTCGTTCTAATCAGTAGCTGCAGAGTCTTTGTATAATTTTCAAATTTGAAAATATTCTAAGCTAAATTCTCGATATCATATAAACTAAGATAGAAACATCAGTATTAAATTTCAGCCACGTATAAATTATTTATTTATCTTCACTTTACAATTCATCGTTAATCCATTTTATATTTTTAATTTACATTTTCATCTGATTTGGACATTATAAATTAACAACATTAATTTAAATTTTATTTTTGACCCAACGGATTCATAGAAAGGAGTATTAGGATTAATGGATACTCTAACAGAATTCGAACTTCATAATCTCTGACTGTGGGTTCGAATATCGCTCTAGAATGCATTTTTATACTATTCCTCTATTTATGAATCCTTTAAGCTAAAAAAACAAAACTGAAATTATTCACATGACTGAAAACACTAGTCCTAAATCAAAAATTCTTTAATTCACAACAAACATATTTAGTAGTGGTAATTAAAGAAAACACACGTAATCCTATTTAACCACGTTGGAGTTTACAAATTTTCAAAATGTTGACCATTATTTTTCATGCATAGTCCAATTCTTTTAATAGTACCTTGAATCACACTACTCTGCTTAACTGCCAGTAACCTCATTTATCGCTAATCTAACCTATAACGTGCACAGCTATTGAGCACGTATGCAAAAAAAAAGGCAAATAGGAATAGGAAGGAGAGGGGGAAGGGCACCTCGACTAGAAGACGGCACTTGGATGCGTGGAGAACATTGAGGTTAGAGGGATAAAGGAAAGAAAGGTACACATGTAGAACGAAAGACAGAAATTTGGACGCCACGAGTTTTTAAGTAAGATACAAAAAAAGAGCCCTTTCCTCAAAACACGAAACAGGAAAGATAACTCAACACGGAGAAGTAATTATACAATGAGATAGGTAGTTGGCTAGGTTTCCTGTAAAAGCATTGTTATACATACCCACATTTTATATAGATAGAAATAATGGACAAAATAGTACCAAAACTTATATTCAAATAATGTAAACCCGAAAAGTAACTAAAGGTTGCAATTATTCTTTGTTTAACTTAAAAAGGTAGTACTTAAAATAATTCACTGTAATATAATAAAAAAATGAAATGAAACGTTAAACGTATAAATTAATAATGGATGTAATCCATATGGTGTAACAACAGGAGTTTAAATCAAAGGTCTAATTAGATTAAATTAGTATGATGCCAAGCTAATGAAGTTTGAATTTAGAATACCCTTTTAGAAAAACAAGAAAAAGTATATTTATATTAACATCAAAATTGCCATTGCTAATTCAAACGCACAGGACACCCAACAAAACGTTTAAATGTATTGCACAATGTACAATAATAAAAACCAAATAATAAATTAGTTAAACTATAGCAGTCAATTATACATTAGTCTCCCAATGAGACGAAAATTTAAACACTATATAGTTAATAACACAACAGTAATACATAGAAATCGACGATAAATACGTTTACCTGTGGATAACCTATGTTTACAGAAAGAAATAATATCTATGAATAAATCGAAATGGTGTAATATTGACTTTGTTTTAAAACTAATGCAGATAACTATATTAAATTTTAAAGTGAAAGTGTTTTAAGTGAATCTATGGCAAGGTAAGGCAAGCTGTACATTTATAGAATTTAAAAGTGTATTTGCATTCACACACAAAGACATATAGTTATAGTTATTTATAATTACAGTTTGGAATTCATCCTGTTGTCGGAGTTAGTTACAGATCTTCGTGATAGCCAGTATTATTAATTAAGGCACTTTCCAGTCAATGTGGAGAAGCAGTTAGCAATCTATCCAATTATGTATGCAGTTATTGAAAGAATGAAAACATATTTATGGTTGTCCGAGTTATCCCGAGAGTAAAGTAATACTAGAAGTAAACATAGAAGTAAAAGTAAACGTAGAAGTGGAAGTCGAACCTCTGTAATTTATCAAAATAGGACACGAGTAACCCCCTTGAACACATTGCCCTCACGAGGTTCACAAAGTAGAAATTCTGAGATAAACTTATGTTCGTAACCAAAGTTTAGATATCGAGATATTTAAAGTATTTTCCTTAAATTATGTAATTTTAAATTACAAGGTAACTGTGGTGATGGCTGAAAGTAAAGAAAGTTTTTAACACAGAAAAAAAGGAAGCGAGGCATCCCTGAACTATTTTAATAACGTTTTATATCCGCAAACTGCGTATAAATAAACAATACTAATTAATCATTTCTTATACTGAAGAACAAATATAAATCCGACTTTCGTCGATGGATGAAATAAATCCAGACATTATTTGATTCCTCTAGGAATTAAAGCGTGGCTTGCACAACTTTTGAAACAGGAAGAAGAAACGTTCTTTTTAAAAACTCACTAAATAACATTCAATGTTACCAATTCTAAAAATGTGTGTTATGTAAGAGTGACCATCAACAATTTTGAATACTTCTGATTTACTTTAGGAAAATAACATAATGAGTACAACGTTGAATAGGAAAATAATAGGAACAGCAGCGAACAAATGACTTTAATAGCTATCTGCTTAAATCATGTAACATCCGAAATAGTGGATGTTACAAACTCTCATTTCCAAGTATTCCCTAGCTGTTAGCGGCGCTTTATCAACTTTTGATTTGAGGTGACTTCATATGAAAAAATCCAATGACCTCGCAGGACATGGATTGGCCCATTTGTCACCATCCAGGTTTATCCGAACCTTCCATTCTAGTAACTTTCCACAATTCTACTGTTATGGCGGAACCCCTTCTTGTTGAAGAGTTATTGAATGAATGTTTAGAGGCAGTTCGTCCAAGAAATATTCCACCCGAGTTTGCAAAAATTGCAAATATCGTTCACCAATTAATGGTCCGTCAAAAATGATTGGTCTAACAATGTATGTGCCAAGTACCCCCAACCAAACGTTAAAAGTAAATCATTCCTGATGTGCGCTTTCGCTCATATTTTTAGGATTCTTTTGAGCCCAATGACGTGTGATATTTCTATTAAATAAACTCAAATTAGTGAACCTAGCCTGGTATGAATATAAAACGCTTTGATGAAAATTAGTGTCCAAATCGTATCTATTCAAAAACCAATTGCAGTAGTCCATCCTTGTTTGGTAAAATTATTTTCATGTTCATCTCATTTGGTTATTTCCTAAACTGATCTTCAACTCGTAGAAAATAATTGTTTGGAGGGTGATTTCTGCCGGGATATCTATCGGCATACTATTCAGCAGTCTGTCTACAATTTTTATGACATTCGCCATAGATTAATAGCGTGTCTATTTTTTCACTTCTTGAATACACAATTAAACACGCTTATACCGATTAATGTAACGTAAGAATGACACTTATTAAATCGCTGTCAAATAAACAATAATTACTGACATTTTCTTATAATTCCACGGACTACTATATTTCTGTTATAATTATGGGTAGGTATTAATGTTGTTAATTTATAATGTGTCCAAATCAGATAACAATTTTAGTTAAAAACATAAAATGGCTTAACAATGAATTGTATTGAGTAAAAGTGAAGGATAAATGAATAATTTACACGTGGCTGAAATTAAAAGTTTGTTAGCTTAGAATTTTTTAGATTTGAAAGTTATACAAAGTCTCTGCACCAACTGATTAGAACGTAATAAATAAGAAACACAAAATTGTGTACCAGGTATTTTTGATATCGCAGCGGAATAAGTAGTAGTAACAGCCATATTTCAAATCATAGCGAACTCTACTAAATACATTAAAATGGTTTTCAGTAGCCATTTTAAAAACAAATGCCATTTTGGTATACCTGACTGGAAAGAGAAATTTAAGGGAATCAGATGGTGTTAAAAAATATACATGGTATCATTTAAAATAACAAAGTAGAGGGAACTCACAGGTAATCCGGGAAACTTCCGGGAAGTACCAAAATATTTTAGTTTGGAAAAAAACAAAGTCAATCATGCACTGTACAAGCGTACCAAATCTTAAAATAACATGTTTCTAAATAGTTAACCTGTGGGTTGTCAGATGTATGCTGTGACACCCGTTATAGTCTGATGAATAATGTAAGTAATGTAAACGAGGGCGTGCCACAGGGATCAGTTATAACTTTTCCTACCTTCTATGTCTCAAAACTTTAAGCTGAAATGGCAAATTCAACCAACAACGGAATTCAATATATTCTCGAATGGGGAGGCAATAATCTAGTTCAAACTTAATGCTAACAAAACTCAGTGTTGCCTTGTGTCCGCCAAAAAACTTCGATGATTTCCTGTTGTAAGTATGAATGGCTTAGATCTTAAGCTTTCAGACCCTATTACTCAGCTGGGAATGACTGTATCTTCAAATAGATCATGGGTTAACTATCTTCTGTCAACTACCAAAACAACTGCTCGTAAAATAGGGTTTCTGTATAGATCTAAGTAGTACTTTACCTCCCAACAACTCTTTCTGCTGTATAAGACCCAAACTCTATCTCGTCTAGAATATAATTCTCACCTCTGGGTTAGTTCTCCCCAATACGCTCTTGATATCGTTAGTCGTATTCAAAAGAAGCATAGACATCTCTTGGCAATTCAATGTCCTCTATTCATCCTCCTAAGTGTTCCTGAGTGATATAGCATGATAGGCCAAATTCAGCCTGATCTGGTCTACAATTATTAAAAAAACAGTGAGGGACACATCTGAAGCAACGTTTTTTGGTCACAAACATTTTTAAACTCTCTATGTGATCCCGGAAGTTAAGATTTCGATTGAAAATATCCCCCAAGAAATTACAGAGGTCACACGTTTCGATTTTTTACTAACTCTTGAGTTTTTATGTGTTAGTATTTTTGTTTTGCAGTAAACCAGTTTACTAGCGTTTTCATTATGCGATTTAGATAACTTTTCATATCATCATTTCAACAATAATAAGGTTCGTTAGTGTCGTCTGCAAAAGTTACGACGTTACATGGAGATATAAAATCAGTTTGCAAATCATTAATAAATATTATAAAAAGTATGGGTTCAAGGATGAAGCCTTGGAGCACCCGTTATCTACTAATTTTAACTCCGCCGTTGCTTTTATTATTGGTCCTGAATTGAGAATTTTGTCACTTGCAACATACTTTTACCGTTCACTTATAAAAGATCTTAACAATTTTAACGCAGCTCCTCTAATTTCATAATGGTAAAGCTTTGACATGAACAAACCGTGATCAATGATATCAAAGGCTTTAAATAGATCGTAATTTATGTGTGGCACTAATTACCCTTATTGTGTGCATCGTGAATATAACTTAGCTTAACTGCAAAGCTGTTGCTGTTGACTTATTTGATCTGAACCTGTGCTGTGACTTATTGAACAGATTCTGTTTCTTTTTTGTTCTTCTGCTGTCTCGTCGATTCCTTGGTTTACCGTATGGCTATTTGTGAATTCTGGGTATCCACTATATTTGAGCATTGGGGATATTTTCGGCTCTTATTTCTGTAGGTCTTATTTGATCACATTCCTTTGTTCTGTCATGTAAGCATCTTCAGACCCCCATTTTAACACAGTTATGTGTAGTAGTAGTTAACTATCTGTGCATGTATGCGTCTTATAGACTTGTGCCTTGAACTTTTTCCAACCCTCGTGACTAATACGTCTAGCAGTAAATTGCGGTTAGTTGTCGAACACTACACTACTGGTTTTAGAAAAAATTGTTTTGTCTCATGCGACCAAATTATTACGGAACCATCTACATAACTTAGCATTAGGTTTGTTTTAGAACGGATTGATCACGGCTTCTGGGTATTGTAACAGTTCTCACAGGTCCTCTTCGTACAAATAACGCATTCCCTATTGTTCTTAAGGCATTTACCCAGCTTACCATTGATTGCCGTCCTGTAATACTTCCGTGTGGGAGAACTCTGAATCGTAAACCAAAAGCGCGCTGCATTGCAATGATCGAGTGGGAGTTCGAAAAATACACTTCAACACAAAATAAGCGCTCCTCGCGCGTCCACTTCATTCTGGCTACTAAATAGCACATTAACACTAACCTATATATACAATGTGTCCGCTAATTAATGGTACACAGCAAAACTGGATATTCCTTGGGTAAAAATATTGCGATTTAGCCAAACTTACCTTAGTCCAAAAGTTGATCATAACCGAGATACAGGGTGTTAAAGTGTTAATTTGCAATTCGTTTTTCTTAATAATTCATCAACAGGGCGACATAACGGCACAAAATTAGATATGTGGGGGTTTTCGGGGGTGAGAAATTCAAATCCGTTCATATTTTAGACGCCACTTGTAGAGGCCGCCACTTACAGTACATTACACCTATTAAAATGATCTAATTTTTTGTATCTCTGTATTAGCCTAAATATTAAAGATTATGAATTTTCCATCTTTTTTACAAAAAAAAGTTATACCTTGTAAATATCTCTCCGAGTGACCGTTTTCAAGATATTTGCGTATAAATTATTCAGTTCACCTTTTCAAATTCCACATAAAAATGTTGCTTGAAGTAAGCTGTGATTAAATCAGATGCAATAATAAATGCTATAATTGTAAATGTCAAACTTTATGGGTGTTTGTTGATATTTTGTACGTTTTTTATAATTTTAAAACTGTGTACAAAATGCCCAGACATAATGAGTTTTCAAATGAAGAAATGCGTGATATGATTTGTGTATACGCGCAGAAATTATTTAATGGACGTAAGGCGCATCGAAGGTATTTGGAAATGTATCCACGACGGAAACAGCCAGATTTTAAAATTTTCAAGAATCTCTATGA
Source organism: Vesta saturnalis (assembly GCA_036346205.1). Lineage (NCBI taxonomy): Eukaryota > Metazoa > Arthropoda > Insecta > Coleoptera > Lampyridae > Vesta > Vesta saturnalis. The sequence continues at coordinate 1,054,105 of JARFJB010001864.1, read as the reverse complement.
TCGACTGGGAGAAAAAGGCTCGTTTCGTCCCAAACGAGATTCTACAGGACGCCCTAAGATTACAACTCCTGACCAGGAAGATGAAATTCTGATTCGTGTAGCTGAAAACAGTGAACTAAGCACAAGACACCTTGCTGCGAGAACTGGCTTAGGTAAGTCCACTGTTCACAAAATTCTTACTGAAGAGGGACTGTATCCCCTTCATTTCACGCCTGTACAAAATTTACTGCCAGCTGATTTGCCAGCTAGACTGGCATTCGCTCGTTTTTATCGTATCCAGCACAATGCCGACCCATTGCTTTTAGACAAAATATTATTTACCGACGAAGCAACCTTTACACGTAGAGGCGTTTTTAACTTCAGGAATAAACATTCGTGGGATTTAGAAAATCCACATTTAGTAGCCGAACATCACTTCCAACATGAATTTAAAATTAATGTTTCGTGCGGCCTTATTGGTAACCATGTATTGGGTCCCTTCGAATTACCTACTAATTTAAACGGCGAAATCTACCTTAATTTTCTGCAAACTTAGTTACCCGAGTATTTTGATGATTTGTCCCTAGAACTAAGACAAAACATGGTGTTCATGCAGGATGGAGCCTCTGCACATTTCGTGTCAAAGACTATCTAAATGTTCAATTTCCTCATCGCTGGATAGGTCGTGGAAGCCAGACGCCTTGGCCGCCTCGAAGTCCCGATTTCAATCCACTTGATTTTTTTGGATATATTTGAAATCGCTCGTGTATAAAGAAATAGTGAACACTTGAGAAGAATTATGGCAGAAAATTGTAAATGCTGTCGAACAGTTTCGAAACGATCAGTTATTATTTAGGATAAGACGGTCGTTCAGCAAACGGGTTCTCAAATGTATTGAAGTGAATGGTAATCACTTTGAACACGATTAGAATAGGATCTGAAAGAAAGGATGTAGGGTTCTCGGGGGGACGATACTATCCCAACATTCGCCTAAATATCCGCACAATATCTGCGTGTACGCAGTGATCATGCCGCTATGTGTATATGAGGAAAACCTCCGGAAAAAACCTCATATAAGGTAGACGATAATGAAGATCGAACCCATTACCTCCCGAACGCTAAGCAGATTGTGTTCCTTTTGTAGTACAATAGAAGAATAGGAAAAGGTATTGGTATATTTTATTAGAATTAATTTAATACTACCTTATTTTTTAATCAATATCAACACAAAAATATTGCTATATTGAAACCCAATTTACCGCATAGTATAGAAACTCTTAGAGTTGCTTGGGTGCTGGGGTAGAAACACACGGTATTATGCAGATGTCCCAGTTTATAATAACAAAAATGTGTTTTAAAGTTCGTATCAGTTGATATCACTAGAATACCGTATCTCTATAAATTCAGAAAGTTGGTAATATGCAAGGTTTCAGCAAAATGCTGTAATTCCGAAAAAATGGAGATAAGTCAATGAATAAAAAATCGAAACACTTTCAGAAGAAGCGTCTTTCATATAGAGTGTTTCTATATCGTTGATAGATTAATACACAGCGTGAGTCAATAATTAAGGAAAAACATGGTTCGAATTTTTCCGCTACCATCCAGGAGGTTTTGAAAAATATTCCACCTCCTTCTTTGAAAGGCAAAGGAATTGCCTGTCAGAGAATAATTTAAAAAAGGCCCACTGGTTTAAAAAATATAGGACGTTAGTGTTAGGTCAAGTCATTTTTTTTGCAATTAAGTGTAGATGAACGTTTTAACCCATTGCCAATTTATTTTCAACCCCATCCAGTGGCGTTGCTTGATTCTTAATTTATAAATTTTTATCATGAGATTTATTTATGTCAATGAATGGTGTATACTAATTGATTGCAAACATAAACTTTCTTCTGTTCGAACATAAAATAGTCCTCAATCCAGAAATAATATAAAAGTGCATTTCCAAAAAATTGTATTACTTCTCAGAGCATGTTTTGAATAATTTAAATCATGACGTTCAGTTTGGTAATATGGAGATAACGTCACGACAAACTCAATATTATGTTCGTTTACAACGTGAAGCTATTGAGATATTCAGGGTGTCCGAAAAGTATGGAATATTCTGTATATCTCGGTAAATATTTATTTTATCAAAAATATCTGAAGTAAAAGTTACCTAGTGTTTAGTTGTTCCTTACAGGAAGATATTTAGTTAGTCGTTTCTTAAAAAGCAAAGGAGCAGCGAATATCACTACATTTTTTTTTAATGACAAGGAAGCTTCAGGTGTGATGGCCGTCATCTCTGTACGAACGCGATTTTTTAAGCTCCCAATGTCTTCCAGTCTATTTACATAAACCTTACTTTTAAATTAGCCCCAGCGGACTTAAATCTGGTGACCGAGCTGCCCATTCTGCTGGACCTCTTCTGCCGATCCAATGATTTGGAAAGGTATCATTAAGGTACTGGTTGACAATAAGCACAAAATGTAGAGGGGCCTCGTCTCGCTGGAACCTTATTCCGTCGTGGGGTATATCCGGATCGTCTTCATTTGGGTATAGAACAGCTAATGCAAGAACTACCTCAAATCATAGAAAATTTAGATCAACCTCGGCCGTTAAACCCTTCAAAAATGATCCGGTTTCTCATCATTCCTGCCCACACATTAACTTGCTGCTGGTACTGGGTGTGTCCTTCTAGATACCAGTTAGGACTTTGTTGAAGACCAGTATCGTGTGTTTTTCTTATTAACTGTGTCGTTTAACCAAAACGTTGCCTCGTCAGTAAACAGAATGTTTTTGTGAAAATTTGCATTGCCTTCAAGTTGGTGGGTTATTAAAAAAATTCCAATCTGCGATCCAAGTCGTCTGCAAATAACTTCTGAACTACACACGCTTTGTATGGGTGCCACTTTTCCTTTTTTAGGACGCTGTGTATAGTGAATTTACTTGTACTACAATTCCCGTGCAATTTCTCTATCGGAAACATGCAGATTTTCCAGGACGGCCATCATCACATTTTCACTTTCTTCATTATTTAAAGCTGCAGCTCTGCCCGTTTTTGGTAAATCTGTAACAGAGCCCGTATCTTGAAATTTGTGACAAATTTTACTAACAGTTGATTGCGTAATGTGAAATTTGGGGTATAAATTGTTACACAATTTGTAAACTTCTGTCTGCGCCCTCCTTCTTTCTCCATATCCCAGCATCATTAACACTTCAGTACGTTGGCTTTCGGATATATAAGCCACTTCTGTTTACTTCAAAAGTGTATTTTACTCACAAATGGATGTTTACTAATGTAAATAAGTAACTTTTTACTTAAAGTACACGTACTACCTTGACAGTTCTAAGGCACAATCAATTGTTTCGACAATTAAAAGCAATCGTAGGTGTCTAGATTAATGACTATTACACCAAACTTAACACCATTTCAAGTTCAATAAAAGTATTGAAGTTTTATATCATTCAAGAGAGGAAAAAACATCTCTTTCAAGTGAGTACAACATAGGGACCCTTCTTATTTAAAAAAAATTGTAGTCATATTTGCTGCTCCTTTTTTTTAAGAAACCAATATCTAAATATCTTCCTGTAATGAAGAACTAAATAGCGGACTACTTTTATTTGAGATATTTTTTGATAAAAGTATTTACCGAGATGGTATGTCTAGGTTTTAGCTGTATATTTCCAAGATCTTGAAATAAATGCTTTACTAATTAAATATGTTAAGTTACCTCAGTACTACAATAATGTAATACATGCAGTTAAAATTAAAAATCATATTAAACGTACACATTGCGTTTTCACAATCACAATTATTAATCAAAAATTATTTCACAACTTTACACTTACATTATAACGATTAAGTTCTGTTACATTTGCTCTTTGATTATGACATTTTTGACTGTTAGCCTTCGTCCGTTAGGGGGTGTTCTGATTTGTCGTCTTCAAGGAAGTTTAATAAAATTAAACGTATACTAATAGCAGCGTAATATTTGACTCTACATCTTTTATAAATCTATTTTCCCATCTCAAGTAATTCTTAAGTATATTACCATTTACTGGGGACGACAACTGTAATTATTATCGAAACGTGTTAGCTTATATAAATAAAAAATACACGATGTTATACCCAAAAGATAAGTATTTGAATCATTTTCAACTCTATTTAATTAATTTCTTAAGGCTTAATAAACTTTAAAGAGAAAAGTTAAGAAACTGTTTTTAAAAAAATGTATTGATATGTTTTCCTATAAAGTTCATCATTATTCAGATATTGAAAGGATTGGAACAAACACTTAAAATTCCGCGTTAAGATTGTTTGCCCCCAAAATTACGCATCATATCAAAAAATTGGTTAGAATAAAATTTAGTTTTTTAAGTCCTATACGCCCATATTTTTATATCTGTGCCAAAGACATTTAATTTAATGTTTTTAAAATAAAATTGTGTACATCATATTTATTCATGTCCGGGTATTAAGATAAATCAGTACAATGTAAATTGCTTACTAAGCAACATCCTGTCAGCATTTGTATTTAAATTATTTTACATAAGTCGTTCACACACTTTACATTAGATAAATACAATTTGTACTACGTCTTAAGAACTTTGATAAAGAACTCTAATGAAGACTGAAGTTTTGGAGACTTCGCCGGCAGTTACTTTCTGCTTGCTTTCGTTATATCCTGGTGACAGCCGTGATATAAAAGAACTTCCTGTTCGCCATATTTTCGTTATTCATCAGAATTTCCAAATGATACCTCATAAATGCATATATACTCCGGCTTCCTTCCCGAACCCGTACCTTACTTCACCCCATTTGATCCCTAAATCTACATCCATACCCATTTTTGTTAATACATACCTGAAAAAAGGTTACCTCCCTAATTTAAATATAAATGCATATAATTATATTTTTACTCATCTTGTATACGGATACAAACAAAAACTTACATCAGGTGTGCCCTAGTAACTTTCAAAACTTCCCCTTTGTGACCTCACAACGTTTTTATACAGAGCTTATATATGATTTTCAAAAAATTATGTTCACTAACCGTACGTCAATATCATTATTTTTAACCGATAAACGTCTATTCTGAAAAGTTTATATTTAGAGTAAATTTTTAATGTGAAAAGACATTTTAAAGTTAACACATTTGGAATATTTTAGGCGATGATAATACCAATATATTATCACGAAACAAACTGTTCAGAAGTTTCAATTCATTGATTGAATAACAATTAAAGATTATTTGAATTTTAATGAATGGAAACTACAGTATGCATTAATTAACCTGGAAAACGTACCGGGTGGCCAACTAAGAGCGGCCGTTGGTCATATCTCAGGAATGGATTCTAGCACAGGTTCGGGAAAAAAATTTTATAACAAAAGTGGCCTCGAGAAACGCCTGGAAATTATTTTCAGAATTGTAGGTCCACCGCTAGAGGGCGTATTTGACAGTTAAAATGTTAAAAAGCAAAATTTTTCAAAATTTACTCAATTACGGGGCATATTAAATATTATAATCAGATTCCTCGACAAATTCAGCATTACATTTAGGTAATCTAGCGGCAACCATAAAATTAGTATGATAACAGTTTAAATTACTACAGACCAATGTAAGATCTTTTCATCCAGGCTAAATTTAATAATTTTCGTTAACGCGAACTAGCCTACTAGACGTTGGAAGAACAATTCCCGCCATTTACCTGTTTCTTACGATATCTCAGGATAGGAAAAAGATATCGACTTGCAGTTTTCACTGTTTTATTACTAATTTAGTCTACTTTTTAAAGACCTACTTAAATTTTTATGCTTCCATTTAAAATTGTAAAGAGAAAACACAATATTAAAAAAATATTAAACAGCGCTCTCTAGCATTTATGTTATTAATCATATTTCTTCAAGTTTACAAATTTTCTATTGTTTAACAAAAGCTCTTTCAAACAACATCAAGTTTATTAAAATCGGTCAAGCAGAACCTGAATTAAAAGCGTTTTTTCGTAACAAGGTTCCCACCCTCCCCCACCCCTTATTTGAAGAGATAGGCTAAAACTTGTCAAATAAAAAATATGCAAAATTTGTCGAGGAATCTGATTATATTATTTAATATGCCCCTTAATTGAGTAAATTTTGAAAAATTTTGCTTTCTAAAATTTTAACTGTCAAATACGCCTTCTAGCGGTGGACCTATAATTCTGAAAGTAATTTTCAGGCGTTTCTCGCGGCCACTTTTGTTATAAAAATTTTTTCCCGAACCTGTGCTATAATCCATCCCTGAGATATGGCCGACGGCCGTTCTTAGTTGGCCACCCGGTACAAACACAATATTTGTCATAAACGAACATCTTCGTAGTGATAGGAATCACACTCACCACAACCAAAGTTAATGTAAAGTAACAACAATATTCGACAAATATTGCTAAATTGGAGTTTCCCAACCACCATTGCGAAGACCAATGGAACAACTTTGACACTGATTCTAGAATTTTTACATAAAGGTAAAGGTAAAGGTTTTAAAGGTTAAGGTTAAGTAAAGGTTTTTACGTAAAGGAAAGGTCATGACAAAATTCGACCTAGAGATTTTCACGGATCTTCACGTTTTGGGGGCCCTGGAATCCATTTTAACCATGTTTTGCATACCGCCTGTGTGTATGTAAACACGTTAGCAGTAAAACCGTTTGAGCTGGAGTTATGAAATTCAACATACGGATATTATGGATATACAGGACTACCGGAAATACCTGTTAACCTACAAAATTTTTAATTCTTTTCAAGTAAACTACTCCCTATCAATTTGAAACTTCTTACACGTATGAAAGGTACTAAAAAACTCTGAGATATGAAATTTCAAGCTGATTGTGGTACCAGAAATGGTAATTAGATAAGAAAACTATTATTTTATAAATTGAAACTTTTTTTAACTAAGGTTTTCGATTGGGAACCTAGAGAGAAAGAAGCTATCTGAGGGTAAACCTGTCTCCGACCTGGTTAACTGAGGTTCTTCCATAGGATTCCCAGCCAATCAAGTCATGTAAACCTTTAACCAGTTAATGTTCCAAAGAAGATCAAAATAAAATATACAAGTAAATGTAAACGTAAACGACCTACAAATATAGTACCTATAAATAAAGTGTGAGAAATTATTTTTAAGACAAACCTATTTGAATACAGATCGTTTATGTCAATTAATCAAAATTCATTTACATCCATTTTGCAAGTTTTTCCAATTTTTTTTTAAGAGAAGCAGAAAAAAAGATATCGGTGAGCTACATCCTTCTATATTTAAAAGGCGAGAATCAAGTCTCTGGAAAGACAGCTTGTTAAGCAAGTAAAAAATAATGTATCTCCAGTAAACCAAGTGTGAATATTTTTAATGCAAAATCAATTTCAATCCGAGATCAGGTTGATGCTATATAAATTATCAGAAATGTAATTAATTTCTTCACTCGAGTATCATGCCATTTTAGTAAAAATCGCCTCCGCCAACTCGCGGCAAGCCGCCTAATTATCTCACCATAGATGTTAAAAATATAGAAAACCATTGACGTTAAAGAAGTAGACTCTCAATGTTGGTTAATGAAAATGAAATAATACGTACATTAAACGTTTTAATGTGATTATGACAAAAATAAGTAACCGGTTTCGGCCCGTAACAGCATCTGTAATAATTTAATGATATGATAACAGGTATACATTAAACACAAAAGCATTTTTTTTTGTTAAAATCGTATTTAAATTTTAGCTTAATGGCGTACTTGTATAAGCGTTAAACATTAGAATCTACTTAGAAATGCATTTTTAATTTTAAGTTTTAAATACAAGGCGTTGGACGTTACCTACGTTAATACGTATTTGAAAGAGCATCTTAAAACACTATTAAAATATATAATAAACAAAAAGTGAAACTTCTAAAGAAACTTATTGTAATTTTTCCTTTAGTCTTTAAAGTGTTGAAGGACATGTACAACAGGAAATAAAAAATTTCAGTTTCTTTTTTCATTGCGCGTTGTTTTATTATGTAATTAATATATAAATCTGATAGTCATTTTATGGTATGTATGTATCTAGGAATGTTTAGCGGAGACACTCCATATTTTTTATAATGTAGAAGTAGGTACGACATGGTATAAATGAACAAATATTATTCCAATTTTAAAAATGTTTCGATGGTGTACAATATATTGTTCGATATTCAGTGTTATTATAGTATATTATGATGTAGGATCGGTAATTACCTACTTTCATAATAGGTCTCGAAAAATCCAAACTTTTTTCTCGATCCTTCATAAGGTACATCCCAATCTTACATCATAATATACTACTATGACATTGAAATTAGATGGAGGAAAGTTACCTAACTACTGAAATTGTAGTATAAGTGCAATTATGGTAAATTCCTTACTCGAATAGTTACAGAACTAACACTTCCGCTTTCGTTAAAACATTTTTAAAACCGCTGAACTTAGCGTAAAGTACTTTAATATTGATTATACTTGCGGGAGTAACGACAATTCTAATATTCGCCGTAATTCCACGTGCTATTAAATTAATTCACATTTTTCCTGCTATTAGTAATCGTTTACATTCAAGAAACTTTTCAAAATAGGCCATCAAATATTACTGATAAGCTATGAACAGCATTTACATATTTTCAGTAGCATTTACAAGCTTGATTGACAAGTTGGGCCACAAAGTACATCTTGAAAAACATCTTTGAAATCTTACACTAAAAGCAATATGTTTCCTTTTGTATAAAAACAAATCGAATACCGATAGTAAACTTGCTCAGTATTTTAGGAAGTGTTCTTTCCTCATTTTATTTTATTGAGGTCGTTTCTTACTATAATAATAAAAAAAAACTTTATTGAACGGTATTGCAGTAGTGGAAATATATTTAAAGTATGGCAGCGATTATCAAATTTTCAGTTTTAATGAGTGTTAAAAAGGATAAAGAACCACTCCAATTTATACATATACAGCATAAGGGAGGAAATATTGACATTTGAGTAACTGATTTTATCACCATATGGTGGGTCGATACTTCATTTTGTACTGACTATTATGCTTAATAAAAATTAATGTATAACACAAAAAAAACATAAAAACTAAAAATTAATTACAAAATTAGTCTTCAGGGTTAATAAATTTTTCCAGTGTCAGCCAATAACGTGTTTTCAGAAGTACTTTGAAGTACAAATTTTTAAATGTTACTGATACAAAAACTTAGTCATTTCTAAATTTATAAATCTATTTATTTGGATATTTTAGATAGTTATTATAAAGTTAGCTTGCATTTTAACAGTCGTACTTGGGAAAAGCCATTACTAATGAGAATGGAGGAATTAGGCAGACAATGGAAAACACAAAATGTAACTTGAGATTCCTTACTTGACATTTACCGCTTCATTTGATAATTTATCTTAAATATCATTTGAGAAAGATAGTTTTAAGATTCGCAAGTGTACAGAAAAAATGTAATTAACCCGAGAACATTTTCGCACAATGATTTATTATGGCTTTAAGAAAGGTTTAAGTGCGTAGTACTGCGAAGAAAGTTTAAATTCAACATTTGGCGATCAGGCCCTTTCCTTATCAGCAATTTACAGATAATACAAGGAATTGGAACGTGGAAGAACTACAGTTCATCGCCAGAAAGACGCAGGCTCTCCAATTACCGCTGTGAGAGAGGAAAAGGTTGCTGCTGGGAAGAAAATTATGGAAGCAGATAACGGAAGTAGTTACGCCGTAATAGAGGCTCAATACGAGATTAGATACTCATCTGTGAAAACAATAATATACGACCACCTTCATCTGAAAAAAGTCGTAAGTCGTTTTGTACCCCATCACCTTACATAACAGTTTTCGACATGCCAACTCGACAAGAGAGCCACGTGTAGATACATGAAGACTAGGCAACGTCAACCATAATCAGAAACCAGCGAGCAATGAAGAAAATAAGGAACGCTGTGTTCTTTAGGAGTACCGGTCGAGTGAGCGCTATTAAGCTAGAGGAGAAGAAGACTGTCACAGCTAAGTGGTACGTCGAAAACTGTAAGTACCAAAGAAGGGAATCATGCTACATCGCAATAATTCTTCTCACACTGCAGAGCTAACTCGGCAGTATTCGGCTGAATAAGAAACCCTCTCTAGTCGCCGGATCTGTCAATGTGCGGCTCGACTGTTTTTTGGTTGAAAATTAACTTACGAGGAAGAAGGTTTTATTTTCAGAGGAAGAGATCGATGCTGCTGTTCGGTGTTATTTTAATAGTATTCCTAAAGCTGCTTGGTTTGGAGCAATATAGCAGAAGGCAACTACTTTGGACACATCTAGAATAAAAGTTTGAGAAAGTTATCCTGGTTCTTTTATTCTCAATAATAATGGCTTGTCCCTCGTATAATTGAAATACAGACTTGGATAATGATTTAAAGCGTGTTTAAGTTCCTCCTTTTCTATTTCTGAAGTGAATACGTTTTGTGCTATTAGGAAATCGTCTATTGTAGCGTTTGGTTTGAGCTTCAGTTATTTGTTGTTAAAACCCGTGCCAGATATCAGGATACATTTCTGAATCGTTATTGTATTAGTTAATGGTTAATTAACACGAGTTCATAACACGGGAATCGTGTCGCCCAAAAATGTAGCCGTTGATTGGCACTATCCTGTAGATAGCTAGTGGTGTCGAAAATTAAGACCATTTCTAACAAAACAGTTTTGGTGTGATCTAGGACTTGATGTTATAGGTATGTTGTAACAACCCATTTTGAGTTGTATTAAAATATACCGTAATTTAGGTCTTTCGTTCATTCAGTTGTAAATATAAGAAAAAACTTTAATTATTTTTGCATTATAGCTATGAGGTAGGCAACTTAATTTGCATTTTGGTGTATCTTAAGTGCATATCTTCATCAGGGTATATACTTCTTAAAGGTTTATGCTCCCACTTTAAATTATTCTGCTCATATCTTTTGCGCACCGCTATATCATCATCCAATTTCAAAGCGTCCATTTTTTTTCACTTCCTGATAAATGTAGTGTTGTTAGGAAGCTTTTTTTTGGTTTTCACCTAAATTTTGTGAAAGTGCCATTGATTTAATGGTAAGATATATTTTAACGCATTATACAAAAAATTAAAACATTTGCTCTTTGCAGGCACTTTCTTTTTTTTACTTTGATTTACACTTTTATTACAACTACTTTTCTACTTTAATTACATTTTAAGTACGTATTTAATTCTACTTTTACGTACGCTTTTATTTTAATGCAATAAATATTGGATTCAAAATTTTAAGAAGAAATTTACAAGAAATAAAATTCCATTTACGGGTGTGGTTTACAACGTAAAGTATTATTTCGAGATATTGCGCAATATTGGTGCAAAGATGACATCACCCTTGGTTTATACTTCCGTAATCTTTTAGATACCAGAGGTTATTAAAAAGTTTGTGTACAAAAAGTGTCGAAAAGGTATTTATAACAATTAATTAGTAATTTAAGGCTATAACTAGTTTTAAGATATATTTTATATAACCCTATCGTTTTAACTGTTAATAAACATAGTTGTATATATTTTTTTATTCTACATTTTGACAAAAATTTTTGTAAACCTCGGTTTAGTTATTCCGAGCATAATTAAAAAATAACTTGGCGTCCGAGATCATTTTATTAGTGTAACATTGCAAGTTTTTATGTTAATGTTCAGTGGAAGTAATCTAGCAGAAATTGTGGTAATTAGGCAAATCAAAAGATTGAACCACCCTACGTTAATCTACCTACTGAATCAAAGAAATTTGTAGTGAATGGTTTGTATCTCGAGTTAGTTTAACGATTTGTTACGAGAACATTTTTACACTTATTTCTTTATTATATTATTAAAACACTTTTTATATATTTTATACTTTATACGATTACCATTTACACCACTTACATTATGTATTCTTAACTACACATTCGCGTATTAATTAGTTAACAGGTATTTGAAATGGGCTCCAACGAGAGCAAGGCATCTGCGAGGTCTCTCACACCATTATGTATGCAGATCACGATATATCTACTCTTTAATAGGTAAACACTTGCACTGGCTGTCGAATTATGATTTCCGCTCCAGTCCCCACAATAAACGGACCCATTATAATTGAAACTGAGGTAAAGATAAGTCGCCTTTTTAATGTAAGTGTAATGCATTTTCATTTGTTTGTAAAAAAAGCGCTCTCATAGTTTAGCTTTTGTGTCTAGATCCTCATGTGTCCCTTGATAGTGTATTTTATTGAATGAAGACATCCTGATTTCTTGTATTTCTTTTAAATTGACGATTAAGTAATGCTGGGACTCAAATTTTGCGACAAAACCCGTAGGAAACATTTTTATGTTCCACCATCAATATTAAAACTTCTTAAGGCTCCCCTACCCACTGACCGTTATCATTACGTTTTGATATTCAGTGCTGGTCACATTTTGGTTCAGTTCATCTCGTTTTAGAAAGTATAATATACGATAAAGAATTCAACGAGTGAACTAGGTAGGACTAAACATGAAAATGTAAACTTTCACCATTATTACACATATTAAAACACTTTTTGGGTGTTGTAATGGTATATTTGTAAATTAAAGTTATTCAATCTAAAAGTTTCGATAACACTTACAGTTATCTTCGTCAGTAGTAACATTATCTATTAAAATTATTAAAGATGTTAAAATAATTTGAAAAATTAAAAACATAAACCTGCTATTAATATAATAGTTTGATAAATGTATAAAGCCAACTATGGAATACACTTTTTCTGTATTTTATTTGACTATGTCTATTACACTTTTATTATCTTGTCAAATCCAGTCTAACTGTAGCAGGTTGTAGGATAAATACTTTAATTGTAAATACTACTAAGTATGGAAGGGTTTGTGATTGATACCCCGTTTTAACAAATTCTTAAACGATGTGCGACCAGACACAATTCATTTGTTAAACCAATGTCATTTAGGGCGACATGGAAAAACAGCAGTCGGTTAATAAGTTTCGTGATTACTATGATAACTATGTATTAATTGTTGTCTTTGGTTTAAGATTCTGTTATACGTTAGTAAAACCCATAGAAGATAGCCATATATATTTCTGAACCCTTATTATATCAGCTAATGTTTAGTTAACAGGAGTCATGACACAGCAATGGGGTCACGCTCGAGTTGTAGCCATTGACTTTGCAGTTCCGCGTACTTACCGATGAAAATGACAGTAGCAACTGGTGTAACACATAAGGGGGTGGGTGATCATGGCTTAGTGGTTGTGGGTGGGTATGTTGGTGTTTTGCTGTAGGGTGAATAAACTAATATAAGTCAAAATATGGAAAGTCATGAATCAAAGAGCGCCAGTTTGTTTAAAATCAAAAATAGGGGTATATTCAGCAAACAAAAACTTGCTTACCCTTCTTAGCATTAACCAAGTAAATCAGCAAAAGGTTTCCGAACCGGTGTTTTCTGTAAGATCTTCAAAATATTCGCACGCAATCAAAACAAAACGTGGTAGCTATTGTAATCTTTATAAACAAATAGCAAAAACAAACGGTATAATGTCTCATTAATTAATAAACATTAAAAATCTCTTGTCAAACTCATGAAATGTAAGTATTAAATTAAGACTTTCCCTGTACTAAGAATACGAGAACGTTAATGAACTCGACAAAACATCAACAAAAACTTCCCCGGGGTGATTGCATACTAGCTTTAAATCCACCAACAGTGAAAGGTTATCTTGTTAACGATATCTTCAAGATGGTACCGGATACTTTAACTGGTACACGGGTTACCAAATCTATCAACAGCCTTTTGCCGACTGACCCAAAGAATTAAGGACAAAAACACTTTACCCCTCTGAAATATGGTCATCTTTTAACCATCACTATAAAAAAATCAAACAAACTATGCACTTCTCACGAAAAAATGCCTAGAATCGAGATACAAACATTCCTTCCATAACGCAGTCAATATAGCTCAACTAAACCCGCAATGATCCGATTTAGCAGTTTCACTCATAATCGAATCAGTCAATAAAGATGTACGCAGAATTACTTAACCTCGTTACACTCTTCTCAATAGCATCCACAATACGCTTGCATGATAGCAACTTCAGCTCAAAACACTCCTATTATGTAAATACGTAATCTAAATCAGTGCTAAAATTTAATAGACGAAAATAAATCCATTTTATTTCAACGAACTCTCAATAGCAACATTTTAAAATTGTATACATTTAACTGAAGTTCTCTATATAATATCGAAATATATTAATATTAAAAAAAATTCAATTACACGTGACAAACTGAGGTGGGCTTGCACCCTAAACTACACATTGGCGTATTAATTAATCAACGAATCTGCTGGGAGAATTTACCCCCCGAGGAGCCCTTTGTTTGTCCCCATTAACAGCTAAACCATTGTGATGTCTTACATGAACTTATAAAATCGAGATGACAGGCTGTGGAACAATGCTAGTCCCCAAATCCTGCAATAAACCGGTCCATTTTGTTGCAGCTGTGGTAAAGGTAAGTTTACATGAGATTTGCCTCAATTATAATTTAAGTATAATCCATTTGCATTTGCTTGTAAAAATAAACGCTCTCCGATTTGTGTCTTCTTTACTGCTTTTAAGTGAATACATTTAGCACTTGTTTAGCATTTTAAAACAGTTTTGTATGTGTAGTTTGTATACATTTGAATTCTAACAATTAACCTTATTTTAATAAAAGATGATTTCAACATTATTACCACAAATGAACGACTTCTCAGTCTAAGAAAGTAATAAATTTTATGGTCATGTGTGAGAAATAGCGTTTACGGTGAAAGGTTAATTTTATTTGCAACATTTATTAAAAGAACATAATTGGTACGTATGTAGTTGATTCGCATACAAATTATTCGTTAAATGGGAGCGATGTATGAAAACTATATGTGCAGTCTGTATAAATAAATAATAGGTTAAGCATGTAAATCAAAACAAAGCAAAATGAAGTATAGTAACTTTTTTCACACTGGTACATTAAGTTGTATAGTTTTATAGTATTCACAGTTCACACATTCAAAATGCTAAAATTGAAATTGAGTGTAACGGAAACCCGACGGATTAATAACCACTTTTGTCATCGTATATACGGTCCTCTTTGCACTGAGTGTGCTTAATTAGTATCTAATATTTTATTTAAAAGTGCGACTTTGTAAAATGAAATTCAAGTACCAGCATAACTTATTAGCTAATATGATTATAAGTAAAATAATAAAGAGAATTGTTAATGTTATTGAATGAACAAAATGTACGAACTGAACAAGCAAAATTTTTGTTAATATAATTTAGCAAAATGTCTCCGAATATTTGTGCTTTTACGTTTTGGTCACAATACTCAATTTTTGATCTTAATTGTGATAATTAATCCTAAAAGTATACAATTAATGTCGGGAGAGCTAACAGGGTACCCTCCAATGGAATAAAAAAGAAACCTACCGGATGGAAACGTTTAAGTTGTCACGGTTCGCATCAATAATAAAAACAAATTTGATAAATAAATATTAAATGACAAAGAAATAAGTATAGCTCGGAAAGCTAACAAAAAAAAAATTTAATCATTTGGTCGCTAATAAATAACAGCAAGTGCGGTGAGTGGCACGGAGCCAGGAATCGCGTATGGAGCAATATGGTTGAAACGTGGTGTGATTGGAGGGTATATAAGAGAAAATTCAATGTATGTATGTACATTTTGTGATTCATACAGTAAGTATACGATGTATTATTTATATGTTTCTTGAGTCTGTCTATATTTCTACTTCTTACTTCCTTACATGTCGTGGTAGTAGAAAAATAACTGTCCGGTAGTAGGACGATACCGTTAGAAGGGAATACTACACCGTCCGGGGCACGATTTGGTCAGTAACCGATCTGCTCGCTAGGATAGTACTCAAGAGAACAATACAATTGCCTCGGATCGACCTGGCTTCAAGGGGCGGTTAAGGTCGAAACAGGCAGGCCCCGTTGCTAACGACTGTGCAAGGAATGAATGGCTAGTCAGTATGTGGAATGTTAGAGGTATGCATTGTAAAGAATTTGAAGTTGCGAATGTACTGTACGAAAGACACTTGGATATTCTGTGTGTATCGGAGACAAAGCGCAAAGGAAAGGATGCTGTGGAGATGGAAGATGGCAGCGTGAGAGCTTCTGG
The DNA here is from genome assembly GCA_036346205.1 of Vesta saturnalis. Classification (NCBI taxonomy): domain Eukaryota; kingdom Metazoa; phylum Arthropoda; class Insecta; order Coleoptera; family Lampyridae; genus Vesta; species Vesta saturnalis. The sequence continues at coordinate 1,037,949 of JARFJB010001864.1, read as the reverse complement.
AATGAAGTATAGAACGTGTTGAAAGTATGTAAGCCAAACGAAAGAGTGATGATAGTGGGGGATATGAATGGATGGGTGCGTGTACAGAAAGAACATTGTGAACGCGTTCTAGGAAAGTTCGGAGACCAAAGAGTCAATGAGAATATTGAACACTTGCTGAACATCTGTGTGGAGAGAAGCCTGTTTGTATCCAATACGTGGTTTAAACATAAAAATGTGCACATGTATACATGGCAAACAGGTGAATCTAAAAGTATGATAGATTTGATAGTGTATGATGAACGGCTTAGAAACCTGGTGAAAGACTCAAAAGTAATGCCCGGATCGGAGTGTGGATCGGACCACTTTTTGGTTGTATCGAGAGTATGTTTAGGGCAAAAGTGGGCGTGGAGAAAGATAGCAAACATAGTGCGAACGTACAGAATTAGGGTTGACAAACTAGTGGATAATGGTGCGAGAATGAAATACGCAGATGCAGTGAGTAAAGAGTTGAATGTGAATGAAACAGTGTGGAACGAACAAATAAAAGACACTGACGTTGAAAGTGCATGCGTAAGCTTAAAAAACTCTGTTGTCAATAGTGCCGTCCGAATATGTGGAAGAGCGACTGTAGGTAGAGAGAACAAATGTGCTTGGTGGAATGAGTCGGTAAAAAAGGCAGTATGTAAGAAAAAGGTAGCGTACATAGCAATGATTGCTGCAAAAAATGAGACTGAGAAGAAGCGATTGTATGATGTGCACAGATTAAGAAACAAAGAAGCGAAGGAGGCAGTGAGAATAAGTAAAGAGGAAGTGATAGCTGTGGAAGGAGAGAAAATGCAGAATGATTTTGAAGGAAACAAAAAACTCTTCTGGAAATGGGTTAAAAATATAAAACGTGGCCCAAAACAGAACGCTGCAGGAGTGATGAATATTAGCAACGAAATAGTAGGGGAGAGTTGTGAAGTGAGGAAATGCTGGCAAGAAGATTTCGAAAAGCTGTACAGTAGTGAGGAAAGTAAGACTAAAGGGTTAAATAAGGAGAATATAGAAGGAATGATGAATAAATCTGAGAAGGATATTGGAATAAATGAGGTAAAGAAAACGGTAGGAAGGTTGAAAAACGGCATATGAGCGGGCGTAAATGAAATCACTGGTGAAATGCTAAAGTATGGTGGTGCAAAGATTATGCGAAGATTGTGTGAATTATTCAATGTATGCTTTATGTGTGGAAAAGTGCCGAGGGATTGGAAGAGCGCGATCATTGCACCACTGTATAAGTGTAAGGGGAACAAGAGTTTTCTCTTCGATATTTTATCAATGTGCGCCGATTGTTTAGTTATGATGTACCCAAATGTATATGCTTTACGTTTTGTAGTGATTTTGAAGAAATATCGTAGGTAAAAACATATTTTTTAACTATAAGGTAGAAACACATTTTGATGACAACGATCATCAATTGGTAATGTCAATTACTTTTATTTTTGTAAAACATATGTGTGGTTTGCCGGCTAACCACCAGGCATTAGTACATCTTGGAAGTATGTATCGGCAAACAAATCTGAGTGTGTTTCTTTACGGGGAACTTACGAATGATTTTGAATAGACTTAGACTATAATAGTTTGAGGCAGTTTCTCAGTCTCTAAGATATCTACCACGTTAGTAGTGATTTATTTCTTTCAATTTCATCAATTCTTTTCAGGTCCATCTAAAAGTAGTTGGACGTGGAAAGAATTGGAATATCTATGAGTTTGAAAATGTAAAAAGTGACGTACCATCTGATTCTGTATCAAAGGTGTCGAACGCCACCGAAGATGAAATTTCTGATAATGACATTTGTGATATTATGGCAATGGACGTTGATACTTTAAAATATCTCGAAGAATAAGATGGTGTAGCGGTACTTACAACCAACGATGAATGGGAATCTAATGAAGTGGTACATTTAAAGTTACAGCTTGGAAATAGTATAATACAGTGTACAAAGGAGACACCATTATATAGAAAGGTTGACCCATTTATTGAAAATACTGGATCCGATCTATCGCACGATGTCGATACTACGACTTATAATTTTTGATGTTTGATTACGTTGGAAATAATTGACATAAATGCATTCCAAACTAACCTGCGTGCAGTTCAAAAACGTGGTGACAATCGTAATTGATTTGTTCCAACAGCCTCGGCCGAAATCAAGTGTCCTTTGGGTTGAATTTTCTAATAGGATTAAAACCTATACCCGTCTATCGTGATTATTTGTAACCCCTAGTTGAACTTAGAGATCATTATATAAATACTGCTATGGCCCGGGATGGCTTTAACGGGTTGCTGAGCAACCTACATTTGAATAACAACTCATTCAGCCGAAAAAGTGGGATGACAATTTGACAAGCTGTGTGTAATTCATCCACTCCTCGACAAATCATCAGACTCTTATCGAGATTTTTTATGCTAAGTGAGCACCAAGCGATATATGAATCGATGATTCGGTACAAAGGAAGAAGCAGCATTCAACAATACATGCCGATGAAACGGGTAAAGAGGGGGTATAAGGTATGGCTAAGAAGTGACGAAAAAGGATACATGTCACAGTTTCAAATTTATACGGGACAAGTTGTAAATCTTACCGAAAAATCCTTGTGTGCACGGGTTATAAAAGATTTATCTAGAGAACTAGTTGGTAAAAAACATAAATTATATTTTGATAATTGTTTCAACTCGGTTTAGCTGCAAAGTAGCCTACTATCGGAAGGCATTTATGCATGTGGCACCGCAGGGAAAATAGAAAAAATGGGCCGACCGACTTGCGCGACGATAAGATTTGAAAAGAGGGAAATCGGGCTATCGGGTATTTACAAATGGAATTGTAGCCTTGAAGTGGATAGACAGAAAACGCGTACTTTTCATTTTAAATTTTCACAATCCTGCCTCTAGAAGGAAAAAAGACGGCTCTGAAGAAGATGTGATAGGTACATCCCTTGTTAACGATTATAACGGTCACATGGGGTATGTCAATAAGTTTGACATGTTCAAATCACTGTACGAGGTAGATACGAAGTCACTAAGATGGTGGCTACTAATTTTGCACACTGATTAATTTCCACATCTTCAAATCAAGAATTCCAAACAATATGACTTTAAAACAGTTCCGTCTTTCTGTAGTGAGTGGTTTAGTTGCTACAAATCCAGAACGAAGCAAACGTGGTCTGAAAAGTGCAGAAAAAACCGAATAAATTGAAAACTGTTGTACCGCTAGAAATAAAATGTGATAAAAATGTCCATACGCCAAATCACACCAATTACATTGGATGTGCCCAATGCAGCAGCCGCAAGAAACCATATTGCACCGTATGGAAGTGCTCAACAAGTAATGTCGGGTTGTGCCTGAAAGACATTAGAAACTGTTTTTACGATTTCCACAAAACGTAGTGAGTGACTACTGGTTAGGTCAGATAAACACCGTTTATTTATTTTATTCTTTTTCTAAACGACACACGTTTTTTTGTACATGTTCAAATCCCTATTTAAATACAGATTTTTTTGGTAAAAACTATTTTTTTCGTAATTTTTTTTTTAATATTTGATCAACTTTATAGGAAAAGGTGTAAACATATTTTTTAAAGATAATTTCACATTAACTTCTCTTTATAAAGTTTCTTAATACAAAAGACAATTAAGTTTAAAAATTAATTAAAGAAAATTTTAAACGCATAAATTGAATTATAAACATTTTTATACAAGTGGGCGGCTTTAAAATTTTTTTAAAGTTTGCACAATTAGCCTAAAAAAATTATTATTAAGACTTGTTCTTCGCAAACATATTGTAATCTGTCAATTTCATGACATGACAACAGCTGAGAACTAGATTATTACTGAAACTAGCCGAGAATAATGAAACTAGCCGGAAATAATTATTATTACATACCTCGAGAGTTGCATAACTATCATTACAATTACTCTACTTTTCTTAGGCTACAAACTTTCAGATTCTTTTTCTGCTGGGTCTCTTAGGGAGTTAGGAGTCACAGATCGCGACATTATTAGCTTCTTGAGTTTTTTCGAAAAAACCGACTTTTTTGCAATTTAATAGTTACAATTTCATGTATTTATTTTGACGCCCTTCATACTTGCTTTATATTTCTTACATCAGGATGTTTATTATTCAGAATGTTCTGTAAATTGTTATTTTTAACATTGGATGATTGCGAATAAAATAGTATACCGACCTTGCAGGAAGGCTTTGCAATGTATTCAAAATTATTAAGAGTCTTTCTTGCACATGCGTATCGGAATGTCATATCCCATAAATATGGCATATAAAAAAAGAAAACGAAATCTCAACAAATTCAATCCATATTTTAAAGTAACAAAGTATTAGTTTTTTGTTGTATTTTCGTGAAAATGCCAAATCATTTTGAAAATTTAGAAAAATATGACATGAGGAAATGGTACAATATTTGTGAAGAAAATCCTACCGATGCAGCTGAGCTTTACTTTAACAGGTTTAACAGTTTTAAACTTTTATTGTAGATATCCGGAAAGAAGACAACCCAATAAAAAATATTTAGCCGAATTGAGACTAACTTAATTAGTTATCCCACATATATCGCCCCACGGCCTTCGAGATATCATGTAGAGAACCAAGAAATTTCCGAAATTACTGTATTGAGCAACATAGAGGCAAACTTCATGTAGACAAATTGAAGACCAAGTTGGTGTAACAAAGTCATGGGCCCACAAAATTTTAACGAAAACTAAATGTATACAATATAAAAAGAAAATAATTCATAATTTACACCCGGGCGATGCTCAGAAGCGGTTAACCTTTTGCCGGTGGTACCTAGAAAAAATGGCTAATGATAAAAATTTTCACAAAAAAGTAATATGGTCTGATGAGTCTTATATAAGCAGTGCAGGTATTTTTTACCGGCATAATAATCGGCATTGGGTACAAGAAAATCCGCATTTTGCTCATATTAGGGAGCAATAAGGACGATTTGAATTTAGCGTTTTGTTTTTTAATACAAACATAAGATATATTATTTATCAAGACACACTTACTGGAAATACATATCTTCATATTTTGGAGCAAGTTATACCTGATTTGCTAGATGATGTGCCTTTGGTTCAACTTAATGTGGATCCGCTTTCAACAGGATGGGGCACCTGCTTACAATTCCTAAGTTGTAGACCGTTTTTATACAATAACTTTCCACTGCGATGGATAGGAACTCGTGGACTTATAAATTGGCCTCCTTGATCACCTGATTTGTTTATGTTAGATTATCTTATTTGGAGGTTTCTTCGAGACAAAATTTATAGTCAACTACGCAGAACAATAAATGATTTAAGATATCCCACAGAACAAGCATTTAGGCAAGTGTAAGGAAGATCCTTGATAATTTTAAATACATTATGAAAAATAGCCCATAGAGAAATAGCCCATGATTAGATCATAAAGGAAATCAGTTTGAACATTTTTTGTAGGTGATTTTTTCTTTCTGTGGATTAAATGCGATAAAATTACAGATAATTGTTGATGTGTTTTGCATAAAAAGTGCAGGAATTTATTTTTATTGTTGCTTTAACGTGAGCTTCAAAATAATCTCGTTTCATTACTGGTACATATTACATACTTAGTGATAATTAGATATGTTTTTAATATAATTCATAATTATATTCAATAATTCTTCAGAAAATTAAGTATATATTCAATATTTTAGTATATAATTGTAAGCAGATATTTTTAGTAGTTCTATGTAGGTTTAGTGTATTAAATTAATTAAATTGCAGCATTGTAATTTCGTTCATTCATATTATATCCAGGAATGTAGTAAAAATAAAATGAAAAAGACGTAAAAATATCGCAATTTTTCTCTTACTATTTTTATAATAGTAGTAAACATAAATAATAAAAACCAAATTCAGGTTCGTGTTTAACTCTTTTGACCTGATGATGTAGGAGCCGAAACGTCGGAGTTCAAATCTGGCGATGCCACGCTGATCGTCTAAAAAAAGTATCTTAATTACGTCTATGTAGCTAAATGTGGACATACTGCATTTCTTATTTATGTCTATGTAGCTCAAGCTATCGGCATTTAAGATTCTAGGTTTTAGTATTTTCAAGGTGGACCACCAAGATTGAACCTTCTTCTTTAACATCTCCAACATATAAATTGTGGAAACCCACAGGTTTACAAGTACGAATTAAACCTAGTATTGCAATTACCCAAAACATGGTGGCGTAAGTAAAAACTGTATTAATTGATCATAGGAAAACTCGAAGGATTTTTCTGCTGCATAACCTACGGAACAACTGTTACTAATACCCACGTTTTTTTTTGATACGTATCATACATTTTAATTTTGAATACATATACCATAATGATGATGACTTGTGATTATAAACGTTTAAGCTGATCAAAAAAATAGGGGAGTAAAACTTTCTAATTAACTACCTCCGCGTGTTTGATGCCATTCGGCAAATTTATTGAATTCTTTTTCGTAATTAGTGATATTATCAGAAAGCTTCTTGACTCAATTAAGGTAAAACAGCAAACCTGATGCAAATTATAATCTTATCTTGAAATGTCTGTTAAAGGTGGGTCGATAATATCAACCTGTTCATTCATTAAAGGTACTTTCTATTTATATTTATAAATTTTCTAAATCACAAGGTGATTATTTACTATTCAATGTTTAGCATAATTTGATTTGTCTGTGTGTCTATATTTGTAACATCTAATGTGTTCATTGTATTTAACATCGAACATCCTAAGTGTTTGTCCAATATAACAGAAATACATAAAAAACTCATTTAATACAATTGAACAAGAAGTATAAAGTAAATTTCAAAACTAATATTCTTAAACGTTTATTTAATGTGAAAGATTCAACTAACGACATTTTGAAGTCGGGCATTTATAAAATGAACTGCACACTTTGTAATGTCTATATAATAATAATCTAATTGTAATAGTTGAGCATCATGACTTAAACCTGAAATATGTGTAGCAGGAAATTGTTTGATTTCCACATGTTGGGCTGAACCGCATGGTTTCATGGTGGTAAACAAGAACTCCGAAGTGAATAATGGTCGATATGAAAAATAATACCCTAAACTGTCTTCTGTAGTCTAGTAGTTACCGACCTGCTTAGAAAATAACAGCTACCCGATTTTGGAGAACTGCGAGCCGTTTAAGGGATATTAAAAATATCCACCCGTTTGGGTAAACGCATATTAAGTCAGTACCACTTTGGTACGATGGATAACAAACAGATCATATTGTAGCAAAACATGGTTCATGATCTTAAAATATTTCAGAAATATCACAAAACATCACAGTGTTCAGCGTGGGCGCACCAATGAAGAAAAAAAGGAAACCGTAGAAATTGTTTCATGAAACAACCCTTGCTCGTATTTGCCAGAAACCGCAATACAACCCCCAATAGCCCGCTCGCTCAACTTCCATTTTTTCTCCGAGTCTAGTTTCACCAGCGTCAGAGTTAAAAGGACTACTACAAGTCCACTAATTGAAATTCCATATTTTCAAGAAATGATCCGGTCTCGGAATATTCTCTCAAACGGTATGTTCAAAAAACATATAAAGTAGGGAAGCGCTTCAAGTACTGCAACAGGAATTATGCAAAATAAAGGTAATTGTAATGAATTTGCAGACAAATACACAGCACATGAATGAGTGACACAGCCTAAAGAATATACCAAAAAGTCGCGCCTAAATCACAACTGGCATAAATTGAACAATTTGGCTTGATGAAATTTTAATAGAAGAAGACCTATAAACAGACTATGGACTACAAATGGTTATCGATTTTGTCTTAAAATATTTATAGTCCGAGAGGTTGAAAACCAAACGACGTGACGAAGAAACCAACGCAATATACGTTATCGCAAGGACGAATACCCACCAACACGCATATATCGGTACACACACAACACACACACACA